>CM035805.1:6682797-6697797 GCA_020466265.1 Siphamia tubifer
CACTTTTAACTCATGTAATAATGCACTGCACTTTTATTCCACTTATTTATAGATGACTTTTGTATTTTATTCTGGGTTGAATGTGTATGTATGTTTGACAATGTGTGGTTATGGGGCAACAAACCCTCTGTGTTTGGATTAATTTTGATTTTTAATTGTGATTCAATATTGATTTTTAAAGTATATTAATTGGATTTAATTTTGCATGAGCAGACAGTATGGAATTAGATTTGATTCTACAGGTGTCAAGCAAAACAGAAACAAATAAATCAGATTTCAGGGGGAAAAAATATGTTACTTTATAAAACCTTTTTTTTTTTGTAAAACAGAAAAATATCATTCATCGCGCAAATTGTTTGACGTTTTCATTCTTTGTTTCCAGTGAGTCGTTCTCTCTTCTCTCTTTCTATTGGTTTCACTTCTCACTGTTTTGGGTTTTTTTTGGTTGTAGACAGACAGGCAGACAGACAGACAGATATTTTTATTTCTTGGTTCCAGTATAATATATATATATATATATATATATATATATATATATATATATATATATATATATATATATAATATATATATATATATATATATATATATATATATATATATATATATATATATATATATATATAATATATATATATATATATATATATATATATATATATATATATATATATATATATATATATTAGAGCTGTCATGATTAATCAAGTTACTTGTGATTAATTATTTATTTTTTATTCAGGATGATTTTTTTTAAAATTGCAATTAATCATAATTAGAGTTCACAAGCATTTTGTCATTATCCAAATACTTGTTATTTTACACCACAGTATCGCTTTATGTTAAAGAAGGAACAACTTTTTTGTCTTGTCTCGTCATCTGAACCCACTTTATCCTCACTAGGGTCACAGGGGTCACTGGGGGCCTAATCCAGCTACAGTGGGTGAAGGCGGGGTCAGAGGTCACCCTGTTTGAGTCTCCAGTTCATCTCAGGGCTGAACGTATATAAACAAACAATCATTGTCACATTCACACCTATGGGTGATTTAGATTAACCAGTTAACCAGTTAACCTATCAGTGCATGTGTTTAAAAAATTTTTTGTATCAGATTATTTTCAGGGGCTGCCTTTGAGCCTTCATCATCATTATTTTTTTTTTCCCCTCCCAGTTATCAGATCTTATTATGGCAGATGTTAGTGTCTGTAAAACTACTACTTTTTTTAATAATAAAAAAATTTTTCAAACCAAGCCTATTCAGTTTTTCTACTTGAATAAGAGTATTACAATGAATTTCAATGACACGGAAATGTCCAATATAATATTTTAATCAATTGATGGCACTAATATATATATATATATATATATATATATATATATATATATATATATATATATATATATATATATATATATATATATATATATATATATATATATATATATAAATGCACAGAATGAAATGATAGTGCTGTAATTTTGTAACCAAAGAATAAACTACAACTAACTAACTAACTAACTAACTAACTAACTAACTAACTAACTAACTAACTAACTAACTAACTAACTAACTAACTAACTAACTAACTGACTAACTAACTAGCTAACTAACTAACTAACTAACTAACTAACTAACTAACTAACTAACTAACTAACTAACTGGCTAACTACTGTAACTACTGTAACTAACTAACTAACTACTGTAACTACTGTAACAAACAAACTAACTAACTAACTAACTAAGTAACTAAGTAAAGTACAGTTTGTTTGTATTTGTCTATAGGGTTTAGTGTCTGCAGTAAATTCATTCTTCTACCTTAAGTGGTTCATCTTAACTAGTGGAACAGCTTAGCCTTGTTTTAAAACTGTTCTCTTCCTTGAGCTCATTAAAACTCTGATCGTGTAGAGGCGCTAATTAATGCTTTTTAAAAAGACCTCTCATGGTAACATGTGCGCACGGTGCCATAAGCACCCAGGCGACGCTTACGTTTTGTAAAGCAGCATAGTAACCAATTACATGGGTTTTTATTCTGTCTTATTTATAATTGTTCACATACACTACCGTACAAAAGTGCTCGTCAACGTTACATTTAGTGAAGTTCTAATGAAAACACATGAATTTTTCAGTCTCAGTCTAGATATATGTGACGTATGTACATCAATAAAGATAAAAGATTAAAGGAAAAACAACTTCAACTGTATGAACCAAAATGGCAGATTAATCCATCATTGTGAATAATCTGATTATAACATTTTAACACATAATTGGAATATTTTATCACATTTTTTTTTTTTCCCCCTGAATATATTATGTTTTTTCTTGTTTGTGTGTTTGTTTTAATACGTTTTAGTGGATTGTAGCATATTTTGTATATTTTTCTTCTCGGTTGTTGTGTTTCTTTGTGTATTTTTGTGTATTCTCTAGGAAATTTGAGTAAACAAACAAACAAGAAAAAACAACCCAAGACACAAAAGTCGCTGGATATAAATTGTTTTGATCATGATTAATCAAAATTAACCTTTTGATACATATACTGGTCACTACAGTGGACAGTTCAGTCCACAGCTGTTC
Source organism: Siphamia tubifer (assembly GCA_020466265.1). Classification (NCBI taxonomy): domain Eukaryota; kingdom Metazoa; phylum Chordata; class Actinopteri; order Kurtiformes; family Apogonidae; genus Siphamia; species Siphamia tubifer. Next base: position 6,685,368 of record CM035805.1, read on the forward strand.
TCTTATATATTCATGGGTTAATACATTATCCAATACACTGTAATTCAGAATATTACTGTAACTTTGCTATTCTTGATGAACAAAATTATATTTTTTTAATTTGTATTATTTGCATATGATCTCCATGAAATAATAATTAAAGTTAATTAATTAAAGTCACAGACAGCAGACCTCTGCTAAGGTTTGATACGTCGTCATATGACGTCAAAACATGACGTGATGGAGCCATAGGTGTTGACCCACCTGATGTCTGAAGGTTAGGGTTAGGGGTCAAAGGTTAGGATTATAGGTGTTGACCCATCTGATGTCTGAAGGTTAGGGGTCAAAGGTTAGGGTTATAGGTGTTGACCCATCTGATGTCTGAAGGTTAGGGTTAGGGGTCAAAGGTTAGGGTTATAGGTGTTGACCCACCTGATGTCTGAAGGTTAGGGTTAGGGGTCAAAGGTTAGGGTTATAGGTGTTGACCCATCTGATGTCTGAAGGTTAGGGTTAAGGGTCAAAGGTTAGGCTTATAGGTGTTGACCCACCTGATGTCTGAAGGTTAGGGTTAGGGGTCAAAGGTTAGGATTATAGGTGTTGACCCATCTGATGTCTGAAGGTTAGGGTTAAGGGTCAAAGGTTAGGCTTATAGGTGTTGACCCATCTGATGTCTGAAGGTTAGGGTTAGGGGTCAAAGGTTAGGGTTATGTCACGGATCGGGGGTGAGGTGGAACAGGAGGACTCCAATGCACAGTACTGAAGGGCAAAATAATTTAATAACAAAACTACAACATAAAGACAAGACAAACACAACCTGGGAGTGGACGGCCAGAGTCTGTGGTGATGATGAGTGTCCGGGTTATGGTGATTGGGGAGATGGAAGCGATAGTCCGGGTTATGGAGGTGACATATCTGAATGGTCCTGCACTGGCAGCTACAAGCCTTACTGCTTATATAGCCACCGATTAGGAACGACTTGCAGCTGCGCAGTGCAGGACCAGGTGAGTGTGGAGATTGGGGGAAAGGTCACTGGAGCGGAGGTCATGACAGGTTATAGGTGTTGACCCACCTGATGTCTGAAGGTTAGGGTTAGGGGTCAAAGGTTAGGGTTATAGGTGTTGACCCATATGATGTCTGAAGGTCAGACCACGTGAATGAAAAAAAATCTGAGATATTACTACTGATGTGTTTTAAATGTTGACCTTTCATGTGAAATTGACCTTTGACCTTCATTACTCAAAATCTAATGGATTCTTCTTTGACCCATTATCTATAATTCCTGAAAGTTTAATCAAAATCTGTTCAGAGGTTTTTGCATAATCCTGTTGACAAACAACAAACAAACAAACAAACTGCAGGATTATACAAAAACTTCAGAACAGATTTTGATGAAACTTTCAGGAATGATAGATAATGGGTCAAAGAAGAACCCATGAGATTTTGAGCAATGAAGCAGGGGCCAATGGCAGCTCTAGTAGTATCAACTCTCTCAGCAGTATCTGCATAAGGAGCCATAGACAACATCCTGTGCTGACCTGTGACCCCAGACCTCCTCCCTCACCTGTCTGATGGATGGACCCCCCCCCCCCCCCCCCTTCATCTGGATCTGTCCTTCACTGTTTCTCCTCAAAGTTTCTTCTTTTTCCCACTGGGTTTTGGAGTTTTTTCTAGAGGAGGAGGGTCTCAGGACAGGGGGTGTTTGGGACTTTTATCTGTTTTTGTGGTTGTTTGTGTTTTTTTTGTGAAGCCCTGTGAGATGACAATGTTGTGATTTAGGACTTTATAAATAAAATTGATTTGAATTGAATTTGTAATTCCAGGAAAAAAACAGGTTAATAAAAAACAGGGGTGTCAGTTCAGGGTCCACATTCAGTCCAATATGATCTGAAATGAGCCAGAACAGTAAAGAAGTAAAATGATATCATTACATTACACATTACAATGTATATTACAATAATAAATACACAAAACAGTTAGTAACAGCCAGGGTATTATTAAAATGACATTTATTTCTCTTAACACATTTAAGGTTGGTCATATTTAATGTAAAATGATAGTTAAAAAAATATCAATATTTTCATGTAATTTTACTTTTTTTAAAATACCATTTTAATTATTTATTAATTACCCTGACAATATTTGGAACCTGAACTAAAGTGATTTATTATTATTATTATTATTATTATTATTATTATTATTTTTATTTTTTTATTTTTTTTTTACAACATCTTCAATGTAATTTTTTCTCATTTCACAAATTTATCCCATGGGTCGCATCCAACCCTTTGGCGGACTGGATTTGGCCCCCAGGCCTTATGTTTGACACCTATGATATAAAACATTATAATCACATTGTTTTTCGTGCCTAAAACAGAATAAAAACACTCAGGGAAGAAATATCCACTAAGGTTTTAATAATTGATGTGCCAAAGGATTTATTCAAAGCAAACTATGATTAATCTGATGAAAAAGTTGAATTATTTGACACAAAATCAGGGATATGTAGTGTATACAATAAATATATCATGTTGAATATACAAAAAAATTAAAGTTAATAGACAACACTAAGACTCCACGACAGCCTGAGGGACAAATGGAAACATTTGTGTCAAAGCAGGGTTTTAAAGCTCGGCCTTGTGGGTAAAAAAGCACGTAGTTTCCTTTGGTTGTTGAACTAAAGCTGCACTAATGACTCAGCAGAACAAATTCACAGGTGTCCAGCTCTCACACCAACGACTCTACAGCTTAAAGACCCCCCAACATGTTTTACTTTTCCATCACCTCACCCCCGCCTTTTTTATCTCTGACCTTTGACCTTTTCTGGCAACAACTTTTGCTCTAGTTTGTCTCCTTATTCCAAATAAAAGTTGTATTTAATATAATAATAGAATAGAATAGAATAGAACAGAACAGAATAGAATAGAATAGAATACAAAAGAATAGAATACAAGAGAATACAAGACAATAGAATAGAATAGAATAAAATAGAACAGAATATAATAGAATAGAACAGAACAGAATAGAATAGAATACAAGAGAATAGAATACAAGAGAATACAAGACAATAGAATAGAATAGAATAGAGTAGAATAGAATAGAATAGAATAGAGTAGAATAGAATAGAATAGAATAGAGTAGAATAGAATAGAATAGAATAGAATAGAATAGAATAGAATAGAATAGAATAGAATAGAATAGAACGGAATAGAATAGAATAGAATAGAATAGAACGGAATAGAATAGAATAGAATAGAATAGAATAAAATAGAATAGAATAGAATAGAATAGAATAAAATAAAATAAAATAAAATAAAATAAAATAAAATAAAATAAAATAAAATAAAATAAAATAAAATAAAATAAAATAAAATAAAATAAAATAAAATAAAATAGAACAGAACAGAATAGAATAGAATAGAATAGAATAGAACGGAATAGAATAAAATAGAATAGAATAGAATAGAATAGAATAGAATAGAAAAGAACAGAACAGAATAGAATAGAATAGAATAGAAATAGAATAGAATAGAATAGAATAGAATAGAATAGAATAGAACGGAATAGAACGGAATAGAATAGAATAGAATAGAATAGAATAGAATAAAATAAAATAAAATAAAATAAAATAAAATAAAATAAAATAAAATAAAATAAAATAAAATAAAATAAAATAAAATAGAACAGAACAGAACAGAATAGAATAGAATAAAATAAAATAAAATAGAATAGAACAGAATAGAATGGAATAGAATAGAATAGAATAGAATAGAATAGAATAGAATAGAATAGAATAGAATAGAATAGAATAGAATAGAATAGAATAGAATAGAACATTTACTGTGTGTTGTGCTTAGTGGGAATTTTGACTTTTTTCTCCAAACTCAGACTTTTTTAAAGTTTAATTTAACAGAACAAGAGTGTGTTTTGTTCCGTGTTTCAGCTCAACAAGGTTGGAAGTTACTGTCGCTGTTTAGATTCACTTAATCTGTTTTATAGTCCAGTCCTGTGCGCCTTAAATATGAAAGAACCTAAAAAAAAAAAACATTTGTTGACAGTTTTTTTCATGTAGAGTTTAATATTTTAATATGAATATATGTTGTTAATATGAATATATGTTGTTAATATGAATATATGTTGTTAATATGAATATATGTTGTTAATATAAATATATGTTGTTAATATGAATATATGTTGTTAATATTAATTCAGCTCAGTCACAGTGTGATAGTAGGTAAGTTTTTTTCCCCTCAGTCCATGGCAGTAAAACAAGCCTGTTTCACACAGTATTTGTCCTTGTCATGGTAACACAGGAAGGAGTCAGCTAAGATTAACCATGACTCATCAACTATCTGATGAGATTCACAGGTCACAGGGTTCTCCGCCCCAAACTCATGGGACCACATCAAAACTTGTTAGCCAAGAACAGAGATTTCAGCATTAATTATGTCCACAGGCCAGCTTTTAAAAATGTCCCTGTGAGACACGCTGCTGCTGTGGGTTAATTTAATGAACATCCAGTATCTGAAGAGTGACTTAAAGCCATCATGACGTCTTTATTTAACAAGCTTAGTAGGCAAATGTGTTGAATAACTGTATACAGTTGTAATTTAATGTCCATTTGACACCTTTTTTTAACCCTTAGAGACCCAGTGACACACACACACACACACACACACACACACATATATATATATATATATATATATATATATATATATATATATATATAAATAAACACAGAGAGAGAACATACATTTCAGTGTCATCCTTCTTGCAGCTGAAATAATTCAATAAAATAACCTCATTTTCCACACTATAAGGCGCACTGGACTATAAGAAGCATTTAAATTATGAGATAAAAAGTCACCTAACTATGATTATTTAGATTTTTAAACTTTGTGATTGAGTTGGTTTGAGAGAGTATGAGTATTTTAGTTTTTATTTAATCTGTTTTAATGATGTTTTTAAATCATGTTGATTTAATTTCTGCATCTATGTTATATGTGAAATGTCAATAAATTACCTACAGTACCTGCCTAGCTACCTGCCTACCTACCTACCTACCTACCTACCTACCTACCTACCTACCGGGCTACCTACCTACCTACCTACCTACCTACCTACCAGCCTACCTACCTACCTGCCTACCTGCCTACCTACCTTCCTACTGGCCTACCTACCGGGCTACCTGCCTGCCTACCTACCTACCTACCTACCGGCCTACCTACCAGGCTACCTACCTACCTACCTGCCTGCCTACCTACCTACCTACCTACCTACCTGACTACCTACCAGCCTACCTACCTACCTGCCTACCTACCTGCTTACCTACCAATCTTAAATGACATGTGTGGGACAGTATTGTCGTCCAAACCTAATGTGGGACAATAAAGTTTATTTTGATCCTGAACATAAATAAAAGTCTGTGTCGTATAAATGTTTTTTGTCTTATTTTACACAAAGGCCAGTTGTTGTGCTGTTGTATGTTAATATAATTAAGCAGATCATCAGACTGTACATCCTTCAGGCCTAGATCTTCACTTTAAGCTGTGTCGTCCAGACATTTCAAGAACATTGGATAATCCCACCTGTGTTCCCCTCATGACTCGACCCGTCAGGTGAACAGAGCAGGTAACAGAGACATAACATTTTTAATGACACTGTCCACTGCTGTAGCACTGAGAGGTTTTTTTTTTAAATCTAAAAATGTAAACGCTTTATAAGCAAATTTATTATTATTACTGTATATTTCGCACTATAAGGCACACAGGAATATAAGAGGCACTGTCAATATATAGTTTATTTTTAAGGTTTTTTTTCTCCATGTATAATGTGCACTGGATTATATTAAGTCAAATTTATGAGCTAAAAACAAAAAATTATGAGATAAAAATTCAAACTTAGGAGAGAAAAAGTCAAAATTATGAGAAAGAGTCAAAATGATGCAATAAATACTCAAAATTATGAGAGAAAAAGTTGGAATTATGAGACACAAAGTCATAATTATGAGTTTAAAAAGTAAAAATTATGAGATAAAAATTAAAACTTAGGAGAGAAAAAGTCAAAATTATGAGAAAGAGTCAAAATGATGCAATAAATACTCAAAATTATAAGAGAAAAAGTTGGAATTATGAGAGAAAAAGTCAAATTTATGAAATAAAAAGTCAAAATTATGAGAAAAAAGTCAAAATTATGAGTTTAAAAAGTAAAAATTATGAGATAAAAAAAATTAAAAAGTATGAGAGAAAAATTCTCTGTAAAACCAATTAGTTGTGATTTGTGTGAACCTACCCTTTTTTTTTTTTTTTTTTTTACCCCCGAAGGACAGAGGTATTGTGTTTGAGCCAGTTTGTTTGTTTATCAGCAGCTTTACACAAAAACAACTGGACCAACTTCCATGGAATTTTCAGGAAAGGTACGAGGACGTCCAGAACATATCCTGTTACATTTTGGTGAATGTAGGTCAAAGGTCACAGTCACCAAAAATCTGTTTTTGCAATGATAATAAATAAGACAAACCAGGTTAAATGTGTGTGAGGGGGTGGGGTTTGTTTTGGCTGAGGGGGCGGGGTTTGTTGTGTCGGGCACCAGTTGTTTATTTGATGCTTTGACTCCCTGTTCTGTTCTGTTCTTACTTCACCTGGAATAATTAATGATCCGTAAAGGGAAGTTGTGGAAGTGTTATTGACACGGTTAATAAATTAGGATTTTCCAGGATATAATAAACTAATAAACTAAACTAACTTCCTGTATCCGTCTTTTTTATTATGTTTTTTTTTAATGACTAAGGCTGTAATTAATACTGATGGAAACTTTCCTTTCTAAAATAAAATACATTTTATTTATTTAATTAAAAATAAAAAGCAGGATCCTTAGAAAATAAGCCACATTGTCAAGTGACTGTATAATGTGGACGTTGAAACAAGAATTTAAGGATCTTTGAATCAGGTGAGTGGTCTTAACTAGAGCTAAACTGTGGCTATTTTAAGAGGTCAGTCCTACAGAATAATGTGTCATTTGTTTCCTTTGGCGTCACAGATCTTTTCAGAGAGGGAGAGGGAGTAGTTAAATACAGTACATCAAACCTCTGACTGTTTGTTCATTCATCTTTACAAATGGACCAACACATTCACATTCACTTTAACCCATAAACAGCTAGTGTTACTGCAGAGGTGGAAAGTAACTAAGTAAAAGTACTTCATTACTGTACTTAAGGAGATTTTTTAGGTATCTGTTCTTTACTTGAGTATTTATTTTTCTGGCAACTTTTTAATTTTACTCTCTACATTTTTGTATAAATATTTGTACTTTATACTCTTTACATTAATATAAATATCTGTACTTTATACTCTTTACATTTATATAAATATCTGTACTTTATACTCTTTACATTTAATAAATATATGTACTTTATGCTCTTTACATTAACATAAATATTTGTACTTTATACTCTTGTGTGTGTTGAAATGGTGTTTGATCAGGTCACAGTTACTCAGTTTTGTGGGTATGGGCAGAAAATTTAGGAAAAATGACCAAAAAAAAGTCACAATTGAGATGAAAAGTCATCATGACATTTAAAAAAAGTTATAAATATGAGATTAAAAAAAACATACTTTTAAGAATGAATGTTAAAATTGTGAAATAAACAACCAAAATTATGAGATAAACAGCCAAAATTCTGAGATAATAATCATATAACTATAATATATAAAGTCACAGTTTCTTTCCTCCTCTGGTGACTTATTTTTCATACTGTCACATCTGTTTAGTTAAAAAAAGTAATGCATCTATTTTGAGAATGTAAAGAATATAAAGTACAGATATTTATGCAAAATTGTAAGAAGTAAAATTAAAAAGTTGGCAGAAAAATAAAAACTCAAGTAAAGTACAGATACCTAAAAAGTACTTCATTACTTTTACTTTTCTCTTCATTTTAAGTGATTTATCACCATTTATTCTAATATTATGCTCTGTATTTGTGATAATCATGTAGAATAACACCTCTATTTACTCAACTAACGAATAATCCAAGTTATGAAACAACTTTACGTAAAAGTTTCATCTCTGAATACAAAAGAAAATACAGTACTATATGTACTGTATGTGAATATGTATGTACTTTACACTTGTATGTAGCATCATATTCACTATTTGATAGAGGTGAGTCATCATTGTGAGATAAAAAAGAGACATAAATATGAGGTTTTAAAATGCATAATTATGAAATAAAGAAGTAAAAATTATGAGTATTTTTTATTTACAATATTATCCTCTGTATTTTCAGCATAAATCATGTATTTTCTTATATTTAATTTAATAAACATAAACAAGGGTCAAGGGTTATTATAACAAACACAGAGAAAAGTGACTTTTTCAACAAAATCTCTCATTAACTGATTATAAACCAAGTCATTGATCCAAAACTCTGTGGGTTTTACTGGTCGATCAATGATGTAGAACAGTGGTTCTGAAATGATCGTACGTGGAGGTACTGTAGGGGGTACGTGAAGATTTTCAAAATTCTTTTAAAAAGTAAGTACAGTATTTTCACTATAAGGCACATCAGATGTAAGTGAAGTCAAAATTATGAGATAAAAAAAAATCTAAGTTTTGAGATAAAGTCAAAATTATGAGATAAAACTTGAAAATTATGAGATTAAAAATCTAAATTATAAAATAAAACTTGAAAATTATGAGATAAAAAGTCAAAATTGTGATATAAAATTTCAAATTCATGAGATTGAAGATAAAAATTATCAGATAAAACGTCAAAATTATGAGATAAAATGTAAAAATTGTGAGATAAAAACTGATATATTATATATAATGATATATACTGAGATATTGGATATTAAAAATCAGAGTGATTTTACAACACTCTACCTCTTTTTTCTTACAAAAATGTTTGGCCATGTCAGGGGGTACTGGACTAAAAATCTGTTTTAATGGGGTCCATGACTGAAAACAGTTTGAGAAGCAGTGCTGTAGGACAGGGGTTCTCAAACTTTTTTGGCCCAGGTCCCCCTTGGAGGGGTGAAATTTTTCCATGTCCCCCCTCATCCTCGCGATACTGAAAATGATAAAAAACCACTTCAACAATGATTATTATGAAACAATGATAACCTTTTTTAATAGTGCTTTTGTGCAAACCAGCCACATTTTCAGGTATTATAATATAAATGAACACTTCAGAAACAACAATTTTAAATAATTTTAAAATAATAAACGGAACAAAAGACACACAAAACCGTGTGTGTGTGTGTGTGTGTGTGTGTGACAGACAGACAGACAGACAGACAGACAGACAGACAGACAGACAGACAGACAGACAGAGACTTAATGAGAGGGATGATCTTGTCAAACTCAATATAACTATCAATGTACTTTCTCTTTTTAGGGTTAGGGCGTTTGTTTTTGTCATTGTCATTTTCATTGTCATTTCTTTTACCACTTCTTGAGGAACTTGGCGGACACAAAAATCGATCCATGTTCGCTGCAGGGTGGTTAAAAATAGCCTGTGACTCGCTCCGTCTCAATTTAGTCAAGCTGGCGTCAAACAGCGCTGCTACTTCCGCCCGCTCGCTACAAAATAAAACTTCCGCATTTCAAAATAAAACAGTAAAAAAAACAAAAACAAAACAAAACAAAACCGTGAATAATTTCGCGTAACCCCTGGACATGCGCCACGTCCCCCTAGGGGTCCGCGGACCCCAGTTTGAGAACCGTGGCTGTAGAAGATGACAGTGTTGCTATGGTAACTGTAGAGGTAGACTGTCAACCATGAAAAGATGACAAACTGTATTTTACACCAGTTAGTGACATGTATTAATGTAATGAATGTATTTAAACAGTTTAGATCAGTAGATGGTTTGTACCTTTTTGGTCTTTATGGGTTAAAATAGAGTGAGAAGTTAAGGGTTTACTTTTATACAACACATAGAAGAAGCATTGATGTCAGAACTATTCAAATTAAATTACTAAACAAAGTTGTTTTTCACTTGTTTTCAAGTTAAGGTTCACAAAAGAATGTTTGTTTTTCACAACTGTGTTGCATAATATCAGGGGAAAATGTGAAGGAGTTGGAATAACACTGTATTTAAAGCAGAGGTGGAAGTACACAAGTACAAGTACTTTACTGTACTTGTACTTAAATACAGGGTTTAGGTATCTGTACTTGACCTGAGTTATTTACTTTTTTGGCAACTTTTTACTTTTACTCCTTATATTTTTATATAAATATCTGTACTTTATATTCTTTATATTTATTTGTATTTAATTATATATTAAATAAAAAATAATAATAATTAAACATTATATATTTTATTATTTATTTGTACTTTATACTCTTTACATTTATATATATATCTGTACTTTATACTCTTTATATTTATATAAATATCTGTACTTTATACTATTTACATTTATTTTTATTTAATTATATATTAAATAAAAAATAATAATAATTAAATATTATATATTTTTATTATTTATTTGTACTTTATACTCTTTACATTTATATAAATATCTGTACTTTATACTCTTTATATTTATATAAATATATGTACTTTATACTCTATATTTATATAAATATCTGTACTTTATATTCTTTATATTTCTATAAATATATGTACTTTATACTATTTACATTTATATAAATATCTGTACTTTATACTCTTTATATTTATATAAATATATGTACTTTATACTCTTTACATTTATATAAATATTTGTACTTTATACTCTTTACATTTATATAAATGTTTGTACTTTATACTCTTTACATTTATATAAATATTTGTACTTTATACTCTTTACATTTATATAAATATTTGTACTTTATACTCTTTACATTTATATAAATATTTGTACTTTATACTCTTTACATTTATATAAATATCTGTACTTTATACTCTTTACATTTATATAAATATCTGTACTTTATACTCTTTACATTTATATAAATATCTGTACTTTATACTCTTTACATTTATATAAATATATGTACTTTATACTCTTTACATTTATATAAATATTTGTACTTTATACTCTTTACATTTATATAAATATTTGTACTTTATACTCTTTATATTTATATAAATATCTGTACTTTATACTCTTTACATGTATATAAATATATGTACTTTATACTCTTTACATGTATATAAATATATGTACTTTATACTCTTTATATTTATATAAATATCTGTACTTTATACTCTTTACATTCTAAGAATAGACTCATTACTTTTTACACTACTTTTTATCTCATAATTTTCACTTTTTACCTGAGAATTTGGACTTTTTATCTAATAATTATGTCTTTTTTCTCACAATTTTTTTTACTATTTATATAATAATTATCCATTTCTTGTGTCATAATTATGACTTTTTTCTCATTTTAACATAGAAAATTCCGTGGCCACTAAGTTAATCAAAACACAGATTTGGCCCAAACAGTATGAATATGTTACACATGAACTTTCAAATATCTGTTTTTTCTCCAGTCTTAAGTCCATTCAGAATGTAAAAAAAATAACTTTATTTTTGCATGAATGCGTAGCTCAGTGTTTGCATTGGCTGGAGATGAGAGGTATGACCCCCTTCCTTTTTCTACCATGGTAACTTGAAGGAACCAGAGGAGGAGGAGGAGGAGTGGGAGGAGGAGGAGGAGGAAGAGGAGGGGGAGGAGGAGGAGGAGGAGGAGGAGGAAGAGGACGGGGAGGAGGAGGAGGAGGAGGAAGAGGAGGAGGAGGAGGGGGAGGAGGAGGAGGAGGAGGAAGAGGAGGGGAGGAGGAGGAGGAGGAGGAGGAGGAGGAGGAGGAGGAGGAGGAGGAGGAGGAGGAGGAGGAGGAGGAGGAGGAGGAGGGGGAGGAAGAGGAGGAGGAGGAGGAGGAGGAGGAGGAGGAGGACGGGGAGGAGGAGGAAGAGGAGGAGGGGGAGGAGGAGGAGGAAGAGGAGGAGGGGGAAGAGGAGGAAGAGGAGGGGGAGGAAGAGGAGGAAGAGGAGGAAGAGGAGGGGGAGGAGTCTAAGGGCCAGGTGGTCGAGTCTGCGTAAAAACGCACCAAACATACGCCAAACACTTAGGAAACCAATAGTAAACGTCATTAAAAAAGAAAAAAAGGAGAAAAAAAAAGAAAAGCTGGAGTCTTTCAGCTCTTGGCTTCTTTTCTCTTTGAATGAATAATCAGTGTGTTAGAAAAAACCTCTGGGATCTTGACACACGAAAAAGCTGAACGCGCAGTGGCTGTTGTCCGTGCGTCGGGAGGAAAAAAAAACGGTGCCATTTGGTTCGGTGGTTCGGTGGTTCGGTGGTTCGGTGGGTCGGTGGTTCGGTGCAAACTGTAAAAAGGTAAATTACAGAACAACACGGCTCGTTTGAACTACAAGAGGAAATATGTTCAAGAAAAGCAAGAGTAAAGTACTGGTGGATTATGCTTCAGAGGAAGACGAC
>CM035805.1:6702797-6712797 GCA_020466265.1 Siphamia tubifer
ATATCTATTCAACTGTATTATGTTTTTAATCTGACCTTGTGTCATTTACACACAGTAATAAACCAGGAGGATATGAACTAGAGTTGGAAAAAAAGAGGGTGAGTCTAAACACAGAGGTGGTGCGTTCATGACCGTCGTAACATCTCTGGTGCGTTCAACAGCGTGGGATATCTGAAAACTTAGAGAAAATGAGTTGTTCCTGAATAAATATAGTTAAACAATCAACAGCAGTTAAAGTGTGTGGTGTTTGTAACAGAAGGAAGAGCAGAGCTGGACATGTACACTTTAAAGTTCACTTTATTATAAAGTCTGTTCATTTAAAGGCTCCTGTTTGTGTTGTGTGCAGATAAATGTCACAGTTTACTTCCTAAAGTCTGGTTCAAATATATTACTGCTGAATAAATATGAACTGGCTCACATATGATGTGTATTTTTATGGTAAATATGTCTCCTGATATGATCTGTAGGATCATCATTCAGCTTTTACACCTGGTCTGGTGTTAAAAAGGGAAGGGAAAAATCTGGAATATCGAAGAATCGCAATTTAAATCGAATCGGTACCCGATAAATCGTAAAAGAATCGAATCTTCATACATTTGAGTCCATTTGTCTGTCTGTCTGTCAGCAGGATTACGCAAAAATTTCTGAACAGATTTTGGTAAAATGTTCAGGATGTGTTGGGAATGTCACAAGGAACACATTCTTACATTTTAGTGGTGATCCGGAAGAGATCCTGGATCCTGGATCACTTTGAAATTTATTCTCCATTTACCGCAATGTAAAATTTCAAAGTGATCCAGAATCCAGGATCCCTTCCGGATCACCACCAAAATGTAATCATTAACTAACTATCTACTATTACATAGATGAAAGGTATGGATATTTAAAATTCCTTTATTGATCGGTAGTGATCGGTAATCGGCAAATCGGAATCAGTGATTGGGCCAAAAAATACCGTTTGGTGCATCACTAGTTAAAATGACATTTAGTTTTCTGAAGAAGTGTGAGTTCATTCATGTTATTCACATTGTTTTAAAGCAGGGGTGTCAAACATGTGGCCCGGGGGCCAAATCTGGACTCCGATAGGGTCCAGTCCAGACCCCTGGGATAATTTGACAGTGAATATACTGATATATACAGATTAAAATAGGTCAGATCAGTAAAATACTATCATAATAACATATAAATATTCACAACTCCACATTTTGCTCTTTGTTAATTTAAATATTTTCATATAATTTTACTGTATTTACAAGAAAACAAACTATTATTTCACAAAAAACATGAATAACCTGAACAAATATGAACATTTTAAAATGTCTGAAGTGTAAGTTTAACAATGTTCTGTCTGTTATTAAATGTTTTGTGTATTTTTAGATCCACTAATAAATAATCTGAGACATAATCTTATTAAAATTGCATTTAGTTTTCTGAAGAAGTGTTGGTTTATTCATGTTATTCACATTGTTTTAAAGGATAGTTGGTAGATGTGAACATTTTCATCATATAATTTAACTTTTTTTTGCTCTAAATCATAGAGGAAAATTTGGAGTTGACATTATTTATATATTATATTATTTTAGTGTTTGGCTCAAGTCAGATCAAATTTAATTTAACGTGGCCCCTGAACGAAAACCAGTTTGACACCCCTGTTTTAAAGGATAGTTGGTAAATGTGAAAATGTTCATCACATAATTAAACTTTTTTTTTTTTTGCTCTAAAATGTAGAAGAACATTTGGAGTTGAAATAATTTATATATTATATTATTATTTTAGTGGTACGGCTCAATTCAGATCATATTTAATTTAATGTGGCCCCTGAACTAATAACTAATGTTGAGTCGCATTTTGTAATAAACACCCAAAATGTAATAACTTTTTTAATTAATTTTGTAATAAGTTATTACATTTTGAGAAGATTATTACAAATTGCATGTGCAACTTTTTTATTTTCTAGAAAATTTAATAACATGGTGCATTACGTAATAATTCTAAAGCAGTTTATTTGTTTGTTAATTGTATTTTATTTTAATTTGGGCATTTTAGGCGGAATTTACCATAAAACCCTGTTGGGGCTTAAGAGGTTAAATAACATAAGTGTCTTGCTGTGACCACATCATTTATCCACTAACATTCATTTCAAACAAATATGAAATTGCCTCAAAAGATAAAACAAACAACAACATTTCTATTTCTAAAATATTTCTGTAATTTCAAATTGTACTAATGTCTAATATGTCTAATTATCATTTAATACCACACCACCAAAGTACCTGCTGTTGCAAAATGGAATAAATTGACAACATTTATTACAAGATGCAGCAGTTTATTAAAAAAATAAATGAAAAAGTTATTATATTTTAGTCGTTTATTACAAAATGCAACTCAACAAACCCCTGGACTGAAGTAATATTTAGTAAATGAAACCACAGCAAAGTCAGATTGAACTAGAACTGCATCTTTATGTAGTAAAGTGTTGTATGCACTGACTGTTTAGCACTTTTTAATTTCGTTGTACTGGTTACAATGACAATAAATGACTATTCTATTCTATTCTATTCTATTCTATTTTAATGCTTCTGATTTTGATTTGATTTATTCGATTTATTTGAACATTAAAAAAAAAATCATAAAAAAGAAAAACATACATTAAAAAAACAACCAAGTGGATGGGTGGAAGTTAACACTTATAAAATCCCACCTCTTCCTCCAAAACAAAAGAACACCTACATTTGTGAACTATTTCCAATACATACCTACATATATACGTACATATAACATAAAATGAAAACCATACACAAGAATAAATAAACCAACTACAACACTCAATAATAAATAATAATAATAATAATAATAATAATAATAATAATAATAATAATAATAATAATAATAATAATAATAATAATAATAATAATAATAATAATAATAATAATAATAATAATAATAATGTATTTGTGGAAAAGACATGAAAAACACAAACAAATAAACCATAAAAATGAAAAGAATAAAAATAAGCTGACACTAATAAGTCAACAATGTGAACAAAATAAATACAGAATTATTAAATATAGAATAAGGAAGACCTTCACACCTCCATCTTGTAGAAGTTGTAGAATGCTTGATGCAAATATAAAAAATAAATGATCATATTCTGTGTTAAACTGTTGCTCTGTGGCTACTGTGTTGTGTTCCAGAGCAGCTGAAGGTCAAGGTTGTTGCTCAAAACCATCAGACGGATCATTTTTCTGTCGTTCATAATAAAAGGGATGGGGGGTGGGTCTGGGGGTGGGGGGGGGGGGGGGGGGGGGGGGGGTTGGTCAGAACAGCTGTGCATAAATTCACTTGTCAGTAACTACCAAAAGGTGGTGAAAGCCTGTGGTTATGAACAGATACAGCACGTGTTTTTACTCCCAGTTGATGGATTTATATAATAAACAAAGGGGACAGGGGGGGGGGGGGGGGGGGGGGGCAAAGGGGGGAGGAACCAAAACTTAAAGAGGAGATGAAATGTAGGATTTGATGTCACTTTTCTCCTGCATCAAAATCTCACAGAGTATATTTTTCTCCAAATATTTCATCACATTTAAAGTAAGACATCCTGTATTTTACACCCACGGTTCTCAAACTGGGGTCCGCGGACCCCTAGGGGGACGTGGCGCATGTCCAGGGGGTACGCGAAATTGTTCAAGTTTTTTTTTTTCTGTTTTATTTTGAAATGCGGAAGTTTTATTTTGTAGCGAGCGGGCGGAAGTAACAGCGCTGTTTGACGCTAGCTTGACTAAATTGAGACGGAGCGAGTCACAGGCTATTTTTAGCCACCCTGCAGCGAACATGGATCGATTTTTGTGTCCGCCAAGTTCCTCAAGAAGTGGTAAAAGAAATGACAATGAAAATGACAATGACAAAAACAAACGCCCTAACCCTAAAAAGAGAAAGTACATTGATAGTTATATTGAGTTTGACAAGCTCATCCCTCTCATTAAGTCTCTGTCTGTCTGTCTGTCTGTCTGTCTGTCTGTCTGTCTGTCACACACACACACACACACACACGGTTTTGTGTGTCTTTTGTTCCGTTTATTATTTTAAAATTATTTAAAATTGTTGTTTCTGAAGTGTTCATTTATATTATAATACCTGAAAAGGTTATCATTGTTTCATAATAATCATTGTTGAAGTGGTTTTTTATCATTTTCAGTATCGCGAGGATGAGGGGGGACATGGAAAAATTTCACCCCTCCAAGGGGGACCTGGGCCAAAAAAGTTTGAGAACCCCTGTTCTACAGCACTGCTTCTCAAACTGTTTGCAGTCATGGACCCCATTAAAACAGATTTTTAGTCCAGTACCCCCTGACATGGCCAAACATTTTTGTAAGAAAAAAGAGGTAGAGTGTTGTAAAATCACTCAGATTTTTAATATCCAATATTAAAAATTTGTCTTAAGAACAGTAACGTCTAATCTTTGCAGACAGTATAAATGAAAACAGCACATAGTAAATGTATGATATATGGTTGTAGCCCATTAAAAAACATTTTTCTTCTGTCACTGTGATAATGTCAGGTTGTGACCCTTGGCTGGTTTTATTGGATGTACTTAACTCCCCTCCTGGGAGCCTATGCATGTGGCCTTTACATCTGAAGAGCTGCTAAGGGTTCAGTTTGGGACGCTTTTCCCAAATGAGGACCAGGACTAGCTGGTTAAAATAGCTGATCACAGATCAGAGGAGCCACTTTGTGCTGAAAAATCCTGGGAAAGTCATCCAGGGATGTCTCCCTGAGTCGCCATGGTGATGAAGTACATCCAGGGGTCAGGGGTTATACCATAAAATGTCGTAAACACAGCGAAGAGGCAGATCCAGCCCAACAGTGATACAGGATGAAGTCAGGATAAAAGTTATGATAACACAGTCTGGACATGCTGTCTTTTCCTTCCCCTTATTCAGATCTGCCTCAACCTAAAAACACTGCTGTTTACTTAGCCTGCAGTTTACTTTGTGGGTTGTAGTATTGCACTATATTACATTCTTAGCTCTGTTTGTTAACCTTTATTTATTCAAGAAAGTGCTGAGACTAAGATATCTTTTTCTAGAAAGATTTGTTTGCTTTTTGTCTTTTTTTTAATGCCTGGAATGTGTCCTGGAACAACCACTGTCTGATCCATGGCTGCTGTGTTGCCTTCAGGAGCAGTTGGAGGTCAAGGGTCTGCGCTCAAAAGCCAAAACCAGCTTTATTCTCCAGCCATTCACATTAAAAGTGCTTAGTCTAGGGATAAAACTGTAATTTAGTTTTATAGCCATATATAAATTCACTTCTCATCACTGTCAAAATGTTCTAGTTGGTAAAGGGCTCATAGTTTGATAAGCCAGTTTTTATTAGTCTTTGCTTCATTTATTTATGTATTTGGACCCTAATAGTTTATATAGTTTAAATTTAAATCCCTCTCTAGGTGTTGCAAAGCTATCTTTATATTCATTTAGGCCTGTTTTAACCTGTTTTAATTACTTCTTCATTTGTTATGTTGGAAACACTACAAAAATCTACATCTTACCAAGTGTATTTTACTTATTTCTAGCCTAAATATCTCATCACACTTAAAAATAAGACATAATAACCTCAAGAAGAATTTTTCCGTTGGATATAATAACTTATGATCTTGAAAATGTTATTTCAAGAAACCTGACCAGATCATGTTCACTTCTTCTATTGGAAGAATTAACGTGTTGTTGTTATTTTTTTCTTAATTCAAGCAAAAAAATAAATTACCAATGGGACAAAATTATGTTGGTACGATTTCTTCAAATAATTAAAATAATTTCATAATTATTACACCATATTGTATTTGAGTTGGTTTCTGTGTGTGTTTATTTGTTTGTTTGATTTTTCATGAAGTTTACAGAACATGTGAGGTGCTCCAGAAAAGATCCCATTACATTTTGATGAATCTAGGTCAAAGGTCACAGTCACCAAAATTATGTTTTCATAATGATAAGTGATAGAGCAAATCAGGTTAAATGTGTGTGTGTGTGTGTGTGTGTGTGTGTGTGTGTGTGTGCCTGGCACCACTTGTTTTAAGTGTGATAAGATATTTGGACTAGAAATGAGTAATTATAACGCTAAAACAATTTACTAAAACAATACAATCCCAGGATAAATTCTGCAGCGCTAAGCTAGCACTAAGATCCAACAGTATGGCTTATTTCTGTAGCACTAAAAATTCACAGAAAAAGACAGAAAAGAGCAAAAAATAAAGGTCCTATTATGACAAAATGATGAATTTTGTCTGACATTTACTGTTTTCATAATTCATAATTCCATTAAAACAAATAATAATAATAAACGTAAATAGCGTAATAACGTAATAACATAATAAAAGTTGCCTCCAGTTGCTACTGTTCTGTCTGTTACCATGCTAATGCTACACGACACATGCTATATGTCCACATAGCCAGAATAATATTAGTTAAAAGCTTAATAAAAAAAAGTCATTGTTGGCAAACTGAACACAACTCAAACAAAAATCACTGAAAAAGACAAATATATAAACTAAGCTAACAGTCTGAAACCAGTATAGGTTATGAATAATTTACTAAAACAATAAATAAACAGGGCCAACTTTGCAGCGCTAAGCTAGCACTAAGAAGATCCAAGGATTATATCTGTAGCACTAATATTCCCAGAAAAAGACAGGAAAGAGCAAAAAAAATTATAATAATCAAGGTCCTATTATGAGAGAATGATGAATTTTGTCTGACTTTTGCTTTTTTCTGGTCATAATTTGGTTAAAATAAATCAAGCTTCTGCTATTTTGTGTTACATTGAAATGATTCCCACTGGAAACAAATTGTCCAAGGTTTAACAGGCTAAGAATAAAGCATGTTTTTTTTCCCCTTTTCATTTACTTCAGGCCATTTTAAGATAAGACAGTCCCACTAGGGGAAATTCCAGGTTTTGTCTTATGTTTTTGTTTATTTATTTTTAATTAATGAATTAAATTGAAATTGTTTTGCTAAAACAATACACAAACAGGACAAACAATGTTGCAGCGCTAAGCTAGCAATAAGCTAGCACTAAGAGGACCCAACAGCACAAGGATTATTTCTGTCGTACTAAAATCCACAGAAAAAGACAGAAAAGAGCAAAAAAATTCAATGACCTATTATGGGAAAGTTTATGTAGACTGCATGGAAATGTTTTCAAATTTATAATTAAATTTTTTTAAAAGCAAAAGGTTCAAGAGGCTAAGAATAAAAGCATGTTTTTTTTCATTTACTTCAGGCCATTTAAAGATAAGACATTCCTTTAATAGTCCCACAAGGGGTAATTCCAGGTTTTGCCGTATTTTTTTTGTTTATTTCTTTTTAATTAATGAATTAATTTTTAATAGTTTTACTAAAACAACACACAAACAGGACAAACAATGTTGCAGCGCTAAGCTAGTAACAAGCTAGCACTAAGACAGCACAAGGATCATTTCTGTCGTACTAAAATCCACAGAAAAAGACAGAAAAGAAAAAAAAAATTAAATGTCCTATTATGGGAAAGTTTATGTAGACTGCATGGAAATATTTTAAAATGTATAATTCATTTTTTCTAAAAAGCAAAAGGTTTAACAGGCTTAGAATGAAGCATGTTTTGTTTTTTTTGTTTTTTTTCATTTACTTCAGGCCATTTAAAGATAAGACATTCCTTTATTAGTCCTACTAAGGGAAATTCCAGGTTTTTAACATTTATTTATTTATTTTATTTTATTTTAGGTGGATTTATATGTATAATTTCTCATTTCTAGGGTGCTTAATAAATAATAATAATAATAATAAAAAAAAAAACCCAGACTGAAGTAAGAGAAGACAAAGCAGGGGTAAAAAGGCTGAAGGGGGAGATGAAACGCCAGATTTAGAGTCAATATCTTTTTCTGTTTCCACAGTGCTCCAGGGTGGCTACAGGCCCTGTGCCACCACTTGCTTTCTCAGCGCTCACCCTTTATTAAAGTTCAACCGGCTGTAAGAGGCAGCTGGGGGTGCGTGCGCCTGTTTGACTTTGGCTTAAAGTGCTAACACACCCGAATATTTTAATAAGGCCACTGTAAGGCTCTCTTTGTGGAGTGGGATCATGATTGTGTGGATCAAGTCTGAGCAAAACGTCTGATCTAAATCATTAGAGGTGATGAGAAAAAGACTTTAAAAGTAAAGTTAATCTTACGCTTTTCATTTACAGAAACTTCAAACCATAAAAAGGAACTGTTGTTATTACTTTAAACATGCCGGTGTGCAGAAAGTTAAGTACACTGCAAAAAATCCAAATCTTAACCTCTATTATCTTCTTATTTCTAGGCAAAATATCTGACTTAAAACTTAAATTATGACTTAATCACCTAAAGAGTAACATTTCAGTGAGATATAAGAATTTATTTATAGATTTTTTTTAATAATACATCTTGAAAAATCTTATTTCAAGAAATTTTACCAAGTTACTGAGGCTGATGGAGGTGTGATAACCCAAGATACAATGTGTAAAACAGGCCTGACACATGTTTAGATAACACGTCACTGAAATAATTAGAAGACCCCCCCCCTTTTCTTCCATTTCTTGTTCATTTTAATTTAATGGCTGGTAAAAATAATGGTAGGAAATCATATATGACTGGAAAAATTCAAATCTTCAGTTTATTTTTGTCATTTCTAGTCCAAACACTACAAATAATACACTTAAAATAAGACATAATCGCCTAAAGAGTAACTTTTCAGTGAGATATTTGAACTTTTTTTTTAACAATAGATCTTTAAAATCTAATATTAAGAAATCTAATGAAGGTCAAATTGACCAATACCAGCTTGACTGGTATTGGTCAGTGGATAAGGCTGATGTAAAAAAAACAAAAAAACATTATTGGCTAAGGTTGGATAGTGAAAGTGGGTATAGTGTCATGGTGGGTGAGGTAGAAGGAAAGGACTCACATGGCAGGTGCTGAAGGGAGAACAGATTTAATAAAAACAGAAGCAAAAATGACAGAAACCTAAACCTGGGGAATGATCAGCCAGAGTCCATGGTGGTGGATGGAACGTCCAGGTTATGGAGACAAGGGAAACTTGCAGGTACACAGTGGGGGCCAGGTATAATTAGAGTGAATCTAGGGGAAAGGTTGTGGGAGGTTGTGATGTATAGTTATGGAACCAGGGCAAACATTCAGTAGTAGTAACCTGTCATTTTTGACAGACACATAGACACAAGCATTAACTAGTATTCACAGAATGTCTAATCTCGCCCCTATTTTGTGTTTCTATGACAACCTGTTCATGAATTAGAGCCAATAATGTCATTTTGACTTTTCTGCTAAATGCGACCTTGACCTTTGACCTCTGCAGTATTGATAATTTTGTTATATGTATATATGTGTCAGTGTGTGTAATATTATGATAATATATCCAGTATTGATTAAATTATAGCGTGGTATGTCTGTTTGACACACACAAACAGTGTTACACAAGTTCATTTTGCGACATGTCACCTTTGACCTCCAGAGATCTAAAAAACTATTGGTCGTAGGTGATAACACCTACCATCTGTTCTTGAGTTATACCCCATAATGTGATTTTGACCTTTCTGCTAAATGCAACCTTGACCTTTGACCTTTACTCAAATGTATCACTGCATCAGATGTGCAGTAGCTATATGTATATGCCCATGTAATTTCATGGTGATATCTAAACTATTAATTGAATTATAGCATATGTCTCTGTGGACACACACACACACACACACACACACACACACACACACACACACACACATTACAATAATCTCTCCTAACCGATGTTGGGAGAGATTAAAAAACGAGATTAAAAAACGTTAACCAACAGCAGTCAAGTGCAGTCATGCTAAAAGAGGACAATGTGGGGCAGTTAAAAACAACAGTACTCTTGTTGTTTTTTAACTGCCCACATTGCACTCTTTTATGCAGCTGTTGTTTAATTCCACCCTCATGTCATATGTCAAAGGTGGAACG
>CM035805.1:6715297-6842797 GCA_020466265.1 Siphamia tubifer
CCCAGGCCAGCCGACAGATATAATCCCTCCCATGTGTCCTGGGTCGACCCCGAGGTCTCCTCCCGGAAGGACATGTCCAGAACACATCCAGGAGGCGTCCTCACGAGGTGCCAGAGCCACCTCAACTGGCTCCTCTGGACATGGAGGAGCGGTGGCTCTACTCCGAGTCCCTCCCGGATGTCCGAGCTTCTCACCCTATCGCTAAGGCTGAGCCCCGCCCACCCTGCGAAGGAAACTCATTTCGGCCGCTTGTACCCATGATCTCATTCTTTCGGTCATGCCCCAAAGCTCATGACCATAGGTGAGGGTCTGAACGTAGATCGACCGGTAAATTGAGAGCTTCACCTTCTGGTTTAGCTCCTTCTTCACCACAACAGACCTGTTTAACATCTGCATTACTGCGGATACCTGTCGACCTCCTGTGGGAGATGTATAATAAAATGTAATATAATATAAATACATGGTTATGCCATATATACACATATACATTTATTTATATATATGTATATAATATACACACACAGCATAATTATCCCCATAAATATATATTATATAAAGATAGATATATAAAGATAAGATAAATTAATTATAATATAACTACAGTATATCTCTAATATATCAATTTACACTACATTTATATATAGCGTAAGTGTATATATACACACATACCAGTGATGTGTGGACTGACCTGAAGTGAGCGGGTGCCCACAGTTGCAGGTCAGTGAAAAATCATTTTAATGATATTCAGGTTGTAGTCGGTCATTTAAGATAAACATTAAAATAACCTGTAAATACACTTCATTAACTGAATTTGTGTGAAGGTGTCGTACAACATCATCAGTATCCTACAGTATGGAGGGAGCAAGAGAGAAAATAAAGTTGGTAGAGTGGAAGCTCCAGAAACATCCAAACAAAAACACTAAGGTTTGGGACACATTGGCTGAGATTTGTAAAGATGATGAGCGGCTCCCAGTGTTTTTGTTTCCATGGAAACCAGGTTCACATTTGTCTTTGGGTGTTACAGGTTGTCCACCCCTGGTTTAGATGCTGCGTTAGCGTTGATAACTTTTGAATGATCAAGCAGAACAAACACATTCATTATCTGAACCCGCTTTATCCTCACTAGGGTCACGGGGGGCCTAATCCAGCTACAATGGGTGAAGGCGGGGTACATCCTGTATGAGACGCCAGTTCATCACAGGGCTGAACATATATAGACAAACAATCACATCACATCACATCACATTCACACCTATGGACAATTTTAGATTAACCAATTAACCTATCAGTCAGTGCATGTGTTTGGATGGTGGGAGGAAACCGGAGTGCCCGGCGAAAACCCACGCGGACACGGGGAGGACATGCAAACTCCACACAGAAAGGTCTGGTACGGGATTCGAACCAGGGTCCTTCTTGCTGTGAGGCACGAGTGCTAACCACTGCACCACCGTGCTAACCACTGCACCACCGTGCCGCCCCACAAACACATTTATAAACATATTAACTTACAAACAATGACATGGGATTTAAACAGAAATAAATGCAGGTATGTGAGTAAGGTCAAAGGTCATGTGATGTAAATGTTCTGCACTCATATAGTTCTGTTCCACCTTCATGTTTCAAAGCTCTTTACATTAGCCTCACATTCACCCATTCACACACATTCATACACCAGTAGGTTTCTAAGCTTCTGTCAGTCCTACTGAGAGACTAAGTCAGGGTTCAGTGTCTTTGCCCAAGGACGCTTGGACATGTGGATAGACAGAGCCGGGACGTGAACCGCCAACCCTTCAGTCATTGGACGACCCGCTCTACCAACTGACCCACAGTCGCCCATAAAGACCATTGACTACTTTTAAAAAATGTGGGTCCAGAAGCGGATCGAGTCCGTCCTTTTAAACAGATTTATTTATATTAAAAATGATATTCCCATATATGGAAAAGTAGTGCATCCATATATTATTAAATGTATTACTAAATATATATTAACATATATAAGTACATATATTGTCATATGGAGAAAACATCAAGTTAACAGCATTAAAAAAGATTTTATTTCATACTTTTCATACAGTTTTTCGGTAAATACATGTTTCTTTGCTTCTAACATTAAATTAAATGGACATTTTTTTAACTTCATGAAAAATAGGTTCTTAAAAAATTATATTGTATTGTTTTTCTTTTCCAAGCCTAAAGAGGAATAAAAAAAAACACTCAGGCAAAAAGTTTTAATTAAGGTTTCTTATAATTCATGCATAAAACCGTTACTATGGAGACATGTATACATTTGGACAGAACCTGATTAAAGCCAAACTATGTGCTAACGTTTCATTGCTGTTTTTAGGGTCAAATTAGGCTGAAGTACAATGGAAGTGTTATAGTTGTATTTATGAGGTCAGGGTCTGTTAAAGCAACAGGTCACGGCTTTGGTTTTTTTCTTCTTTTGTTTCAATCTGGCGTCTGAGTTCAGTGGTTTTTATTTCCACTCCTCTTCTTCACTCCTCCCTCCATCATCCTTCCTTCAAACACTGTGTTTATATTCCAGCTCAAAAAAGGTTAGGCCTTTTTTTTTTTTTTTAACAGGAAAGCGTGCACGCACACATGTTTCCATGTCTCATTAGGACCAAGTTTGTTATAATCACTTGTAGGTAAAATAGTTTATTAAAATTTATTTATTTATTTTTTTTAAATAAATACATTTTTTCAAATAAAAATAATGAAAACTATTTGAAAATAAATAAATAAGATAATAAAATGAAATTCCAACAAAAAATTGTTTTAAATGAAATAAATGTAAAAAGTAAATGCAGCTTAAACATCTAAATACAAATTTAAAAACATTCTAACAAAAAATTAAGAAAATTAAATAATAGAATACTAGGAATACTTTATAATAATTACACATTTTATTTTACACCAGTTTCCCCCATGTTTTATGGGGACTTCCAGCCAAAAATAATTTCAAATGTTTACATGGGACATCATTTATATAAATTTACATACTTCACACAGATTTTACCTACATTTAAATTTAACCCTCGTGGGGACCAAAATTTTGGTCCCCATGGTGTGACTGTGTAAACCTATCAATGTCCCCATAGAGATAGGAATACACACACACAGCATGGTGGATGTGTTTGTTTTGGGGGTTGCTATTTGTGTTAACTGTCTGCTTTTGTGTGTGTGTGTGTGTGTGTGTGTGCGTGTGTGTGTGTGTGTGTGTGTGTGTGTGTCTCAGGACAAAGACATAGATGGAGAGGAAGAGGAGGAGGAAGCTGTCAGTGCTGGACTGTCCAAGGTAAACGGCACAACTTCACTAGAGTTTGGAAAGAACACAGACACAAACACATTGAACACTTCACACTTTCCTCCAGGGGTGTCACACTCGTTTTCTTTCAGGGGTCAGTTTGGTCTCCTGTTGACCCACTGGGGACCAAACCAGTAAAATAAAGTTCAAAATGTTTGTCTCTGTGGTGTCAATGTCAGGTACAACAAACCCCAAACCCCCTTTGACAGGATTTCTTATCATTGCAGGGGGAAAAAATGATGACTATAACCTTGACCTTTGACCTCCATTCAGTAAAATTGAATGGGATGTATTCTGGACCACCTCACACCTTTACTGAAAGTGTCATTGAAATGGGTCCAATCGTTTTTATGTAAAGCTGCTGAAGGACAGATGGACAGACGGACAATGAACAAACTGAACCAGACACTCATATAAACACACACATTTTACCTGATTTGCCTTATCTCTTATTGTGAAAACACATGTTTGGTGACTGTGACCTTTGACCTACATTCACTAAAATGTAATATGATCTATTCTGGACCACCTCACATTGGTCCAGTAGTTTTTGTGTAAAGCTGCTTACAAACAGAAAGACTATTATTAGTGTTTATTATTTACAATTATTAGAAAAGCATCATTTCTTTTGTTAATAACACCAGTGCCAATGATCGAGGAAGAAAAATCTTATCCTTTTCTGTCAGTTCCCAAGTTAATTTTTCTCTCTATTTAACCTTTATTAAGCTTTTTATCACAGTTTATTATCATATTATCCTCTGGATTTTGTGTTTTTAACTAAAAAAATGTGTTTTTCACACATTTACCTGTTAAAACACATTTTCGGTGACTGTGACCTTTGACCTACATTCACTAAAATTTAATGTGATCTGTTCTGGATCACCTCACACCTTTACTGAAAATAGT
This sequence comes from Siphamia tubifer, assembly GCA_020466265.1. Lineage (NCBI taxonomy): Eukaryota > Metazoa > Chordata > Actinopteri > Kurtiformes > Apogonidae > Siphamia > Siphamia tubifer. The sequence continues at coordinate 6,719,511 of CM035805.1, forward strand.
TTTTGTGTAAAGCTGCTGACAGACAGATGGACAGACGGACAATGAAAAGAACTAAACCAGAAAGAAGTGACACATTAAATCAAGTACTGGACACTGATATTTTTAAAAATATTTTTATTCACCTTGACCTTTGACCTATATCCATGAAAATAGATCCTATTAAGCTACTGCAGTTGACGTCACAGGCTGGCCACGTGACCAGAAAAAGCCAACGTAGCCATGTTGGCAGTAATGGCGTTGGTTGATTGGCAGGCACTGGTACAGAGACATCACAAAAATACAAACGTACAAGTAAGTTTGGGAATATATAGTTACAGCGCAAATAATTGAGGGACACAGCTGACAAACGATCAGCTGATATGAAAGGCACTGTGGTTATTATGTCACTCATTGCCAGTTAAATGGTTGGCAGGTGTTGTGTTGTTCTATAACAGTCAGTCTCACCACAGACATGGGAAGCTTCAACAAAACGATGTGAGTTTTTTTTCTTTTCCTACGTAGAAAAAAAAAACTCCAGGAGTCCTTGTATCAGAGGTTACGAAGCGGTGTCGGCTGTACTGATGTCAGATGTAGCTAGCACAGCTAATAAACAAACATGCTAATGAGACACTTCCTATTAAACTAGGATAATTAAACACTTACCCTTCCAGTGATGATGCTGCTGTTTTTGGATTTAATATTCCACAAATGAATGTTTGAAACAAAGCCAGACTGAGTAGACTAACCCTGTGTAGACTGTCAGGAAGCTAATGAGGTAGCTGTGTAATGTTAGCATAGGCTACTGCAAATCGGTGACGTCTTCTTCAGCTGAGGAGGAGATACTTTTGTAAAGGACCACAAGGACATTATACGGGTCCATTATATTTAATCTGTCCAATTTCTGCATATAAATCTGAATTTCAGACAAACTGAAGTGACAAGTGTGCTCTGATGGTGCGAAGATCTTTACTGCCATAATGTAACAGTGGCGCCACGATCGTTATGTTTACTGCCAACATGGCGCCCTGACAACTAAAAGTCACATGACGTCTGGAGCTCAATACTGCAGGTGACAGACAAAACTCATCAAATTATAGCCAATTTGCTCCAGAAATGTGGAGTGAAAACAGACAAACACACACACACACACACACACAAACATAAACACACAAACGCTACTGATAAACACACTTGACCAAATCTTAATTTAGTCAAGTAACAAATGGACGTATAGCCAACGCCCCTCTTGTCTACAGGGGTAATAAACATGTTTCCCATCTAAACCTTTATTTTGCTTTAACATTTCCATTAAAATATGAAGTGTGGGGCGGCATTGACTGAAGGGTTGGCGGTTTACGTCCCGGCTCTGGCTGAGAATTGTTGTTGGCTGATGTGCCCTTGAGCAAGGCACGTAACCTGCTCCCCAGGTGCCTGATATACCAGTCCACTGCTCCTAGTTACTAGTGATGGGTTAAAAGCAGAGGACACATTTGTACATGTGTATAAAATGTGTTAAAATATGTGAAAACTGACTGACAATAGAAATAATTCCAAGTAAATTGTTTTAATTCACATTTATTTTATTAAGAATAAATAATTGTGGATTAAAAAACGTCATTAAACCGTATTCACTCTGTACGATCACATGCACATTTTGTCTGTTGACATAAAAACATGCTTAAAAATCATGTCGTCTCACACTCATTACTGTATAAAGTGGAGAATTTTCCTTGAATCACCAAAAAAAAACCTGTTTTATCTTGTGAATGACGTGAGCACCAGCAGTTCAAGCACATCTACTCATTGTCTTCTTGTCCGATTACTAAAACTAAAACACATTAGTAGTGTGAGAAGAATGCTGAGGCTGCACTGTTTATCTGTAAACACCAAAGGCTCTTATCCACGGGGATAAGGATGGATTGTTTGTTGTTGCGATGCTTGTGTGAGCTCACGCACTTTTAATCTTATCCTGGAAAAATGGAGCGACAAAGTAACGCAATCAATGTGGGTCTGTCAGTGGAATGTGGGGACGTTTACGGGATTCTGGAGGAAAATGTGAATGTGAAATGTATTTATTACCTCCACTAAGGAGGTTTGTTTGTTTGTTAGTTAGTTAGTTAGTTAGTTAGTTAGTTAGTTAGTTAGTTAGTTAGCCAGATAACTCAAACACTTATGGATGGATTTTGATGACATTTACAGGGTAGGTTGGTTATGGGGAGATCTGGAAATGATTAGATTTTGGTGGTGATCTGGGGTTGGGGGGTGGGGGGGTATCTACCATGGCAGAGGTCTGCGCTCTCATAGTGCTTTTATTTATTTAATCTTTATTTAACCAGGAAATATCCCATTGAGATTAAGATCCTCTTTTAGAAGGAAGTCCTGGCCGAGATAAGCAGCAGGAATGAAACATAGTTTCAGAAATAATTTTATTCTGGTTTGGAATTTTGATCATTACACTGGGAAAAAAAATATTTTTCTCTTTTGGATCCAAATATCTTATAAGAGTTAATACTAAACCAATGGTTCAGTCACAGCAGTTTTTCTAACTTTAGCCTCAAATACGTTATATGGGTCAAAATGATTGAATTTGAAGGTTATTGATAAAATCCCAGTAAAATGTCTCCTGAACACTTCTAACTATGAGTGTTTGTTCAATTCCTAGCGTAAGTTCTTCTAATCATGTCTTTTAGGAAGAACAACAACTGACTCTGACAGTAATTAAATCTAAAACAAAGAAAAATCGACTCCAAACACGACTTTCCTTGGCGCTGGCGTTAGGTATTTCCCCGTCATGTTTGGTACCGTTGGAAAGATGGGGATTCCCTCTAGACAACCCTTAAATAGAAATCTACATAATTATAGATTTGAACCAATGGGAGGCCTCAGAACAAAGCCTTCTACACTAAACTAAAGCCCTTGTTGCTATGGCGATGTTGGAAAACTGCCTCTGATTGGTTGAATTAGTGTCACGTAAATATTTTTAAGAAACTTTGATAAATATAAAATCTGAAATTATGAAATTATGATTGGTTTTGTGCTGCAGGGTCACATAGGTGTGAATTTCAGACTTGTGGTTAATGTATTTCTGTCCCAGTTGGGCACAGAAGATGTATTTTCCAATAAAAGACAACAGTAGATTTGTGCCTCGAAGAAGATGAAGGTTGGTGAGTTGAGAGAGAGAGAGAGAGAAAATGCAGAAGCGGAAGATCAAAAAAATACAACCACCTTAAACTGGTACAGTTTGTCTGGCAGTGGATCTGCAGTAAGAGTGTTACAACCATGATTAATAAGGGTGAGGTGTCAGATTCATCCACACGTCTCTGGGAATCCAGTGTAGACCGTCACTGTGGGAGTGGAGGTAAATGTGTTATAACACCATATTTATGTGTGTGTGTGTGTGTGTGTGTGTGTGTGTGTGTGTGTGTGTGTGTGTGTGTGTGTGTGTGTGTGGTACATACTACAGTCAAAGTTGTGAACATCTGATGTGAACACCTGTGAAAAAGGATGGAGCTGTCTATTCTGAACATAACTGCCAGTTAATGAGTTAAGATACTTAGTGGAATTCATCCTACGGGCCAGTTTGGAACCTTATGGTGGATTGGATTTGGCCCCCAGGCCTCATGTTTGACGCCTGTGATGTAAAGAGTCATTTCAGAGTCAGAGGTAAGATTTTTAGATCGTAGATTTTAAAGATCTTATTCCAAGAAATCTTATCAAGATCATTTTCCGTAGTTCCATTGGTAGATTAAAGCACAAATATCATCGACAATCATTTTAACAGACAACTAGAGGTTTGCAATTTGGCCACTTATTAAATAAAAATAAATCTCATATGGCCTACATGGAGTTTTTCACTGTATTTCCATGCTGGGTTTGCAAAATTTGTATATAGCACTATAATAAATTGGTAATGGAAACACCTCGATTTAAAAAAAACACTCAAATATCACTAAAAAGTTTATGCATTTTCATGAGGTCGTTTTTCCAGACATTTTAATATTCTAATATATCGCAGGGCGGCACGGTGGTGCAGTGGTTAGCACTCGTGCCTCACAGCAAGAAGGACCCTGGTTCGAATCCCACACCAGACCTTTCTGTGTGGAGTTTGCATGTCCTCCCCGTGTCCGCGTGGGTTTTCGCCGGGCACTCCGGTTTCCTCCCACCATCCAAACACATGCACTGATAGGTTAACTGGTTAATCTAAAATTGTCCATAGGTGTGAATGTGAGAGTGATTGTTTGTCTATATATGTTCAGCCCTGAGATGAACTGGAGACTCATACAGGGTGTACCCCGCCTTCACCCATTGTAGCTGGATTAGGCCCCCAGTGACCCCCGTGACCCTAGTGAGGATAAAGCGGGTTCAGATAATGAATGAATATATCGCAAAAGCACAATAGAAACACTTTTTCTGCAATTATACGTGACAGGATGTGACGTCATGGGAGTAATCATGATGTTGACATTGGTGGGGATAAAAATTTACGACCTCGTGAGAGACATCAACAATAAATAAATATAAATAAGAACACAAAGAATTTAAATAACGTCTTTTTATTGGTCATCTATAACTGCATTATATATGTAATTATTGTCACAAGACCCACATTTATGTCTAGTTTTGTTTCATTTTTGTCACATGATAAAGTTTCGTTGATGACAATATTTAGTCACTATAAGGCGCACTGTTAATGAATGGTTTATTTTTTAGATTCTTCATATATAAGGTGAAGTGGATTATAAAATGCATTAAGTGAAGTCAACATCATGAGATAAAAAATGAAAATCATGTGATAAAAAAGTCTAAATTATTAGATAAAAAGTCAAAATTCCCAGTCACTAAGTACAACCAGAATTATTTTAAATAGCACATGACTTTTTGGACCAGTTGTTCCTACATTCATGAACCATTTGCATCAAATTTTGAATATATAACACACACACACACACACACACACACACACACACACACACACACACACACACACACACACACACACACACACACACACACACACCATATAAACACTTGCAAAAAACTCAGTATAGTTAAAGGAATACTACACCCACAGAATGATGTATATATATATATATATATATATATATATATATATATATATATATATATACAAAATAAATAACAAAATAAAATGCTAAAGTGCCACACGTTAAGCCTCCAGATTTACATGAATGAAAAGGAGCAGGAAGAAGTAGAACCTTATCTAAAGCTGCTCCAACAAATCTGAATCAGATATGATACGAACATGAAAAGAACATTATGTCATCTGTGAAGATTGTATTTGTACATAAAAGGTTTGAGTTTGTGGAAACTGGGGATGTACGATATTAGAAAAAAACTGACATTGCGATTTAAAAAAAAAAATTATTAACCCTGTGATATATATTGTGATATGAAAAACTCCTTAGGAGTAAATAACAGCTGACGCTAACGCTAACATATGTTTCAGTGTCATCCTTGTGTAGCTGAAATGATTAAATACAATTAATGATTACAAACAAATAAATTGATTAATTTAAAAAATGGAAGTTAAATAAATAAATAAATTAAAAGTAAAATAAAAACAAATAATGATAAATAAATAATTAATAAAAATAAGATAATAAAAATAAATTCCAAATTAAAAAATGTAAATAAAAAAATTAATTAATTAATAAATACGTAATTTTTTTTAATAAAAATAAATAAATAAAACAAATAATAAATAAATGAAAATAAATGAATAAAAATACATTAAAAAATTACATGGGCAGCTGTGGGTTAGTTGGTAAAGCAGGTCGTCCAATGATAGAAGGGTTGGCGGTTCATGTCATGTCCTGGCTCTGGCTGTCCACGTGTCCAAGTGTCCTTGGACAAAGACACTGAACCTTTAGTCTCCCAGTAGGACTGACAGAAGCTTATAAACCTACTGGAGTATGAATGTGTGTGAATGGGTGAATGTGAGGCTAATGTAAAGAACTTTAAACCATGAAGGTGGAAAAGAACATTTAACATTTACAAGTAAAATAAATAAATGAATGAATAAATATGAAAATAAAATAAATAAATGCATATGAATTAAAAAAAATTATAGTAATTGCAGGACCCACGATGTGAGGACATTGTGATGTCGATGCTCAAACAGTATAATGTACTGTAGCACACACACACACACACACACACACACACACACACACACACACACACACACACACACACACTTGTCCTTCATGAGTCCCCAGCTGCTCACTGTCCAAACAGTGTGTGATCAGATCATAGTGTCTTTGTCCACAGCAGATGTTAAACCTGCTGACACCAAAGAGGACATTTTTTGGCGTCTCTTTTCAAACACGTCTTTAGCTGGAGTGTAAACTTCCCTCCATACAACACTCTATTGTTTTTTTGCCAACTGGACAAGTGGACACTGGACAAGTGGACACTGGACATGTACCCAGTGTAGGTGAGCCTCAGTTCACAGGACATATTTCATGAGCTGTCCTGTTTGTGGAGGATAAGGTTGGACGCAGAGGGGAAGGAAACGCAGCATTCTTTGGAGGAGCTGGTCCTTTTTGGACGAGAACAATCAGTGTGGAAGAAAAACAAAGCTGAAAATAGCCACAGACTGGTCTGACAGTGAGGAAGGGGCTGCCATTCTGCCACGCTCTTTGTGTTTATGCTCATATTAGGACACGGCAGAGGAATGCAGGCCGTTACCTTCACTGTAAAAGGCTGCTTCACTTGTGCAGGGAGGACGTGGATGCACATTTATGTCCATGAAGAAGAATGTCAGTAATGTGTGACGGTCCGCCAGCACATTCTAGAACATCCAAATGGAATTCAACACTCATCAATTTGAGTTCTCCTAAAAAATAATAAGATATGAATATGATAAATGATGTTTCCTTCATCAGGTTAATCCTGAACAAATATAATAAGTTAAGTAAAAGTTCATCAGTAGAGTTTGGAATGTACTTTATATGTACAACAGAGGTTTACTGTAAGGAGGAAAATACTGGCACTGTATGGAAATAAATAAACCAACACCTTTTTTTTGGTTTTTAACCCTGTGATATATATTGCGATATTAAAAAATACTCGTTCTGCCGCCAACGCAAACGGTCAAACAGGTTTAGTGGTTGATACAGAACATATGTTTTAGTGTCATCTGTAGATGAAATAATTTAATAAAATTAAAATGAAACATTTTAAAAATATAAAGTAAAGACAAATAACAAATAAATATATAAAAATAAATGAATATGAAAGAAACATTTTAAATTGAAAAATAAATAAACAAAAAGGCAAATAAATAAAAAAATAAATGAATACAAAATTTTAATTCAAAATGTAAAAAATAAATAAATAAAAAGACAAATGAATAAAAACAAGAAATAAATACACACTAAATACAAATAATTTTTTTTTATAAATGAATAAATACATTTAAAAAGCATAAAAAAGTAAAAAAAAATACAAAATAAATAAAAAATAAATGAATAAAAAGAATAAATTAAATGAATATAAAAGTATGTACAAATAAATAAAAACTAAAAGAATAAATTAATTATATACTGAAAAACTAAAAAGAAAAATAAATATAATAAATAAAAATAAAAAATTAATTAATTAATGAATTAAAAAAGATAAAAATACAAAATAAAAAAATGAATGAATAAAAATACATTAAATATATTAAATAAATAAAAATATGCACAAATAAAAATGTATAAAAATAAATAAATTAAATGATAAAGTAAATAAATAGAAAGACAAAATAAAAATGATAAATAAATACAAATAAAAAAATGTAAATTATGATAATAAGTTAAAGGGAAAAAAAATACAAAATACAACTAAAATAACAAAAATGAATTAATTAAAAAAGACAAATAAATACTAAAATAGAAAAATAAATGAATAAAATGAAATAAAAAATATGTATTTTTTAATTCATTAAAAAAAAAGTACAAATAAATAAAAATAACAAAAATAATTACAGGACCTGTCATGTTACTATTACACACTCGTACATTATGACGTCGATGTTCAAACAATATAATGTGCGGCTTCTACAATATTCCGAGTGAAATTCCGTTTTTCTTTCTCTCCCAGTTTCCATTACTGAGGCACGGCTGGAAGAATTTGTTCCAATAAGAGCTCTATTGTTCATGCAGGCATGAAGCTGTAGGTAAATCTGTGTCTGGGCTCCACACGGTGGGGGGGGGGGGGGTCTGACCAGAGAGATTATAGAGGATGTGGAGGTTAAATGTGAAGAGAATAGTGAATAAACAGGCCTCTGTATATGAACACACACACACACACACACACACACACACACACACACACACACACACACACACAGGAATGTATACACTGGTCCATACAGTCCGTCTGCTTTAATGGCTCTGGTTTCTGTTCCTGAAGAAAATCTGATCCAGTCGTTACACTTGAACGCACACAGGGAACTAGGAGGAAGAGGAGGAAGAGGAGGAAGAGGAGGAAGAGGAGGAAGAGGAGTTTCAGAGTACACACACAAACAGTAGAGGGTGTGTTGAGCTGCATTTTGTAATAAATGTCCAAAATGTAATAAGTTTTTAATTTCATTTTATAATAACTTTTGCCTCATTACATAATAATTTATTCCATTTTGCAGCAGCAGGTGCTTTGGTGGCGTGGTATTAAAACTGAAGGAACTGTTTGGGAAACATTCCAAGTGCTTTATGTCTTGGCTGTAATTAAAATATTACATATTAGGACAATTTGAAATTACAGAAATGTTTTGGAAATAGAAATGTTGTTGTTTGAGGTAATTTCATATTAGTTTAAAATGAATGTTAGTGGATAAATATAAACTGTAAACAACACTGATGTTGTTTAACCTATTCTGGTAAATTCTGCCTAAAATGCCCAAATTAAACTAAAATACAATTAACAAACAAACAACTAAACTGTGCTTTGTAAGGGATAATATATTTCACACGTGTTACTATTAGAAAAATATTTCCCGACGGGGCTGAACAGTTCCACCCCGAAGGGAAATATTTTTCGTCACGCGTGGTCAATACATTATCCCTCTGATTCTACGGTTATTACAGTTTATTCCTGCTACTACTTTAACAGACTGGATGAAATAGTCGTTACAATGTAGTGAATATTTACTTTCAAAGTGGCCAAACTACATGAATCTGAAGTGACAAAAGTCGTTGCCATTGGCAGCGGGCGTTAACGGCCCACGGGCAGTTATTGAAAAAAATCCACCCACAGAACGCTGGGAACGTCCATTCAAAGTGAATGGGAGCTGTTGGAATATTCTAGAGCAGGGGTCTCAAACTCATGACTTTCAGGGGCCACATTCAGCCCAATTTCATTTCAAGTGGGCCGGACCAGTAAAATAATAGCAAAATAACTGAGAAAAAAAAAGACGATTCCAAATGTTTGTCTTTGCTTTAATGCAAACAAACCTTATAAAAACACTTACTATCCAACAAGAAAGGTGTAAATAACCTGAAATATGTGCAACTCTAACAATATTATGCCTCAGTTAATCATTTACACACGTACGTTATGGATCATATCTACTAGAAAAGACACTAAATAGTTAAAATTCTGCTTAATTTTCTTTAGAAATTTCAGGTTTTTCACATAGGATAGTTCATATGTATAAATATTTTCCTAATTTAATGTTATTTTTTGCATTATAACTGGGCTACTTTTGAATCTTTGGCGGGCTGCATTTGGCCCCCGGGCCGCATGTTTGACACCCCTGTTCTAGAGGGACGTAGAATAAAGAATTGTTATTACGTAATGCATCATGTTATTACATTTTCTAGACAATAAAAAAGTTGCAAGTGTATGTTGTAATAATAAAACTTATTACATAATGCGGCAACATTTATTATAAAATGTGTTGGGGAAATTTATTAGAAAATTAAATTAAAAAGTTTTCACATTTTGGACGTTTATTACATAGCGCGGCTCAACACGGTGTTTGAAAAAAGGGTTAGATTCTATAAATATTTCTGGCAGTTTTTGTTGTTTTCCTTCAAATGTGATTCTCTGAATACCGTCCCTCCAGGATTTCTCTGGACTGTTTTTCGTCCTAAAATGAGGTTTTCCAAAAATTGCGATAAAAATTGCGATGCTTTTTAGGGTTTTGCTGTGGGAGGAAGTGAAAGTTGGGATAAATAATTGTGATTTTCCCTTCTTGTAATACAAATTAGGGCATTAACGACTTCAATTTTTTTCAAGTCGACTTATCCGTCAATAAAGTCGGAGTCGAGTCGATGTGTCGTGATGATGTCATCACATTGTCAGCTGAGGAACAACACAGACACGCGGCTAAAAAAACAAACACAAAAAAAACCACATGGACACACGTCTGTCCAGTAATGAGCAGCTTGTATTAAAGTTCACTGTAACGTAACAATGTCCACTGACAAGACACAAACATCAACATTTTAACACCAACAAAACAAAGGCTAACGTTAGCAAAGAGTTTTCTGTTAAACAACATCAGTAGGGGGCGGCACGGTGGTGCAGTGGTTAGCACGGTGGTGCAGTGGTTAGCACGGTGGTGCAGTGGTTAGCACTCGTGCCTCACAGCAAGAAGGACCCTGGTTCAAATCCCACACCAGACCTTTCTGTGTGGAGTTTGCATGTCCTCCTCGTGTCCGCGTGGGTTTTCGCCGGGCACTCCGGTTTCCTCCCACCATCCAAACACATGCACTGATAGGTTAATTGGTTAATCTAAAATTGTCCATAGGTGTGAATGTGAGAGTGATTGTTTGTCTATATATGTTCAGCCCTGCGATGAACTGGCGTCTCATACAGGGTGTACCCCGCCTTCACCCATTGTAGCTGGACCCCCAGTGACCCCCGCGACCCTAGTGAAGATAAAGCGGGTTCAGATAATGAATGAATGAATGAACATCAGTAGGTGAACATATGTCTGCCTTTGGTCTGGACCCACGTCTATAAAACAGTTTTTATCCTTCAGCAGTAGTTGCATTTAACGCTGCAAATAACAATCTGCTGTTTTTTTAAATGTGCAATATATATATTGCAATATATATATATATTATATATATATATATATATATATATTATTATCTTAGGCAAAAGGGCAGGTGAAATTGGTGGCATGTCTATGTGTTTTTATTCTTATTCTGTTTTATCTGTTTTTATGAAGTTTGTTTTTACTGATCATTGCTTGGCACTTTTAAATTTCGTTGTTTATATAACAATGACAATAAAGAAACTATCTATAAAACTGGACTGTCCACACCAGTGACGTGCAGTGAAAGTCTGTGGAAAGTGAGGCACTGACTTTTTTTTAAATCAGATTTTCAAATACACCAAATATTTGCTAAATACCTTTTAGTTTCATATGTCATTGCAGCATTATTTATATGAGGTACATATTTTAATATGAATATTTGGCCAGAATGAACATTGAATGGGGGAAACTTCTACAAAACAACCACGGTGGACAGAAAAGGCGGTTTGTTGTCTTTTAGTTTGTACCAGTCAACCTGAAACGGTGGCGTTATCTTCTGTCCAGTCCTTTCAACTAGATCCTTTAGCTCTGGCGTCGCTCGTCCATTCTTTATCAAGTCCCGTTTTCCTTGAAAGTCCAACTTTGAAAATCCTCTCAGTTTAGCGATAACATCCTGATCCTCCATGGTTTTAGATGAAGCCAACAATAACACGATTGGTAACCTAGTAACCAGATAAAAGTGAGTTCACATAGACCACGCCCTCTACTGAGGCACAGTTACTGCCTGTCTCACCTCATGTCTGTTCACTTTTCTTTTATGTAAAATTGTTAACACTGCATAAGTGGAAAATATAGTTAAAAAACAACCCATTATAAGGAAAGTGAGGCCATATAACAGACATATGTAGAGTGGATAAAAACCTCTTTATACAGCTTTACGTTGCACAAAGGTCACGACCTCCAACAGTTAACAAGGGATTGTTCAACCTGTGCTGAGGCATGGTTTGGAGCTGCCTCAGTTCACTGTTGAATAAGAAACAAGTAAATACGGCCATTTTGGTCACGAAAATGAATGAAAGCATTGGAATCATCCAGACACTTGGACAAATCTTTATTAGTATTATTTACATTGATCATAACTCATGCTGGATTATGTCTAGTAAGACCCTGCCTCACCTGCCTCACCTGTCTCACCTGTCTCACCTGCCTCACCTGCCTCACCTGCCTCACCTGCCTCACCTGCCTCACCTGCTTCACCTGCATCTCCTGCTTCACCTGTCTCACCTGCTTCACCTGCCTCACCTGTCTCACCTGCTTCACCTGTCTCACCTGCTTCACCTGCCTCACCTGCTTCACCTGTCTCACCTGCCTCACCTGCTTCACCTGCCTCACCTGCCTCACCTGCCTCACCTGCTTCACCTGCCTCACCTGTCTCACCTGCCTCACCTGCTTCACCTATCTCACCTGCCTCACCTGTCTCACCTGCTTCACCTGCTTCACCTGCCTCACCTGCCTCACCTGCTTCACCTGTCTCACCTGTCTCACCTGCCTCACCTGCCTCACCTGCTTCACCTGCTTCACCTGCTTCACCTGCCTCACCTGCCTCACCTGTCTCACCTGCCTCACCTGCCTCACCTGCCTCACCTGCCTCCCTTAACTGCACATCTCTGGTCCACACGTCTGTCACATGTCCTCACTTTTTATATTAAGTGCAAAAAGTTTAAGGTAGTGACCGAACCACACACCACACTGTCCACATCCTGTTTGGAAAAAAGGAGCGTGTTGTCTACGCTGCTGCTCAGTCAGGTTAGCTAGCGGATGCTGCTTATAACACGCAGATTAGCTAACGAATGTGTCTTCAGATGGATGTGCTGGGTTTTTTTTTCCATCTATGGTGAAGTAAAAGACAGTGACGGACACACGACACATGTGCTAGAACAGGGGTGTCCAGAGCTACTGTCCTGCATGTTTTTGTCATGACCTCTGCTCTGTTGACCTTTCCCCCAGTGCTCTCCACACTCACCTGGTCCCGCACTGCGCAGCTGCAAGCCGTTCCATCTGTGGCTATAAAAGCAGTGAGGCTTGCAGTTGCCAGTGCGGGACCATTCTATTTTGTCACCTCCATAACCCGGACATTCATCATCACCTCGGACTCTGGCTGTTATATGCCCAGGTTTTGGTTTGGTGTTGTCTCTGTCTTGTCTTTATGTTGCTTATGTTACACGGCAGAGAATGATGGGCCAACTCGTTCTTGGTGCAACACATTTATTTTTGCAAAACGCTGCAAAAGATAGGAACAGTAGTTATTTAAAGGGGCTACTTCATGTTGTTATCACTAGCTCTGATCCCGTACTGACTGTCTTCTTCTAGTGCATCAGATATAATCACTCAAATAGGACACTAGTATTACACATTGACGCTCCATGAATTATAAAACATATATCTTAACAGAAATTATCCACAAATAATGTGTCTGTAATTATAAAGACATATAAGGAGTACTACACTACAGTAACAGGTTCATATTCTATTCCATAACCTTAGTTTGACACGACTTATTCAGACAAAAAACCTTTTCAAAGCTTATTTAACTGTCTTACATACATGTACCATATATTACAAGACACTTCTCAGATGAACTTTACCTTCCATTAAACCTTACGGTTGCCACTGACCCGAGTCCAGCCTTTAGCTTAGCAACGTGGTGGCTAACCCGCTTCTTAAATTATACAATTAATAAAACTCTCTTTAACTTAACAAATAATACTCTCTAAGACACTTTACAAACATTTCTACTGTTCTGTGAACTCTGTGCTTGGTGCAAACTCTCTTACCTGCAAAAGATAAGAACAATAGTTAGTTAAATTTTTTATTTATTTATTTATTGTTTATTTATTTGTATTTTATTTTATTATAGATATTTTTTTTTACCTCCGTCAAGGAGGTTATGTTTTTGCCAGAGTGTCTGTCTGTCTGTTAGTTAAAATATAACTCAAAAAGTTACAGGTGGATCTTGATGACAATTTCATGACATGTTGTTTGTGTCACAAGGACCAAATGGTTAAATGTTGGTGGTGATCTGGATTCTGGATCACTTTGAAATGTATTCTCCATTTGATTTGATTTGATTTGATTTGATTTGATTTGATTTGATTTGATTTGATTTGATTTGATTTGATTTGATTTGATTTGATTTGATTTGATTTGATTTGATTTGATTTGATTTGAATGCTTTATTTCAAACATGTGCAGAATACAACAATAATCAATACAACAAAAATAATAATAATAATAATAATAATAATAATAATAATAATAATAATAATAATAATAATAATAATAATAATAATAATAATAATAATAATAATAATAATAATAATACACAATGACATGTCCGAAAAGGAGTAGGATGAAGCATCAGCATTTACCACAATCTAAAATTTCAAAGTGATCCAGAATGCAGGATCATCACCAACATTTAATCATTTGTTTTTTGGAACATCCCCAACACGTCATGAAACTTCCATCAAAATCCTTCTAGAACTTTTTGACTTATCTTGTAAACAGACAAAGTGTTAAAATCATAACCTTCTTGGTGGACGTGTGTTCATTCAGAGGGTGGAGGTCTGCCTTAGAGGAGGTTTGTGCTTTAACAGTGCTTTTCTATCATCAATCTATCATTTATTTATTTATTTGTGTTTCCCTTAGTTTCAGTTTTAATCCTCAAGTTCAACTTTTGTTCAGAGGCGACTGCGGTCGGATAAAAACATTTTTTTTAGACATGCTTTTATTGTGTGTGTTCCTGCTCCATTTAAAAAAACAACTCTTTTCATGTTCAGTTGCTTGTTTTGCTTGTTGTCGGGTCACGTCCTCTGGAACTGAACACAAAGAACTGAACTGAAGATGAAAGATGTGAGCGATGGAAAGGTCACGCAGAGCTTTGAGTTCATCACCTCTGCACTTTATAATGTTTATAATGTTTATAATGTTTATATAGTTTATAATGTTTATAATGTTTATAATGTTTATAATGTTTATAATGTTTATAATGTTTATAATGTTTATATAGTTTTTACACTTTATATAGTTTATACACTTTATATAGTTTATAATGTTTACACAGTTTACTGTCTGAGCAGAGCCATTACATTGTATGTCTGTGTGTAAGAGTCACATCACAGTTCCTGCAATTATTAAAATTTTTTATTATTTTTATTTTATTTCTATATATTTTAATTAAAATTTTTCAAATGTATTTTTTGTCTTTTTTTTTTAAATAAAATTTTTAAATGTTTTCTATCTATCTATCTATCTATCTATCTATCTATCTATCTATCTATCTATCTATCTATCTATCTATCTATCTATCTATCTATCTATCTATCTATCTATCTATCTATCTATCTATCTATCTATCTATCTATCTATAATTTAGTAGTATTTCTTCTTATTATTTATATATATTTTAACTTTTTAAATGTTTTTTAGTTATTTTTTTTACATTTACTTTTATTCATTAATTTTTATTGGTATTTATTTTTTATTTGTATATATTTCTACTTCTTTAATTATTTCTTTATTTTTTCGTTATTCATTCATTAATGTATTCTATTTGAATTCATTATTACTATTATTTTATGTTGTCATTTATTTGTATTTTTTTAAATTCATCATTGTCTTTATGTCATCTACAGAAGGATGACAGTTAAACATGTGTTCAGTGTCGACCAATCATCTGTTTGATCGTTAGCGTCGTCCACACACAGCTGTTATTTACTGCTCAGTAGTTTTTCGTATGTCAGGGCCATAACCACCACCTTCTCTGTAGGTGAAAAAAATAAAACCCCTCAGCAGTGGAAGGAGTTTCCAGGGGTCAAATACATCAATCAAATAATGTTGTGAATACTGAGCGTGTTTAGATAAAAGGCTGAAGTGAAGGCAGGCACGGAACTGGACACAAGGAAACGTTATGACCTTCACAGTTGACTTTGGGAATTTTATTTCCAGCGCCTGGAGTAACCCATGCCAAAACTTTGTTCTGTGATCGCTGATGAGGCTGGTATGTGCGCTCAGTGGAAGGAGGAATTCTGCTGGGGTGGGTGTGTGTGTGTGTGTGTGTGTGTGTGTGGGGGGGGACTGTTACTCATGTCAGTTTTCACACTCACCTATTCATCCAAAATTATATAAAAACATTTTTATTTTACAGTTTTGAGCATCACATATACCCAGAAGTATTTATAGATATAAATATATATATTATATAAACTACACTATATAATAAATATAATTCTGAACAGTAACTTTATGGGCAAAAAAAAAAATAGTACCAATGATAAAATCAATCCCGCTGTGTGTGTTTTTAAAACAGTGTTAATGCTATAGTATTATGGTATTCCTTCAGTTAAACCAAGGAAGAACAGATTATTTTCTTTTTAGCCCTAACTCAACCAAAAGTCCACCTAACTTTGGTTCTCTAACGCCCCAGTTTGCTCCTCCTGTAAGAAACCTGGGTGTTATTTTGGACAATTTTTAAAAAATATGACAAACAGGTAAACGTTTTCCAACTAAGACTCCTAACAAAAGTAAAACATTTTTTGTCCCATGCTGACCTTGAAAAAGCGATACATGCTTTTATTAGCTCAAGGTTGGACTATTGTAATGTCCTAAACCAGGGGTCCCCAAAGTATTTCCTGTGAGGGCCACATAACTTTTCCCTTCTCAGATGAGGGGCCAGGGTCAGATTGTAACAGAAAAAGTGTGACGGATGCAGGAGTGCCTAAATATAAAAATGACTGTTTTCTGGATTCTTCACGGAACAACAGTTAGAAAATAAATAATAATAATAACAACAACAACAACAATAATAACTATTTATGAAATAAATAACCCTCTTTGGGTTCTTCACAGAACAAAGATCCATAGAACATAAACTTCTTCATCTTAACAGGTCTGAGTTCATCTTAGTTGTTAGAGCAGAATCTGTGACTTAAATGACTCATATGAGCAGTCTGTCAAAATTATTGTGTTAAAGTAGTTACTAATAGTTCATTGTTAGAAAGCCCACACAGTTTAAATGTTTATTTGATTGTTTGGTTATATTTGTTCAGGAATAACTCTTTTTCTGTAAGTTTTCAAATGTCCCACGCTGTTGAACGCACCACTGATGTTATGAACGTAGTCCTTGTTTTATTAGCCTCTGTGTTTTAGATAACCGTGCTAAGTTCGCCATCTCGGCTTCTTTTTCTCTTTTTTTATTCATCTATTCCTGGTTTATTACTGTGTGTAGATGCCACAAGGTGAGATAAATAACACAGTACAGTTCAGGTAGATGTTAGCATGTTGTACTGTATAAGCTAATGCTGTTTAGCGCCGGTGTGTTGTTGAAGCTAATACGATAATATGCTAGCAGCTAGCATTGCTAGCTGTCATCTGTGATTTCTGTGAGTGATTTGTGTGTTCTATGACCCATGTAATACATCTGAGTGACTCATATAGTCGGTCTTAGTTCATTTATTATTGTATGTATATATTGTTATAGTGAGTGTTACTGTATTATTACAGACCACAGTGAATAAACCTTTAATGAGAACATCTGTATCTGTGTTCTTTAATCAGAACCACAACCCACACCTTGTCACTCTGAACTAAATCCTGGAGACAACCCCACGCTCTCTGCTTCATTAATAATGAAAATATTTCATAACTAAGGAACATTTTATTGCAAAAGTCCAACTTTGTTATCAAATACAAATACACACATATTAAAAAAAATCTAAATGGTGTGTGGTATTGTTCAGGGGCCGGACCAAATGTGGAGGCGGGCCGTATCCGGCCCGCAGGCCGTAGTTTGGGGACCACTGTCCTAAACTCTAAATGACAGCAGCTCGTCTTCTGTCCAAAACATCAAACACTTCCACATCCTCTTCACTGGCTCCAGTTTAGTTCAGAATACAGTTCAAAATTCTGTTATTTATCTTCAAGCCCCGCCCACCCTCACATCCATGAACCAGTCAGGACACTGCCCTCTTCAGTTGTCCCCAAATCCAGCTACAAAAAAATATGGTGGACGTTATTTCACAGTTTTCGGCAAAGGGTTTGGAACATATTTCAATCAGTGACTGAGCTGCAGCTGTTTTTAAATCTGTTGAAAACATATTTATTTAGGCGAGAATTTAACATGTAGTCGAACATTCATGTCTTTTTATTTTGTTGCTGCGTCTTTTTAACTTGTTTTTATCTTGTTTTTATAACTGTTACTTGTTTTTTTGCTGGTTTTTTATCTCATTTTGGAAAGTACATTGTGCAACTTTTGGTGTTGTAAGGTGTTATATAAATAAAATGTGATTGATTGATTGATTGATTGATTGATTGATTGATTGATTGATAGGAAGCCCCCTAAGCTCTTCTGGGGTAACATGTGACTGAACAACAGTATTAAGTGGGTAATAACATGTTACTGTGTTTAAAGATGTTAATGATACGCAGGAGGGTGGTATTGGAAACTAATATTGGGACAATGACGTTCTTTGATCTGGATTGAAACTGAACTCAGTGAATTAATGAGAAATTCAATCTGTTGAACTGAGGGAAGAGTAATGACTTTAGTGACAGACGGGAAAAATAAACAAAGATGTAAACAAATTGTGTACAAACACAAATTTCGACAAAGTGATCAGTACTTGTACACGTCGTCTCCCGCTTCATCCAGGTCCGGGTCGTGGGGGCAACATCCTCAGCAGAGTAGCCCAGACTTCCCTCACCCCAGCTACCTCAGCCAGCTCCTCCAGCGGAATCCCGAGGCGTTCCCAGAACATCCCAGATATCTAATCCCTCCAGCGACCCCTGGATCCGATCCTGCAAAAATGATCAGTTTTGTACCTAATGTTTAGATCTATCTAATGAATCAATCAAAATTAAAATCCATTGACAATTTAGGGAGGAAGTGATTTTAGTGAATTGTGGACGACGACAGACGACGACAGACGACGACAGACAACGACAGACAACGACGACAGACAACGACAGACGCCGGCGACGGACGAAGCGCGACTTCGTCCGGATGAGCGACTAATCAAAATATGCTGATCGTTGCATTTTTTGGTCCAAGGCAGAGCGACAATTAATGACTGAACATATTTATTTAGGTGAGTGTTTGACATATAGCCATCTGTCCATGTCTGTTGTGTTGTTGCCATGGTTTTATAACTTGTTTTATCTGTGTTTTTTTATCTTGCTTTTATTATTACCTCCACCAAGTCTGTCTGTCTGTCAGCAGGATTACACAAAAAGTTCTGGACAGATTTTGATGAGACTTTCAGGAATGATAGATAATGGGTCAAGGAAGAACCCATGAGATTTTGAGCAATGAAGGTCTAAGGTCAACGTCACACTAAAGGTCAACAGTTAAAACACATCAGTGGTAATATCTCAGGATTCAGACAAAATAGAATCTGGTGTTTTTTTCATTCACATGGTCAACGCCTATAACCCTAACCTTTGACCCCTAACCTTCAGACATCAGATGGGTCAACACCTATAATCCTAACCTTTGACCCCTAACCTTCAGACATCAGATGGGTCAACACCTATAATCCTAACCTTTGACCCCTAACCTTCAGACATCAGATGGGTCAACACCTTAACCCTAACCTTTGACCCCTAACCCCCAGACATCAGATGGGTCCACACCTATGGCTCCATCACATCATGTTTTGACGTCATATGATGTCATATCAAACCTTGGCACAGGTCTGCTGTCTATTGCTTTATTCCCTATGGACCACTGGTAATTTGGAATAATTACAGCGAATGTCTGAGTTATTAGTCCCGTGTCGATGCGCCGTGTCCGTGATTTTCTCAGTAATAATTCCACCACAAATAACCTAATGTGTTTAGGTGAAAAACAGATGTCCAGTGATAATTCAAGTCCTGTATGAATGCACATGTCTGTGTTTGTGAGTTCAATTGAGCACCTCTTGTCTTTTTCTGGAGTGAATAATGGAGAAAGAGGCTGAAATTGTGTGGCAGCATGTAGCAAAAGGAAGATATGGTCACATATTTATAATATTTATATTAAATATATGAAGATTTCATTAGCATAAACAGATAACTCCATTTTTTGTTTTATTCACAAAATGGCATTTTTTACTGTACATTCCAGGTAATACTCATTAATTTGTTATATTATTTATTTAATTAGGTAAGGTCCACTAAATTGAAAAAATTATATATCAAATCAATGAGTAGTACCTGGAATGTAGAGCAAAAAAATGCCATTTTGTGAGAAAAAGAAAAATGGAGTTATCTGTTTTTGCAAATGAAGTCTTCATATTTATAACTATCTTCAGTTGTGTTTATAGATTCAGTTGGCCATTTTACAGAGGGACGGTTTCTGCTAAGAACTGTCCATTCTGTAATCTGGAGACTGTTTTAATCTGCACTGACCCCGCTCTTATTTTGAAGGTGTGGAGCAAATATACAGACTGCATCCCTTCTAATGGCATTTACCCCCTTTATTCTTATGCAGACTTTGTTTTCATACCTGATTAATGTATTGAGACCAAACAGGATGTTGTGAATTTACGACATATCCAGCCATAATGTCTGGAATTTGCGTGAATTACAGACACTGGTTTATCCTGTCCGAATGCACCACACAATAACACAGAGGTACGGGGGTTCACAGATAATACTTATCCCATGCAAATAGGGCATATCACTGCCTTGTTGTTATTTTTGGAAAGCACCGTGTGCACCTTTTTGGTGTTGTAAGGTGCTATATAAATAACATTTGATTGAGTGATCCTGAAAATATATATAATATTTTACAGTTTTGAGCATTACATACAATTAATACCCAGGGGTTTAACAGACATAAATATAGTTCTGAACTCAAACTTTCTGGACAAAAATATGTTGTAGTGTGTCTATTTTTGTTTGTTGGTTCTTTTTTGTTTCTCTCTCTCTCTATCTCTCTCTCTCTGAAATGTTCTGGGGAAAAAAAGTTGTGAGGTGGTCCAGACTAGATCCCATTAAATCTTGGTGAACACATGTCAGTGGTCTACGTCACCAAAAATGTGTTTTATTTTTTCCACAATGATAAACAATGGGACAGATCAGTAACATGTTTTCAGGGGGCGGGGCTTGTTGTGCCTGGAACCATGTGTTTTTAGGTTTAACACTTTTTATCACTTCAGTCTGATTAAATATCCTTATCTGTAGTTTCCAAATGGCACATTTTTCTGTCTGAACTTGAGGCTCTTCCACCAAATTCCTGAAATGGTGCTCTGGTGGGAGCATAAATCAGCACAGATAACACGCTAACATGCAACAGATGAGATAAATAATGTCAGAGCTGCAAAAGAAAACACTGACTTTTCTGGTTTTTATCAGGAGGCCAAAGTGAAGAAGATCATGTCCAAGAAAGAGAAGAGAGACAAGAAGATGTTCTCCTCCAAAGATGACGAGCACTTCCTGTTGACTGGGGTGAAGCTGACGGACCGCAGAGGGTGAGTTTACAACAGCAACTGTTTTAAAACAGAAAATAAAACAGTCTGGTTGATTGTCACGTAACTGGTAAAAATGATGAGATAAAAAGACAAAATAATGAGATAAAAAGACAAAATAATGAGATAAAAAGACAAAATAATGAGATAAAAAGACAAAATAATGAGATAAAAAGACAAAATAATGAGATAAAAAGACAAAATAATGAGATAAAAAGACAAAATAATGAGATAAAAAGACAAAATGATGAGATCAAAAGACAAAATGATGAGATAAAAAGACAAAATAATGAGATAAAAAGACAAAATAATGAGATAAAAAGACAAAATAATGAGATAAAAAGACAAAATTATGAGATAAAAACACAAAATTATGAGATCAAAAGTCAAAATGAGATAAAAAAAAGTTTAAATTATGAGATAAAATGTTAAAATTCTACATCCCTAAGCACAACCAGAATTAATCCATATATAAAGATGGAGAAACGGTCAAATATATTGAGTCAAGCTGCAGAAATATATATTAATTGGACATAAAACATCAAATACACTGCATTGGCTCTAGAGCTGCACATCAACATTATTTTTATTTATTTATTTTAAAATTAAATGAATTTGTATTCATTTATTTGTATTTATTTGTGTTCTATTTAATTATATATATTTTTTTATTTAGTTTAATTATTTTTCTTTATTTTGTTTAATTTTTTAATGCATTTATTCATATTCATTTATTTGTATTCATTATTTATTTGTCTTCTTTATTCATTTAATTAATTTATTTATTCATTTAAATTGTTTATTTTAATCATTAAATAAAAAATTATTTAAAAAAATTATGAAATGTGACTCATTTGGGTAATGAGAAGCAGTCTTGTTTTACAGGAGCATAAAATAAAGGTCACTCACCTTGTAGTCATCTAGGATCTTCTGTTAGTACAGATGCATTGTGGGTAGTTTCAGCTCATATTCAAATTCCTATAGCTTTTCAATTCACTTCTCAAATATATTGCTACTCATGGACATGATCTTTCCTTGAAATATTATGAATATTCATTATTAAAATAACCAAAAAACAACACTTAATTAAACTTTAGACAAATAACACTGTACGTGTAGTTGTATTTATTTATTTATTCATTCATTTATTTATTTATCTTTATGATTTCCTCGAATTCATAGGCCAGAAATTTTGGTCGGGCCACATTTGGGTTAATGAGAATTTGCCCAAAAAAATGTATAAAAATTGTAAAAAATTTACCTTGTGTGAAAGAAAAACACAATTTTCCTCGACAGTAAAATAATCCTCTTGACTGAATTTATTTCATATTCAACCATTAAAACCTCAGGGACATTGATTTTTTAAATTTTTTTTAAGTTTCATGAGAATCATCTTTTTATGTGCGATACCTTTTTTTTTTTTTTTTCTACTTTGACTTAAACATTTCAGCAAAATCCTGAGTGGAACGTTCCTAAGCCAAGTTCCCATCATGGTCATGTGTTTATTCTCAGTGGGTTTAGTGCTCAAGTGTGTGAAGCAAAAATATTTACGTCTTATGATTAGGGAAAAAAAAATAGAGTCATATTCAACCACTTGCATTTGTTTATTTGTTGAACAGAGCGTCATTTTGCCAGTGGTTATTAACATGTAGACTCCTTTAGGAAGTGGAACATGTACGGAAAAGGAAAACCGAAATTAATCACCTCACTAAAACAAACAATAGGGAATTCATACGTGCAGCAGAAAATGAAGCCGTTGTATGGGAACAGTTACACACACACACACACACACACACACACACACACACACACACACACACACACACACACACACACACACACACACACACAGACACACACACACACACACACACACACACACACAGACACACAGACACACACACACACACACACACACACACACACACACACACACACACACACACACACACACACACACACACAGACACACACACACACACAGACACACACACACACACACACACACACACACACACAGACACACAGACACACAGACACACACACACACACACACACAGACACACACACAGACACACACACACACACACAGACACACACACACACACACACAGACACACACACACACACACACAGACATACACACAGACACACACACAGACACACACACACACACACACACACACACACACAGACACACGCACACACACAGACACACAGACACACAGACATACACACACAGACACACACAGACACACACACACACACACACACACACACAGTCCTATTTATAGAGTCACAGAGAAAGTTGTCTTCTCTAACGTTCACACACCTGGTCTTAATGCACAATTTAGATTTTTTTTGTTCACATTAAATGCAACTTTTATTAGTCTTGAGTCGAGCTGGGTATCGATTCAAATCTCAAGAATCAATTAAATTCCGATTCTGAAGATAAAGAATCGATTCTTTTTGATTCTCCTCTCATCATCCGAACCCGCTTTATCCTCACTAGGCTCGCGGGGGTCACTGGGGTCACTGGGGTCACTGGGGTCAAACCCAGGTCCAGTAGGTGAAGGCGGGGTACACCCTGTATGAGTGTCCAGTTCATATATAAACAAACAATCACTGTCACATTCACACCTATGGATAATTTAGATTAACCAGTTAACCAGTTAACCAGTTAACCAGTTAACCTATCAGTGCATGTGTTTAGATGGTGGGAGGAGCCAGAGTACATGGTAGCAGAGCAGTTAGCGCTCTTGCCTCATATTAGCCAATCAATCAGAACCACCTACTTTCTGGGACGTCCCAAATAATCCGGCAGGGTTAGAAACCCTACCCTACTCTGATGACGATTGTTAAGATAAATGATTATATTTAAATAAAATAAAATGGGCTTCGTGTTCAAATCCAATAAATGTTTTATGGGTTATTTAACTAAGTATTTAACTGTGGTTATTATGTATCGACCTCAGTTAAATCCATAAGGGCTTATTCTGCCCCCTCCCTGTCTCTGTCATTTACTGGCTGCAGGTCATGTCACCAGGGTGTGTGGACCGAGGATTGGTGGAGAGAGTGGGAGGGGGCGGTGCTTAAGAGAATCAAGTATGGTAGACTGGGACTGTTTGAGTGTGTGTTTGATCTGCTCACATGTGTGTGTGTGTGTGTGTGTGTGTGTGTGTGTGTGTAGCTCCACTGTTGAGAGGAGGGGATGGGGGTGTTGTGACACCCCCACTTGTCCACCCAGATGATTTCATAGCCTCCACTTTTTCCAGAGTTTATATATTGTATCGTTACTGGATCCAGGAAACAGACAGAGTTGGTCTCACCTACTTTTTATTTCAGGATAAACAGTTACTGTCGTCACAATCACACCAAACAAACATCAATAACATTTCGGGGCTGTTACAATATCTATGGTTTAAACTGTTTACCCGCCCGGGCGGCACAACAGCATATGTAAATGAAGCGCACCTCAGTTCAGCGGTAATGTAAACAGCTCTTCTTCGTGGTGTTAACAAACAGTTATTAACCAGTAAATAATGACAAATGTTACTGTTGTTAAACTAAGTTAATAAACTATGTCTTGTTCTGTGACATTTACACTAAGACAGTGGTTCTACAACTGTTTTCACTGATGTTCCCCCTGAGGAACATATTTTTAGTCGTCTCCCCTGACATGGACAAAACATTTTTGGAAGAAAAAAGAGGAACAGTGTCTGTAAAATCACTGTCTGATGTTTTATATCCAAATTTATATCAGTTTTTTATCTCATAATTTTTACTTATGAATTGAATAAATGTTTAATTGAGGAAAAACTATTTTTTGTTATTATTTTCGACCATATATTACTTTTTTAATATAAAAATGTAACCATTAATGGATAATTGTTCCTCAATTTTCTGATGATTTTCTTCATGTGCCACAGCCTAGAACACGCCCACACTTTAAATGGCTGTGACGCCCTTGGAATAAATGTTTCAGACAAACCCAGTCTCAGCCATTTTTGTGAAACGTTACACGTCCCCACCCCCTTCTCTGATCAGCACCAATCTCCCATTTGAGTTCAGTTGACGTTAATCCATCGCTGCGACAGAAAACTTTAACCCCTGGGTCACACACCGACACCTGTGTGAGTTAAATGACGTGTCGGGGGTCACTGGTGGAAAAATTGTACTAAAAATAAAATACAAAAAGGTCTTTGGACGTATGAATGGATCCTAAGTAAGTAATATGTGAATTGGTCCAGAATTGGAAAATGTTTTTTGTAACACAGGCCGAGTCTTGAGTGTGAACAGAATGTGTCCCTGAAGTGACGTCACACGCACACCAGGCTCCAGTGTAACGAGGAAATACAGCATAGTACACGAAAACATGTATCTATCGATTTTCAAAATAAAACCAAAAATAAAACAATGAAACAAGTCGTTTCTTCATTATTTGTTTCCAAAAACATGAGTTTAATTAATGTGATTAATCTGGTTATTATGTTTCTTCTTTTTTCTAATTAAAATATTTTATCATTTGAAATAAAAAAAGTAAAAATACTACTTTTATCCCTTTTATGCTGTGCTGACATTTGTGACCCGCCACCACGAAACCAGGCATAAGTCGCGCTGAGCCGTTCAGAGCTACAGCCAAATTTAGGCTGGAAGGTGATTTGTTATTTGTGTTTACATCTCATCAAAAAACGGTACCTTAACACCTCTATGTTCAGTTCCTGTGGTCATTACATTGAAATCCAATCAATAAAGGTGTTTATTGAGTCAATTATTTAAGCGGCGACAAAAGTTCAGGTATTGCTGAGCAAAGACAAAGACGACTTCCACCTCTTTTCGCCGAACAAAACGATCTCCGTTCCGTGCGTAAACACCCAAGTGTTTGGTACGAGGTAAAAGCTTATATTGAATGTTCTGTCCAATGGTGTAAGCCAAATGATTATAATACGTCACACTTCTGTCCTATTATTATAATATATAAAACTTCTGTGACATGTCCATCAGAGTGTCCTTTAACATCTGTCAACAATTTGTGTCAATCGGATACAAATTATTATGCGTTGCTAAGGACTTCCTACCCCAAAACAGTCCAAAACTTTAACGGACAATATCTAAAAATATGCAAATTGCTAAATATGTCCAAATGTGGATATTAAAATGACCATAACTTTGGTTCTACTTGTGATAGAAACATCATTTTTTCACCATCTTAAACCTTAGTTTCCACTCTACCAAGATACACACATAACTCTGTTTGGATTTACACACACTTATGCCTGGTTTACTGGTGGTGGGTCACATTTGACTCTGTTTTCCTCTTCTCTTTAAGGTCTCACAAGAAAATTAAAGACGATGAGAAAGAGAAGGAAAAGAAGGACAAGCCAGAGAAGGCTCACTGTTTCTGGGAGAGTGTTACCATGACGATGAGGCAGATCTCCCCAGCTAAAAAACTGGAGAAGATGGAGGGTTGGGAGCCGCCCCGACTCGACAACTTGAGCGAAACTTTAACCGACCACGTCTCGGATGAGAAGAGCCTGAAAGGAGACTCTCTGGGGCCTTTCCCAGACTCCCTAGACCTCCCGCTGGATTTGAATTCATGGTCTGGACGCGGTCTGGAGGAAGACTCCTCCCGCTACGCCAACCTGTCGGACTCCAAGGATCCCATGGGCGCCGTCAGGTGGACGGCCCGAGCGAAAGTCAAACTGGCCGGCATCAGCAGGATGAGCCGGGGGATTGTTTCGGAAAGCACGTGGGAGGGTTTTAAATAGTTTACAGATGACGCCCTGATGTTAGGACCAGTAGAGAGGATGAAGACCTGAACCAAATATGGGCTGTAGAGTCTAGTTGTGATGAAGCCAGCGATAATCAAAGATGTTCAGATGCTGTAGTGAACCCGTGCAAAATTATTTTTACTGTAGAAGCTCTCGAAGATGACGTATGTCTTCATATTTATCATTTGACTTTCGTGGCAGAACTACTGCTTTGGTAAAGCAGGGCTGTAGCACCCTATAATAGAATAATATCCTGAAAATGCAATTAACCCTGCACCATCGAAAATATAATAAAACATGTAATAATGCATTCTATTTTTGGTAAAAAAATTATTACAATAGGGTATTTTATGACATTATTGGTGAAATTATTAAATTACTGGGTTGTATTAACCTTCTTTGAACGCCTCAAAATGTAATAAAATGTAAATAATCAATGAAATGCATATTACACATATATTCACATTATCTATCAAGTTTCACATTATCAGTTTTAGGGGAAAAAAAAGTCTAAGTGTAAAATTATTATTACATTACTGGTGATTTTTTTAAATGTTTTATTACATTTAGAATTTTTTCAAAACTGATAATGTAAAACTTGACACATATCTTAACATTACACTTTCAGTAAAAATGTTATTACAATATGAATCAGGATATATTATTACTCTATTGAGTTTTATTACATTTTCAATCGAGTTAAGTGCAAACATTCTTACGTTTTCAGAAAATTATTACATTATAGAGTGAAATAACGCCTGAAAATGTAATAACATTTAAATAATCAATGATTACATTATTGCCAAAACACATTATTACCTTATTACACATATTTTCACATTATCTGTCAAGTTTCACATTATCAGTTTTAGGGAACAAAAGTCTAAGGTTTTAGTTTTTCAGGAAAATGTTATTATTGTTATATTATTGGTGATTTATTAAATGTTTTAAAACATTTTTTCAAAACTGATTATGTAAAACTTAACACATATCTTGACATTACACTTTCAGTAAATATGAATCAGGATATTTTATTACACTATTGAGTTTAATTACATTTTCAATTGAGTTAAATGCAAACGTTCTTACATTTTCAGGTGTTATTACATGATAGGGTGCGACAATAATTGCTATTTTTATCACTGACGTAACCTGTAAATAACAACAAAGCCTTACATTACTGTACCATATTAACTGTGAGAGCCACTGGGCTGGCATTTAGATATTTAATATTGCCAAGAGATGAGATAAGTGATTTTTTGATATGATTCTAATAGATCTTGATAATAGGGAATAGTTGAAACAATATGCAAATTACGTGAATGTGTCAAAAGCCTTAAACATGAATAAAGAAAGGGCTTAAGGTTGTTGTTGTTGTGCAGCCGTGATGCAACGTTTGTTTTAGTGATTTTTTTTATTTGTATTTTTCTAGCATTACGAAGGATATTTAAAAGGCAACTGATGTTATTCTTTAGCAATAGTTGTATTTGGGGGGGCAGTAAGTGTCAACTTGTGATTGAATAGTTGACTCCACCCCCTACTTTGCCGCAGAAGGCGCTACATGTGATCTATGTGATGGTGTAAATTAAATTCTTCACGTGTTGTATGGTGTCATGCATCCCTGAAGTGCCTTGTATCAACAGAATGGCGTGAGTTGTTTGCTGTAAATTTGAAGTAGACCAGATCATCCTTTTGCCGACAAATCCTGCTGCAATGATGTTCCAGACGTACCGCAGTGTCCCTGGGTGTAATAGTGTGTTATTAGATTAACTTGATTTTTTGTTTTTTGTTTAGAAAAGCTGGTCTGTTCTTGAATGCTGTGCTGGAAAATATGCATATTTTCACTAATGAAAAGTCAATTTATTTGTACTTTTTTTTGGGATAAAATTAAGTCATGTCACTGATCTTTGTTTCTATGGAAGTGAATCTGTTTTTATCAGATTTTGAATTTTAAATGCCATTGAATTTTTAACATTTATTTTATTTTTATGTGTTTGAGGTTCAACAATAGGTGAAAATCTACGCAGACAAGATGCAGAATTGAAAGATCAGCATTATGGTGCTGATTGGAAGTCTGTAAACTAAACAGTTTAAAAGTTAGACCTGTAATTAAATGTTGACCTTTATTGTGACCTTTGACCTTGAGTGTTCAAATTTGTCTTTCAAGCTTCTGATGTCAATGCACGTCAACAGTGAGAGCAAAAACAAGCTATATATTGAACAGAGTATACAGGAATGAAAAGGAAATTCTTGATTTGCCCTATCTCTGGTCATTGTGAAAACACATTTTGGGTGACTGTGACCTTTGACCTACATTCACCAAAATGTAGTGGTATATATTCTTGACCGCCTCACACCTTTCTGGAAAATTTAATGGAAATTGGTCCAGTAGTTTTTGTGTAAACCTGCTTACACACAACAAACAGACTCAAATACCCCCCCCCCCCCCCCCCCCCCCCTTTGTGTGTGTGTGTGTGTGTGTGTGTGGGGGGGGGGGGGGTTAATTCAGCTGCAAAAAATTCAGACATTTATAACAAAGCAATCCATTTGAAAATCAGTTGAAAATGAAGCCAGATATGGTTATGAAAAGCTGAAAACAGTACTTGCACTATTGACAATGTTATGTCTATTAGGAAACCAGTAGTTGATCGTCTTCCTGCATCAGTCATGTGACCAACTGAACGCAACCTGATTGGCTGATTGTTATGCTCTGTGTCCCAGATGTGTGATCTGAATTTGTGCATTTGAATTCTTCTAAATTTATGAATTCAGGGACAAAATTTCAGTGCAAAATATAATAATTCAGTGTTAAAAATTCAATGGCTTTTAAAATTCAAACTCTGATTAAACCGATTTGCTTCCATATGCTTCTCTTGTTTAGTGTTTTATTTTTTAATGTTTACTGAATTTGTTTAAAGTGTTCTTAATTACAGCCAGAAATGTGCACAGATACGGGCCTGCTGCCATGGATGTCTGTATCCTGTATTTATTCACTAAAGGCTTGGGTTCCATTTTCTCAAGCAGAATAAAGCTGGAGTCTGGCTTCTGTCATCACTGTGTAGCCTGAGTAAATGGACTTTGCTTGCAACACTCAAATGATTTTCACTGATAAAACATGCACTGTAATGTGCGTCTAAAATTCTTAGGACGTCATTTTTAACCCATGAACACCCAGTGATACTTTTATATCGGCTCCAAAATTAAGTTTTCCTATATATTTAAAATGTTTAAGTGATTTATCAGCATCTATTATTATAGTAACCTCTGTTTTTTTGCTTTATTTTTTATGAATCAGGTGTTTTTAGTCACTGTATTGTGGGTTATGACATTGACATTATTTCAATAACCCATGTTTTATTCAAAATAGAAGATTGAAAATACATCAAATTAATATTTTGATATTTGACACACACACTTCAGATTCTGCCTTAACATTTTCATACCATATCATTTTATTGCTCAGTTACTAGTTAAGCTAAATAGGAACACAATAATTAATTTCATCTGACTTGCTTTGTGTTTTGTTTCATTCACATTAACGCAGGTCTACCATTCATATAATGTAAATTTTAACCCATAAACACCTTTATACTTTTATATTGGCTACTAAAATAGGTCTCCCCTCTATATTTGAAACATTTAAGTGATTTATCAGCATTTATTATAATATTAACCTGTGATTATTCATCATAAGTTCATTATTTTCCTATTTTTGATTCACTGGCTATTATATAACCAGTTATGGTTATATGGAATATGCTCAAGACACAATAAATACAGTGAAATTCACAGATAGACGGGTGCTACTAATCACTGGAAAGGACAGAGAGAAAAACCCGAAAAGGAGCTGAAATGGAACCAAAAGGAACCGGAAGAAAAGAACCTTTTCGGTCCTCCTCATTTCCGGCCCTTTCCGGTGATTGTTTCCGGTCCTTTAGGTTCCATTTCAGCTCATTTCCAGTGATTAGATTAATTATTTTTATACTATTTTCATATGTTCATAGGCATGTGATTATAAAAGGTTAAACAAATTATATGATTTTTTTTTAAAAAGGCAGAATTATTACCGATGGGAATTGCTTTAAAATGTCCGGCTCCATTATTGATCATGTTAAACGACTCAATACTTTATCAATTCTCACGGTCATCTTCTAAATGTAATGCAGAAAGAATTTGTTTAACTGTTACGGTATGTTTTTTTTATTATAAAGAAGCACCTCGCGCGCATTTCACACAGACAGTGTTGCCTAGTAACCGTAGAGGTCCTAGCTTGGACACTGTAGCTGCTGCTGGTCAAAAACACGGCATGTTATTGCATGTTGTGTGCGCAAATGTTTCTTCATGTTCGTCGTGTTCCCTCTCGATGCAGTTATCTCCACTTTGAAATGACTGAAGTCGCCCAGTTACCATCTGTTTGGGTAAAAATTAAACCACATGTTGGAGCGTTTAAACCCGGTGGGCGCCATTGTTGTTTACGAATGTGATGCACGTGCGAAATTTACGTAAACCACGTGACGCAATTGGTGCTGGCTCGAATGGAATCATTCGATAAACTGCCATTCCATGGAAATTGAGAAAGACGGAAGATTGTCTACTCCTCATGCCTAATAATTATGAGCTAAAAAGTCAAAATGATTGGATAAAAACTAAAATAAATTAAACTAAATATGAGACAAGAAATGTCTAATTATGAGAATTATGAAATAAAATGGCACAATTGAGAAACAAAAGTCATAATTATGAAATTAAAAAAAGCAATAAATACAAGATAAGCAATGCATAATTATGAGATAAAGTTGAACTGATTTGATATAAATTTACAATCATGAAATAAGTCATAATTATATTTTCCCTCTGAAGTGTTTAGTGTTTGTGCTTTAGCATTCTATTTAGTTTGAAAAAGTAAATGTAATGAGTATAAAGTACAGATATTTATATAAATGTAAAGAGTATAAAGTACAGATATTTATATAAATGTAAAGAGTATAAAGTACATATATTTATATAAATGTAAAGAGTATAAATTTTTTTTATATTTATATAAAAATTAAGGAAGTAAATGTAACAAATTGCCAGAAAAATAAATGCTCAAGTAAAGTACAGATACCATGTAATTAACTTAGTCCAGTAACAAAGTACTTCTACTTCACCTATGATGATGACACATGAGGTTTTAAAGAGTTAAATTTATAAATAGAACATCATTGTTTACTTTCTATAAAATGCAAAATTCATCCAAGGTTCATTGACATTTTGTGAATGTGCAGAAATATTCTACTGTATAATAAAAACAAAAAAAACAAAACAAGAGAACAAGCAGGTTTTTATTATAAATATTTAATTATCATATAGTTAGTTCCTGTTTCATAAAGAACATGACAGTACCATAAAGAGTATTGGAATGCTAAAGGGATATTAAAAAAGTTGGAGAAAATGGATACAAAACTTTTTTTCTTAAATAACTTTTGTACATTTCCTTGTCCGTCAGTTGACAAAAGCACATTATAAAAACCTGTCACATCATTTTCTTTCAACGACATGATGATTCCAATATACACAGATTAAGAGTTCACAAAGGACAACACGTATAAACAAAGATTCTAACATGACATGCGTTCAGTTATCCCAGAAAAAAACAATCCTAAAAACAGAATAGATTAAATAAACAACAAACACCAGTCAGTTTATTCTGACCATGAACTTTAAAAGCCCATCTTTTTTTCTTGTAACAAACATTATTCACCAACTGTAAACATGCTAAAACCCTTTATACATATGTAAACTCTTATTAACACTTTATAATACCTACACACAATTCACTATGTATTAACCATTTATTACCTATTTGTTAATAATCACTGAATCATTTGTTTTTGTAATTAAAACCAAAAATAAGACAATGAAAAAACAAGTAGTTTCTTCATTAATTGTTTCCAAAACCAAAATGAAAAAAGCAGATAGTGTTGCATTTTTCAGTTTTCCTTTTTGTCTTTAAATGAATAATAGAAAAAACAGATAATGGACGTTTTCTGTTTGATCCAATTTTGACCTGAAGTGAATAGAGTAAACTGGAAATGAACTTTAACAACTGAAAGAAACATGTTAATTTCCGATTTATTCAATTTGTTTCAGGTCAAAATTGGATAAAACGGAAAACGGCCGTTGTCTGTTTTTTCTATTATTTATTTAAACACAAAAAGGAAAACTGAAAACACATCACTATCTGTTTTTTTCATTTTGGTTTTGGAAACAAATATTGAAGAAATTTTGTTTTCATTGTCTTATTTTTGGTTTTATTTTGAAAAACATGGATTGTTAATGTCTTGTAAGGTCTCAGACTGTTTTCCAAAGATAAATGTAAAATGAGTCTGTCCACACGGCAATGCAACCAGCTTTATTATGTGCACTAGGGCATTAACGACTTTGGTTTTTTCAAGTCGGCTTATTATTAAAGTCAAAGTCGAGTCAACGGGTCGTGATGACGTCATCACATTGGAACCACACGGACACACGTCTGTCCAGCAATGAGCAACGTAACAATGTCCACTGACAAGACACATTTTAACCCCAACAAAACGAAGGCTAATGTTAGCAAAGACTTTTCTGTTCAATTTCACTGATCATCAGTAGGTGAACATAGGTCTGCATTTGGACGGCTCTAAAACTGGATGGTTTGGACGTCTGTCACGTGTCCTCACTTTTTACATGTCATCCTGAGGACTAAATGTAAGGATGAGGACGAGTGACAGACGTGTGGACAGTCCGGTTTTAGACCCGTTAAAATCCAGACATATGGTCAACCTACAAAAAGTGCAAAAAGTTTAAACCAGCGGCCGCTAAGACACGCACCACACTGTCCACATCGTGTTTGGAAAAAGAAGAGTGCGTTGTCTTAATGTGCGTTGTCTGCACTGCTGCTCGTGGATGTCTCTTCAGATGGACATGCATGACGCTTGTGTTTTTGTTGTATTTTAAATTTTTCTTGCATATTTTGCAGCGTCTCATACAGGGTGTACCCCACCTTCACCCATTGTAGCTGGATTAGGCCCCCTGTGACCCCTGTGACCCCTGTGACCTTAGTGAGGATAAAGTGGGTTCAGGTGATGAGATGTTTTGCAGGTCATTTTTGTTTCCACACATGTGATGTGTGTCTGTCACTGTCTTTTATTCAGTCAGACCCACCACCCCCTGTCTCACCTGCAGCAGCCATGTCTCCTCTGGTTTACGTCTGACTGGTCTGTGTTTACAGACCAGGAGAGAAAGAATAAGATGCCACTTGTCGACTCCTCCAAGTTTAAGTCGAGTCGTGCTACGGGAGTCGACGTTTGTGTTAATGCCCTAGCGTCCACACTGGGAACGGATCCGTAAAATATCACATTAACACGGCAACGAAACACTTGTTGAAAATGATTCAATACACATGCCACACCTGTAGGCTATATGTTTTATTTATATTTTTCTCTATATTCTTATTTATATTTTACTTATTCTAGTCTTTCTTATCTCGTATATTTTGTATATCGTTATATTTATATATTTATATAGTTGTATATTTATATAGCTGTATATTGTTATATTTGTATATTTATATATTTGTATATTGTTATATTTGTATATTTATATAGCTGTATATTTTTATATTTGTATATTTATATATTTGTATATTGTTATATTTGTATATTTATATATTTGTATATTGTTATAGTTGTATATTTATATAGTTGTATATTTATATATTGTATATTTATATATTGTATATTTATATAGTTGTATATTTATATAGTTGTATATTTATATAGTTGTATATTTATATAGTTGTATATTTATATAGTTGTATTGCATCTTTGCACAGTCTTAAGGGGAGTATTTCTTTCATTTCATGTGGATACACATCTACACGTGACAAATAAAACAATATTTTTCTAAAAAACGCTGGCTCCATGTGGACACGAGGCTGAAACAATAAAAAACTTGATTTACTTGAAAATGTTGCCGTGTGGACGAGGCCGTATTTTACAGATATTTGTTAATGTTTTCTTAACAAATGGTTTGTGATAAATTGTATATGAACAATACATTAATAAACTATTTACAGGGAACAAATAGTTAATAGATAGTGAACTGTGTAGGTTTTTATAAAGTGTTACTAATCACACAACATGTACACTTTTTACTCTTTTCTTCTAGAATACATTGTCTTTTCATTGTGCGAATAGTTCCTCTATTATTTTGACCGTTGACATTCTTAACATCGATAAACAGACATTAAATCTTCCCAACCGCTCACGTGAGAATAAAAAAAAAAAGAAGACGTACGTAAGAAATGTCTTTCAGTTGAAGCCCTTTTTTTTTTTTTTTTTTTTATTTGGGTGTGCGTGACGTTGGAGGTCCCGTACGTTGGTTGGTTTTGGGAGTGCGGACGCCTCTTGTCGAACGATTAAAACCGGAAGAGGTCGATAAAGTGCTGCGGAGAGATGGGCATGAGGCAGCTGTCCGGGTCGTTGGCTGTGCAGGGGTGACCACAGTCCTGGAACAGATACCCAACAATTATTACAGTGAAAGAAGAAGACGAGCTGAACAAAGGTAACAGCTGCTACATGGACTGGATGGAATAAATAAATAAATACATGAATAAAATAAGTGAATGAATAGAAAAATAAAATAAATAAAATAAAAAAATAAGAGCAAAATGCAGACAACTTAGAAAAAGGGAAAAAAAAGGGAAGAAGAAAAAAGGGAAAAGAAGAAGAAGGAAGGGAGGAAAAAAGAAAACAATAAACAACCAAAAAAACTCTATTTGTTACCTACTTTCCTATCTGCTCATTTGTTTTTAGTTGGGGTTTTTTTTGTTTTGTTTTTTGTATATATGTCTATGTTTAGTACTTCAGTTATTGATTATTGGTATTGTTATTATTGTTATTGTTATTATTTATCATCATTTTTGTACTATGCACTATATTACTATAAGATGAATTTAGGTTATTGGGGAAGTGAAGAAGGGGTAGAATTAAATAAGCTTAAGCAATGACATGTCATTGTTATTATTATTATTATTATTATTATTATTGCTGTATTGATTATTGTTGCACTTTGCACATGTTCGAAATAAATCATTCAAATCAAATCAAATCAAAAAGTGTAGCAGAAACTAAGGCGTACAGGTGACGCCACACACACATGTAGTGACTCAAACACATAATGACACAAAAGGATGATAATACGACCACTTAAAGTTAAATGGAAGATGCTCACGACACAATCAACCTACACTTTCCTCTATATTTAACCTTTTTAAGTGATTCTATCAACATTTATTAGAACAGTAACCTCTGTGTTTTGCTTTATTTATTTATTTTTTTCTTATAAATCAGGTATTTTCATGCACAGTAATGTGGGTCTATGTCATTTTTAACCCATAAAGACCCAGTGACACTTTTATATCTGCTTCTAAATGAAGTGTTCCTCTATATTTAATATTTTTAAGTGATTTATCATCATTTATTATATTATTAAACTGTGGTTATTTGTTATAAAGTAGTTATTTTCCTACTTGTGATTCACTGACTATTATATGACCAGTTATGGTTAAAGGTTTTATGGAATTTGCTTAAGACACAATGAATACAGTGACATTTACAGATAGACAGGTGCTGGTAATCACTGGAAAGGACAGAAAAAAATGAAAGGAGCTGAAAAGGAACCAAAAAGGGACTGGAACAATCACACCTTTCTGGTCCTTTTCCATTTCAGCTCCTTTCCAGTGATTAGTGGCATCGCAGATTAGATTGATTATTTTCATACTTTCATACTCATTATGAGATTAAAAAAAAGTACACACCTGTTCAGATGTTGTGTAGTGACTCAAACACATAATGACAGAAATGGATGATTATACGACCACTTAAGGTTATATGGAAGACGCTCACGACACAATCAACCTACACTTTCCTTTATATTTAACTGTTTTAAGTGATGTATCAGCATTTATTATAACAGTAATCTCTGTGTTTTGCTTTATTTGTTCCAAATCAGGTATTTTCATTCACAGTAATGCAGGTCTACCGTTTTTAGGATGTTATTTTTAACCCATAAAGACCCAGTGACACTTTCATATCTGCTCCCAAATGAATTTTTCCTCTATATTTAACATTTTTAAGTGATTTATCAGCATTTATTATAACAGTAACCTTTGTGTTTTGTTTCATTTTTATGAATGAGGCGTTTTTATTCACTGTAATGTAGGTTATGACATTAACATTATTTCAGATTGAAAATATATCAAATTAATATTTTGATCACATATATATATATATATATATATATATATATATATATATATATATATATATATATATATATACACACTTCAGATTCTGCCTTAAAATTTTCATACCATATCATTTTATTGCTCAGTTACTAGTTAAGCTGAATAGGAACACAATAATTAATTTAATCTCACTTGCTCTGTGCAATATTTACTCATTTAAATATATGACAATTTTACATCTTGGTAGAATGAACCTACCTGAATGAACTGAGGAACAGGAAATGTTTTTAAAAAAAGGGGTAAAAGAGATCATTTTTAATAATAATTTTTAAAAAAAAGGCAGTGTGAACAAATATAGTGATGTATGTTCACTGGATGTTTTTGTATAAAACAGTTTTTATTTATTTATTTAAATTTCTATAGATCACAGTCTATTTTTCATGAAACTCTAAGAAGAAAGTTTTTGTTTTTTGATCGCTTTACCTAATGAGCTCCTTCCTTTATTATGTAGAAATAGCTGCTGTAATAAGCTACATATTTCAGTCACACTGTTTCAGTCACTCGTGTCATGTTTTTCCTTATAATTTACTGTCCTGTTGATTCAATTTTGCAGTAATTCTAGAAAAATGTCAGTAGAGACTGAAATAAACCAACTGAACTGAACTTTTCTATTCATCCTGTGTGAACATTTGTTGTTCCAGTCAAATTTAAAATTAGATTGGATGGACACACGGACGATTAAAGAAATGGAAAAAACTTGTAAAAAATTAACAAAATAAGAAGAAAATGGTCAAAATGGACAAACATAAGCATCAAAATGAGTAAAAACTAAAATATTTGCTCCAAAATTTGTGAAAACTGAACAAAATGAGACAAAATTAATGACAAAAAGGGACAAAATAGGCAAGAAAGGGGACAAAAAAAAAGCTTCAATAAGGATCACGATGAACAAAAATGACATAGATAGACAGACAGATAATGATGATT
Organism: Siphamia tubifer; assembly: GCA_020466265.1. NCBI lineage: Eukaryota > Metazoa > Chordata > Actinopteri > Kurtiformes > Apogonidae > Siphamia > Siphamia tubifer. The sequence goes on from CM035805.1 coordinate 6,758,013, forward strand.
AAAGAAATGAAAAAAATGTGTCAAAAATTTACAAAATAAAGAAAAAAACTGGAAATGAATCGTAACAACTGAAGGAAACATGTCCACTGGAGGTGGTCTTAGGGTGACCCTCTTTGTCACTGCGGGTCAAAGGTCATTTCCACTTTACTCAATTTGCTTCAGGTCAAAATTGGATAAAACGGGAAACGGCCGTTATCTGTTTCTTCTATTATTCATTTAAACACAAAAAGGAAAAGAGAAAAAAAAAAACTCAACGCTATATGTTTTTTTTTTTTTCATTTCAGTTTTGGAAACAAATAATGAAGAAACAACTTTTTATTTTTGATTTTATTTTGAAAAAGGAATTAACGAATGATACGTGGGTTGACATTATTTATATATTATGTTATTATTTTAGTAGAACAGCCCAATTCAGATCAAATTTAGTTTAACGTGACCACTGTTATAACCCCCCCACCCCGAACTAAAATGAGTTTAACCCTTTAACCACTGATGCGTCACTAAAAAAAAATTCTGAATAATTAAATCTGTTAAAAGTGTTATTTTACTGATAATGTCGTTCATGGAAGTGACGTACAGGTGTCGAAAAGCAACTGATTTAGAAAAATAAAACCCCAAACTACAACACTAGTCATTTATTACTTTTTTTTTTTACTTTATTTATTTTTGCTTTTTTTTTTTCATGTTATTTGTTATTTTGTGAATATTTATTAGTTTCTGTTGATGTTGTTGCTTATTTTTTTATTATTTTTCTTCAGGTGTGTTCTGTTAGTGTCTTACTTTTTTTCCATGTTCCATATTATTTTGTTAGTTTAATATTTATTTTTGTTCATTTTAATGATCACTTTGGCTGTTTTTGTTCATTTTGTTGCTTATTTCATCTTATTTTATTTTTTAACTGTGGAATTTCTTAAGTCTCAGGAGTTAAAGGGTTAAAATCCTTGACCATTAATGTCTTCAGGCTAATTTTGACACTTTGCAAATTCATCCTGCAGTCCAGATTGGAACCTTTTGATGGGTACGGTTGGCGCCACAGGCTGTATGTCTGACATCCCCTGTTTTAGAGGCTGTTAAAATGTCAGCAGTATCTGTGACGCTTCATAATAACACAGTCGAACACAAAAAACATAAAGATGTCAAATGACAGAGAAACAACGTGTAGGACAATGTTCAACACATCCAGCACAGTGAGTCACATCAGTTCACTTAAAACACGTGTGAAGAAACAATAGACCAAAGGAAATGCATGATGGGACAGCGACGAGTACCTTGAATAATAAGGCCAGGTGGCGATCCTTAAGGAATCAGGGACAAGGGGAACCAGGAGGAGAGGCAGGGGGACGAGCCAGAGTAAGGGAAGGAGACAGGGTTAAAAAAGTGCAGGGACCCACTGAAGGAGGAACACATGATTTGTGGATTTTAAATAATTAATAGAGATCAGTGTTGTGTGGGTCGATGTGTATATGTGTGTGTGTGTGTTTTATAGCAAGATAACGCAAAGTAGTTGATGTAAACTATTAAAGTAAAACAATAACTTATTCTTGACACCACTTAACCATATTACCTCTGCTATTATGTGCTATTTATATATATTACATACACACATCAATGAGGTGCAGGTAGATTTATAAACGACTGACTGACTGTTTTTTTAACTACCCTGCCCACAACTTGGAATGCAAAAATTAGATTTGAAAAGGACAGACCCGACCCGCTTCTTTAAAAAGTAGTCAATGTTCTTCATGAACATCACATGACCTTTGACCTTTGACCTTACTCACATACCTGCATTTATTTCTGTTAAAATTCCATGTCATTGTTTGTAAGTTAATATGTTTACAAATATGTTTGTTCTGCTTCATCATTCAAAAGTTATCAACGCTAACGTAGCATCTAAACCAGGGGTCGACAACCTGTAACACCCAAAGACACATTTGAACCTGGTTTCCATGGAAACGAAAACACTGGGAGCCGCTCATTATCTTTAAAAATCTCAGCCCATGTGTCCCAAACATTACTGTTTATGTTTGGATGTTCCCAGAGCTTCCACTCTCCTAACTTTATTTTCTCTCTCTCCCTCCAAACTGTAGAAAACTGACCATGATGGACGACACATTCATGGAAATTCAGTTAATAAAGTGTATTTTTACCGGGTTATTTTAATGTTTATCTCAAATGACAAATGACCCGACCAACCACAACCCCAATACCATTAAAAATAGTTTTCAATAACCCTTAACTTCGGGGTTAGCCTGTGCATCACTGATATATTATAATATAACTGCTGTGGCTCAGTTGGTAGAGTGGGTCGCACAATGACCAAGAGGATGGCTCACCACCATGAAGGTGGAAAACAACTATATAAGTGCAGACCATATATATATGTATATATTTAATACTGTTCTTCTTATTTATATTTATATTACACATTACAATTTGTAATGTGTAATACTCCACCACACTCCATTCATCTCATCATTCTATCCCTTCTGTATATATTCTTCACTCCTGTATATTCTGTTCATAGCATATAGTCTTCTTTTCTTTTTCTCTATATCTGTGTTTATTTAAATATAGTATTTATTATCTATATGTTTCTTCTTTTTGCTGTTCCTCTACTGCAGTATATCACTGGCTACTGTCACATGTGAATTTCCCTGATGGACGATCAAAAGAGTCTTATCTTACCTTACCTTACCTTATCTTATCTTATCTTATCTTATCTTATCTTATCTTATCTTATCTTATCTTATCTTATCTTATCTTATCTTATCTTATCTTATCTTATCTTATCTTATCTTATCTTATCTTATCTTATCTTACCTTACCTTACCTTACCTTACCTTACCTTACCTTACCTTACCTTATCTTATCTTATCTTATCTTACCTTACCTTACCTTACCTTACCTTATCTTATCTTATCTTATCTTATCTTATCTTATCTTATCTTACCTTACCTTATGTATGACAGATATTTATGATAAATGTATCATAGACAAATGATGTTAATAATTCTTGAACTAAGATTTTCCAGATCTATTGTCTATAAATAATTCTAATATCTCACTGAACAGTTCCTCTGTACACTGTAAAAACTTTCCTCATTTCTAGTTTAAAAATATCATGTGTCAGTGTGTCAACAAGTACGAGTCATCATCGAACTTCAGCAAGGCCTTCAGGCATGTGTGGTGTGAATTTGGTGATCCTCCACCAAAGCTGTCAACATTTACTGACAGTACAGTGTTCCCAGACAGACAGACGGACAGACGGACAAACAGCAGTTCTATGTCCCCCCCATGGGGGCGACGGTGGACAATAAATACACATGCACCCACAGATGACAGTGGAACGCTTCATTAGCCTGACAGACTGCAGTCTGTCCAGCACTTCCTCTAAAAATATTTCTATATTTTTAATAAATCACTGACAAAAATGTCCTTACTTTCATCTTAGTTTAGGCAACACAAGGTCACATGGCGGGAAAATTGGTCAATCATTTACCAGGATGTGTGGTTAACCTTGATTTATCATTTCATAACTAACCTGACATGGCAGAAATGTTTTGTCTTTAATGTTTTGTCTTTAATGTTGCATCTTTGTCCTTACCTGCCAGAAGAGGATGCTACAGTGTTTGCAGAAGTGTAAGGTGTCGCCGTACTGCTCCTTCATAGGATAATGTTTCCGTAAGGTGAAGTACATCAGTTTCCAGTCCACGTTCTCATTGTTGCTTGAAACCAAGTTTCTGCAGAACTGTTGTCACGCAAAGGAGTCCACGAAAAACACAAACAAACACAGGAAGAAACACAGTTTAAAACCACTTAACAACAAATTAAAACACAAAAGTGTAATTAAAAGTGGAACAAAGGGTGATTGGATGTAATTAAGGCAAGTTTTATGACCACGCATCCTGAGAGGGTGGTTTAGGTCATCTGTGGAAGATGACACACGGCTGACTGTGGATGTGTGTGGAAAGTCTGCCCTCTAGTGACCAAAAGGAGGAACTACTTCTCCATCGCTGCTAAATAAAGAATCTGTCATAGTCCAATGGCTCAGCAAACCAATAGATCAAATCACAATAAAAACAACTAATTTGTCACATATATAGATTAGAATATTCTGCACATTTATAAATTTGGAGCCACTCTGGATAATGTGGAGGAGAAATATGGTGGACATTTTTAAAATGGCTGACATTTCAGTTCACAGTAAATATATATATATATATATATATATATATATATATATATATATATATATATATATATATATATATATATATATATATATATATATATATTTGAGCAGCACATGTAAATGTCAGTCATATAGAGCATATTATATAGATTGTAAATAGAATCTGTTCTTAATGACTTGCCTGGTTAAATAAAGGTTACATGAAAAAAAAAAAGTAAATAAATTTAAAAAATATATATTTCTTCTTTTTCCCCGCTGACTTTTGGAGTTTTTTCTTGCAGAGAAAGAGGGTCTAAGAACAAGGGATGCTTGAGACTTTAACTATTTCTGTGGTCGATTGTGTTTTTTCTTTTTGAAAAGCCCTGTGAGGTGACATTTTTGTGTTTTGGGGCTCTATAAATAAAACTTAATTGAAAATTTAATTGAATATTATATAAATAAAAATGGTTTATGTCAAGAAATGTTTATTTTTTCTATGTATGGAGACTTATGGGGACACCCTGTATATAGACTGTATATACCAGACTATAGTACAAACCAATGCTCAATAAAGTAAAAAATACATTTGTCTCCATATATATGATTAATGCTGATTCAGTAAAAATGACCCAGTTTTGACATTTACTTGCACCCTGTGATCAAGAAGAGTCTGACTCACACACTGTAGGTAGTAATTCTGGGATATAAAAAAAAAAAAAAAAAAAAATAATATAATAATAATAATAATAATAATAATAATAATAATAATAATAATAATAATAATAATAATAATAATAATAATAATAATAATAATAATAATACATGGAATGTAACAAGATAAAACCAATATAAAATCCAATAAATAAGGAGGAGGATCATGTGAAGCAGTTAGAGAGAACATGCACGTCTGAAAAGATGTGTTTTGAGTTTAGATTTGAAAATGGACATGGTGGCAGAGTTACAGACAGATCAAAAGTGATCCATTTATATGTGACATTAATATATTGCTGTGATTACCTCTGCCAAGGAGGTTATGTTTTTGCCAGAGTGTGTTTGTCTGTCTGTTAGTTAGTTAGCAGGATAACTCAAAAACATATGGATGGATCTTGATGAAATTTACAGCATATGTTGGGAGTGTTACAAGGAACAAATTATTAGATTTTTGTGATATAGGTGGATTTTTATGAAATGTTCAGTGAAGGTTGGTAATGGGGAAATCTAAAAATGTTTCGATTGTGGTGGTGATCCTGAGTGGGTGGTTGGGTGGGTGGGGGTCTTTTCTAGTTTATTTATGTATTTTTGTGATTATCTACTCATTAATACATAATATCACCCAAATAATTTGCTAATGTAATAAATAGTATTTAATTCTAAAGCAGAAAATATGATCATTTAATCACCTATAGATGAAATACAAAACCATTAACATGACAATAATCCCAAATCCTAAACAGTATGTGCGGCCATTTTTTTTATGTCTCTTGTATTAAATATTTTGAGCTGATCTTTGTTCAGAATATGTAAATCTACAAGTGACCAAATGTGGTGCTTTTATACCAAATTTAACAATTGCTTTGATTGTTGGGACGTTATAACTGAATCCAATCAATTCAATCCAACCCAATGTCAGGGACTAAAAATGGAAATTATCCTGGGAGATAATCTGTCATGTTGGTACATACTGTGTTTATTAATATGAAAGTGAATATATGAAAATAAAACAAACAAAAACAATCAACCTTGAAATAAACTTCCATATTTTCTCACCTGTTTGTCTGCGAAGTGAAAATGGCAGAGCTTTTTCCACAGTATCTTGTTCTCACTGAGGCTCTGCAGAGTGGGCGTGGCTTGTCCCAGGTTTATGATGTCACAGGCATCGGACAGTTTGTAGAGGATTTTGTTTTGCGTGTGAAGTGGCAGGTCGCTGAACAACATGCCATTGCACACTTGCTGCAGAAACAATTATAAGAGAGCGAGAGAGAGAGAGAGAGAGAGAGAGAGAGAGAGAGAGAGAGACAGAGAGAGAGAGAGAGAGAGACAGAGAGAGAGAGAGAGAGAGAGAGAGAGAGAGAGAGAAGAGAGAGAGAGAGAGAGAGAAGAGAGAGAGAGAGAGAGGTAAGAGCATGTAAGGCAGGGGTGTCAAACATGCGAGCTCTGAAAGGGTCCGGGGTCTGGGATAAATTTGTGAAATGCAAAAATGATAGTGAATATAGTGATAATTTAATTTCAGGTTCCACATCCAGATCAAAACGGGTTGGATCAGTAAAGTATTATCATAATAAATACCTATAAATACTCACATTTTGCTCTTTTTTAATGTAAACCTTTTCATGTCATTTGACTGTATTTACAATAAAACAAACTATCATTGTATCCTATTATTTCTGTTATTTTATTGGTGCGGCCCACTTTATACCATATTAGGCTCAATGTGGGCCCTAAACTAAAATGAGTTTAACCCCCCCCTGTTGTAGAAGATTCATTACAGAGCCTGTGAAAGTACAAATGGGTCGTACCTATTATATTTTACACTAATTACTTATACAATAATACCTCAATTTACGAAAGTACGGTGGCAAACACATTGCATCGACAAAAGGCTGCAGACGCAAGAAACATACACAACCATAAACAAACACATTAAACTAATGCAACACAAGTGTCGTGCAACAACAGAAATGAAGCAGAAGCAAAAACGTACAAACCCCCAAAACAACTGTGAGAGAGAAACGCTGCAAATTCACTCCACAACAAAATGGAAGTTCACCAAAATAAAACAGAAGAAGAAGATGATGATGGTGGATGAAGATGAAGTTCATTAATTTAAGAGATTATTGTGAAAATGTGCAGAACAGCAGAAGGTATGGAGCTAATGTTAGCGCTGCTGCTCTGCTATTATTATATATTGTAGCAGATTATGGTCAAGGGTTTAAAAAAGACGAAGGGAAACAAACATTTTCCCTCTAATCTGTTAAATTAATGAACTTCATTTTCATCCACCGTCTTCTTCTTCTGTTTTATTTTGGTGAACTTCTGTTTTATTTTGGTGAACTTCTGTTTTATTTTGGTGAACTTCTGTTTTATTTTGGTGAACTTCTGTTTTATTTTGGTGAACTTCTGTTTTGTTGTGGAGTGAATTTGCAGCGTTTTTCTCTTGCAGTTGTTTTGATGGTTTGTACATTCATGCTTCTGCTTCGTTTCTGTTTTTGCAGCATCACTTGTGTTGCATTTGTTTAATATGTTTGTGTTTTCGGTTATGCATGTTTCTCATGTTTGCAGCGTTTTGTCAATGCGGTGAATTTGCCCCCATCTGCCACCGTACGAAAAGACTCAACTAAAGAATAATCCAAGTTACGAAAGGCCTTTACATAAAATGTTCTTCTCTGAATATGAAAGAAAATTTTACTTATGAAACGAAACCCCTAAAATGTAAATACGTACGTACTGTCCACTTGTACGTAGCATCCTATTAGCTGTTTGATAGAGTTGTTCTCTCATTGGCTATCTCCTAACACTCTGCTGGCCTCCCATTGGCTAGGAGGTAACTACCCATGATGCTTTTCGTGTGTCTTCGCCCCTCATTGTTCACACAGTTCTTACTGTGGTCAGTGTAGAAGCACCTTTACTGTTGTTTGGTGAGTTTTTCCAGTGTGTTCATTACAACGTTATTATTTGTTATTCATCATGGGACCAAAGAAAGTGATTCGTGCTCCGTTAACAAACACTGTTAAAGGTGAAACTGGACCCAAACAAACAAAAAGAACTGACCACAATTAAAACAACCACAATGGTATATAAATGATTTGCATGTCTTGTTTATTTTAATAGTTTAATGAATAATTTTCTTTTACTTTTAAGACATATTTCATATAAAATGTGTATACTTTTATCATTTTTAAAGGCTTTAGGGGGTAGTATTGGGAGCCTTGGAAAGAATCAGCTCTTTTACATGTAAAATGTGACTGTACTTATGAAAAAAAATCACATTATGAAACCACTTCTGGAACAAATTAATTTCATAAATAAATTGAGGAACCACTGTATATATTGAAAGGTTCAGTGGCTCAACAGGTATTAAACAGTAGATGGTTTTGGTCTTTCTGGATTATGAAGGTACAGGGTGATGAAGAGTTAAGATGTGCAGATTCAAACCTACCTTGGGGATCTGCAGGTCATTGAGCTGCTGCTGCCATTTGAGGATGGTCTCGAGTCGACACAACCAGATGTTGATGTTCCCCACGAGGACGATCCTGCCGACGTGAATAGTCAGATTGTGCAAAGTGGAGATCAGGTCCTGGAGCAAATCTTTGACGAGGCGTGGATTGTAGTGGTCCTCCAGAACTGGTAGCCAAACAAGTGGGTGTATTAAGATGGTGTCAAAATGGTGGAAAACAGAACAAGTAACATATTATGTAGCAATAACAGTACAGAAAAAAATGAAATGAAGGGTGTTTTTTAAAACAAGCTAACAGCCTCTGACTCCAAATTATTGTAGAAAATAAGCTTGAAAACCATGTGTGCACTGGAATAAAAATAAACTAAATAATAATAATAAGAGTACACTTTATTTGAGTTTTTAGATTAGATAGATAGATAGATAGATAGATAGATAGATAGATAGATAGATAGATAGATAGATAGATAGATAGATAGATAGATAGATAGATAGATAGATAGATAGATAGATAGATAGGTAGATAGGTAGGTAGGTAGGTAGGTAGGTAGGTAGGTAGGTAGGTAGGTAGGTAGGTAGGTAGGTAGATAGGTAGGTAGGTAGGTAGGTAGGTAGGTAGGTAGGTAGGTAGGTAGGTAGGTAGATAGGTAGGTAGGTAGGTAGGTAGGTAGGTAGGTAGGTAGGTAGGTAGGTAGATAGGTAGATAGATAGATAGATAGATAGATAGATAGATAGATAGATAGATAGATAGATAGATAGATAGATAGATAGGTAGGTAGGTAGGTAGGTAGGTAGGTAGGTAGGTAGGTAGGTAGGTAGGTAGATAGATAGATAGATAGATAGATAGATAGATAGATAGATAGATAGATAGATAGATAGATAGATAGATAGATAGGTAGGTAGGTAGGTAGGTAGGTAGGTAGGTAGGTAGGTAGGTAGGTAGGTAGGTAGGTAGGTAGGTAGGTAGATAGATAAAAACCAAAACATTTGCTCCAAAAGTTGTGAAAAATTAACTAAATGAGACAAAATGAATGACAAAAAGGACAAAATAGGCAAGAAAATGGACCAAAAATAAGATTAAAAAAAGTATCACAATGAATCAGATATAGATAGATATACTCATAGTATACTATAAAAATAGTGAAGTCAATACAAGTGACAAGAGCCCTAAAAAAATCCATAAAAGACATGTTTCACAGAACAAGTTTTCATGGAATTCAAATAGTCTTTACACATACAGTAGATGAAAACAAAAGCCAACAGTTAAAAACAGATAAAAGCAGGTCAAAAAGGCAGGGATATGAAGATAAAACAGTTAAACGTTAAAATAAACGACTTTTTAGAAAACATTTGAAGGTGTTGAGGCTCTGTTCTTCCCTGGTTCAGTTAAAATACTGATGAAACACACAATTTCAAATGATGACTACATATTTTTTTCTGGTAATTTTTTTGCCACTTACTGCAAGTACTTAACATATGGTAAACAAACTACCTGTAAATGACAGAGTACGCATGTCCTGCTGGTTTTGTGGTAATAGAGTAATAAGCTGTTATCACTCAACAGAAACACAAATAATAACATCTTTTCCTTTTACGAACCAGTGAAATAATGTTGTTGGACGAGAACATAAAAGCATTTTCACCTAGAAGTGGCCTTGAACAAAACTATAGGACGTGACCCCAAGCTCTGTCATTAAAGACAAAGCATGGGAGCATAATTATTAGGCTCACACTCACCTTTCCGTACAATCTTCTCTAGAATGTTGAAATAGTTTTTCTGGGCAGCTCCACTCAAGGACGTTAACTGAGACCTGGCTATTAACTGGAAAAGCTGCGAGTGGAAGACAGAGGAAGACGAGTGGAAAAGGGACTTCAAATCCTTCAGTTGTTGATTTAAAAAAAAAAAAAAAAAAAAAAAAGAAAAAGCAAAAAAAAAAGTGTGATAATGTTTGCTCACCTTTGCAACATAGTTAAATCTTCTCAAATCCTGAATGGCACTGGAAAAGTCTAGACGATTCAGGGCTTCACCAAGTGTGCAGTATCCATGTCGCTAAAGGAGAATAGAAGCAAATCATACAGTTTATTAAATATCTGTGACCCTGCAGCACAAACGCTTGGGTCAAATTTCAGGAATTCAGATTTTATATTTATGTTAAAGTTTATTAAAAATGCCTGCGTGACACGAATTCAACCAATATATATATATATATATATATATATATATATTATATATATATATATATATATATATATATATTATATATATATATATATATATATATATATATATATATATATATATATATATATATATATATATATATATATATATATATATATATATATATATATATATATATATATATATATATATATATATATATATATATATATATAGTCACTAAGCACAACCAGAATTAATCCATATATAAAACACTCTGGATTATAAGGCGCATTGTCATTTTTGGAGAAAATTTAAGTTTTTTTAAGTGCACCTTATAGTCCAGAAAATACGCTAGTTAAATTATTCATCTACTAAGGTTCCAGTACTCACTTCTTTTGTGCTTCCTTTCTGCACATAGATCCATTTATCTCTGAAAACAACTGCAGAGGATGAAGACAGAAAGAAAGAAAGAAAGCAAACATGAGAACAGCTTAACGACAGTTTTCATGTGTATTGTATCGGATTTCAATAATGATCAATATGATTTTAAATAGATTAGAATAAAAATGTCTTTATTGTAATTGTGTGGACAATGACATGAACATTTAACAAAAACACCAAGGCTACAAGAATAACAATAGAGTGAAAATAAAATGATAAAACTTAAAAAAAACAAACAAACTAAGGTTAAAAAATATGTTCAAACAATTTAAGATAAGAATAAAGTTTATTAGAATAATAATTAAATATAGACTTGGATAAAATTTGAAAAGCACAGTTTACAGTATTAACAGTGTGTCTGTGTATCATTCCTTCATTCGTTTTTTGAAATAAAACCAAAAATAAGATACAACAATACAACAAGTCGTTTTTTCATTAGTTGTTTCCAAAACCAAAATAAATAAACATATAATGATGCACTTTTTCTTTTTGTGTTTAAATTAATAATAGAAAAAAACAGAGAACGGCCATTTTATGTTTTATCCAATTTTGATCTGAAGCAAATTCAGTAATCTGGAAATGACCTTTGACCTGCAGAGACAAATATGTAAACCTACGTCCTATTTCAGGGAAACTAAGAGGGTCAGCCTAAGACCTGAAGATATGACCTTGGAGGAAAGTGTCATAATGATCTTCAGTCCAGTAGTTTACTCAATTTGCTTCAGGTCAAAATTGGATAAAAAGGGAAATTAAAAAATATATATATTATTCACTTAAACACAAAAATGAAAAACTGAAAAAATACATCACTACCTGTTTTTTCATTCATCTTGACCAACATTGGTTGGGAGAGATTATTGTAAACACTGTGTGTGTGTGTGTGTGTGTGTGCGTGTGTGTGTGTGTGTCCGCAGAGACATATCATGCTATAACTCAATGAATACTTGAGATATCATCATTAAATTACATGGGCATATACATATAGCTAATACACATCAGATGCAATGATCCATTTGAGTAAAGGTCAAAGATCAAGGTCACAATTAACTAAAAGGTCAAAATGACATTATCATTTATAACTCAAGAACAGAGGGTCACAGAACTTTCAGATTGGTACCAAACGATGCGGAATGAATATTTATACAATTCTCATTGTTGATGTTATCACCTACGACCAATAGTTTTTTAGATCTCTGGAGGTCAAAGGTGACATGTAGCAAAATTAACTTGTGTAACACTGTTTGTGTGTCAAACATAGACATATCATGCTATAACTTAATCAATACTGGATATATTATAATATTACACACACTGACGCATATATACATATAACAAAATTAGCAATATTGCAAAAGGTCAAAGGTCAAGGTCGTATTTAGCAGAAACGTCAAAATAACATTATTGGCTCTAATTCAAGAATGGGTTGTCAAAGAAACTTGAGATTGGCACAAAATAGGGGTGAGATTAGGCATTCTCTGAATAACAGTTTTGGTTTTGGAAACAAATAATGAAGAAACCAGTTGTTTTTCCTTGTCTTATTTTTAATTTTATTTTGAAAAACGGATGAACAAATGATAGACGAATTCCTATAAAAACCCCATCGATAATATCAATGTAAAACAGCATGTGTACATATGAACCAAGTCTATATAACAACATGGTATTTATTGTTGATATTAATGTAATAAATAGTACATTGTTATTTCAGGACAGAAGATTATTGCAAATAATCACATTTGTGCGTTTACGCTGTAGGTAAAAAACAAAAAAAATAGACGTATGTTTGTAATTATGTCTTAATAACACAATATTTACACAATTCCAGTCCTTCAACGGTGTAAAGAGATAAGATATAATAGATACAACACATTTGGCTACAGTTAAACATGTGTCTACCAGCCCTTGTGGTCGTGGTAATTTTCACATCATATGTCTTGACGTAGCCAAAGTAAATAGACGGTGCATAATCTGCTGTAACTCACATTGAGATTTGGTGTTATTGTTGTAGAAGTCCTTTTTCCTTTTCATGCTGGCGAGCTCACACACATCTCCAACAAACAAATTTTCTTTGTTGTCACTGCAGAGCCTGATGGGAGAACACATGGGAGGTATTTGTTAATAGCACTTCATGAAAGTGACCAGTGTGTGCGCAGAATAATGGAATTAGTGTTCTGGCGCAGAGCAGCGACTCCAGCTGTGCAGAATGGCCACGACAGGAGATTAAAATCTATAAAACAGTGCTGATGTATATCTAATGAAATATTTCCTTATAAAACATGTAATGTCTTTTTGATGCTTGTTGTTTCTGGCACATATTCTGGGCCTTTTAAGTAGATAAGTTGACCGTGACTGTGTTATTACTATACTAATAGATGGATTAAATACTGATACAACAGATCTAAGCATTCCAGCAGCTCATCCAGATGTACTGTTAATGTGACAGTGCCTGAACTCACTAGTATAGAATAAAAGCCTTTAGGGAAAAAAAATAAAAAATATATATATATATCACATGGGAGTCAATGGATTTACGTTTGAATAATATGAGATGGGAGATTCTTAAAGGAGTGTTATTTGGCTTTTTTAAAAATGGAATTATTCATTTTAAAACATTTCCATGCGGTCTACATAAAGTTTCTCATAATAGGACCTTTATTTTTTTCTGTGAATTTTAGTGTTACAGAAATAATCCTTCTACTGTTGGATCTTCTTAGTGCTAGCTTAGCGCTGCAAAGTTGTTTGTCCTGTTTATGCATTATTTTCGTAAAAAAATAAAATTAAATTAAAAAAAAATAAGGCAAAACCTGGAATTTCCTTTAGTGGGACTAATAAAGCAATATCATACTGTAAAATGGCCTGAAGTAAATGACATGAAAAGAAGAAAAAAACAAACATGTTTTATTCTTAGCCCGTTATGGCCTGTGCAATTTGTTTCCAGTGGGAATCATTTCAATGTAACACAAAATTGCAGAAGCTTGATTTATTTTAACCAAATTATTACCAGAAAAAAGCAAAGGTCAAACAAAATTAATCATTTTCTCATAATAGGACCTTTATTTTTTGCTCTTTTCAGTGACTTTTAGTGCTACAGAAATAATTCTTGTATTGTTGGATCTTCTTAGTGCTAGCTTATTGTTAGCTTAGCGCTAGAAAGTTGTTTGTCCCGTTTGTGTATTGTTTTAGTCATTTTCTCATAATTGGACCTTTATTTTTGCTCTTTTCTGTCTTTTTGTGTGACAGAAATAATCCTTGTACTGTTGGATCGTCTTAGTGCTAGCTTAGCGCTGTAAAGTTGTTTGTCCTGTTTGTGTGTTGTTTTAGTAAAAAAAAAAAAAAAAAAAAAGAAAGTTGAATAAGACAAATCCTGGAATTTCCCCTAGTGGGACTAATAGATCAATATTTTACCATAAAATGGCCTGAAGTAAATGAAATGAAAATAAAGACATGCTTTATTCTTAACCTGTTAAACCTTGGACAATTAGTTTCCAGTGGGAATCATTTCAATGTAACACAAAACAGCAGAAGTTTAATTTATTTTATTTTATTATGACCGGAACACAGTAAAGGTCAAACAAAATTCATCATTTTCTCATAATAGGACCTTTATTTTTTGCTCTTTTCTGTCTTTTAGTACTACAGAAATAATCCTTGTACTGTTGGATCGTCTTAGTGCTAGCTTAGCGCTGCAAAGCTGTTTGTCCTGTTTGTGTATTGTTTTACTAAAAAAAAATAAAAAAAAATAAAAAGACAAAACTTGGAATTTCCCCAAGTGGGACTAAATAAATACTGTGAGGGCTAATAACAATTCATGCTCATAAGTTTATTTGTATGAAGTTGTAAATTTCTGATTTTCTTCATTGCACTGGAATGCACCTTCACCATGTACGTATTTCATATGACCTCTCAGCAGTAAGAAAAAGACAGTTTACAGAGCTTATGAGTATACAGAGCTTTTTTTTTTCCTACCGTCTGACATGATGTAAATTAATCTTTTTTTGTATTAATACATTTCTGGAACGGATTAGTCTTGTCATTTATGTCAGAAAACAGCTCATATATTTGTTTTTTTTGGAGGAGGGGGGGGGGTTGGATCCGAACATAAAATCATTACAAGTATTAAAGACTAAATCAATAAAGTATCGACATCTGCGCACATCTGTCAGTACTAGCTTATTCCACTGTCGCCCATAAAGTTGGAATTAAATATTTTCACGTGTTTTCGAAATGTTTGTGACAATGTGATGTCTGTCAGAATTCACAAACACCCAATAATAAACTGTGCCATAAACCATCCAATAACAGTGCAATCATTTATTAATGTCAGTGTTTCCTCCAGCGCATTGTAGACCTGGTGGACCACCAGGACTTGTTAGCCCCCCCACCAGGATGAGCAGATTCACTGTTTATTCACTCACTCATCTTCTGAACCCGCTTTATCCTATTTATTTTATAATATAAATTTAAATCTTGCAGGATTCGACTAAAGATTCCCAAATCTGTAAACATCTACTGGGGAGGACCTTACCTTATGTTACCTTACCTTATCTTTTTTTTATGTCTTGCAGAATTTGACTAAAAATGCCAAACCTATAAACTTCTACTGGGGAGGAGTGGATTATATGTCTCTATAGAGTCAATGTAACTGCAGTGATAAAAATGTTTCTTTACCTCACAAGTGTCTGACAGGTTATATAAAATAAAAGAAGCTGAAACACAGCTGTAGTGATCTAAGCTGTAGTGTGCTCTGAACACTGACCATAACTGACAGATCAAAGGGCTGCAGTGGGCACATAATTGACCCCCGATGCATTAATAATCCATTGGCTGAAGTCAAGCACCTGACTGGGACCAGTATAAACTAGAGGATACACCATATACGTTTCAGCTGATTGTATTGGGCGCTGACGCTTGAAATTGTGTTGCTCATTCTGACTGAAGTTGTAGTACAGTCGTCCAAAGGATTTTCCCTTAAACCATCACGTACTAGCCTAGCTGTGCTATTCCTATTCATTACATGTATAGGTCTAATGGTGTTTGAAAGACAGGGGAGGTTGTCTTTCAAACCACTCTGTATTGGGAATGTTAACCGATGACCATTTGATCGATGGTTGACCGCATCAACGTTGTCCGCTCATAATTTTCTGTCGTTGGTTAAAACAAACAAAGCCATCCTAGATCAGTCATTCCACTGCACAAACTCTTTATCATTGTAGTGTAGGTTATAAAGAGGAAGCTTTGTCATCTGTCCATAGCATATCTTTAAATTGATGAAATTGAACATTAGCAATACATATCAAACTCAGAGCTCAATTAATCGACGTGGTTCGACCATTTCACACCAGTTTAGAACCTTTACTCAAAACCTAAACAAAACACAAATATGACATGAGGTAGTAGAACTTCTAGAGCAAGTTGTTACCATGACAACCCGACAGTGCGGTGGATGACTTGTGTTATTCATCTGACAGACCTACTGAAAAAAACATGACGGGTGGGCTACTAATAAAAGAAACAAATAAATAAGACATAAATTTCAATTTATCTGTCTTTTCTCAGTACAAAATACCAAAGAAATTAAGTACTGTAGTCTTAGGTTAACAGCAGTGTAAAAAAAAAACTGGCAATAAATAAATAAATAAATCACCACATTCAACCAGCTAAAAAAGATCAAATGAGTTAAAATAATAATACATTAAAAATACATCATAAGTGAAATAAAATAACTTATGTGATTACACTGAAACAGTTCCTGTGCCAAAAAAAAAAAAAAATTGTCCCAAAATAAAAATAATTGCAGGACCTGTGATGCGACTATTACACACACGTACATTATGATGTCGATGCTCAACCAATATAATGTGCAGCTGTAGTTATAATATTATAAATAATATTGCTTTGGCCACAGGCAGCAGAAATAATCCATAATACAACAGCAGAACATCTATTTTTAACAATTATTCGCTTTTATTACTACATTTACACTGCAGACTTTATAAAATGACCAGTTCTAAATCTGTGACATTTTGTCAGCGTGTTGTTAGATTTAAAACCTAATTGAATTCTTCTCTTTTCTGACTGAGGCTTTGGTTTTACTAGTGGGACGTGGTTCTGTCGTGGACTGATTGGGGTGAATGAACTCTCCAGTAATCCCTCATCTTTATCCATTTATCCAATTGCCTCGGCGTACACATTAGCACACATGCAAACACAGTGATCTGTCCCAGTGAATTAACCGTCAGGAACGCCACAGCCGGAGGTTTCACACAGATGGCATGTGCAGGACCAACAAAAGACACCACGCAGCACACGGAACGTTCAAATAGATGTGTGGATATTTACAATCCACCCCAATGAAGAAGAAGGGAGCTATGATGGAAGCTAATATGCAAATAAAAACTAACAAAACTAGAACCAGTGCTGTGTCTGCACGGCAATGCAATGTTTTTTTGTTTTTTTTGTACCGGGTAAAAAAAATATGGCGTCCACACTGGGAACGGATCATTAAATATAATGTAAACATGGCAACGAAGCACATGCTGAAAATGATTACATGTTTCCTATTAAATAAATTAGAATCAAGCCTCAATATGACAAATCTTTATTCTAAATATCCCACTGTGTGGATTATTTTATTTATTTATTCATTAACGGTGATTAAGGTGTATTTCAGATTGTGCATTTGTGTTAGCAGTGGGTGTAAGTATTGTTCATAAATGTTGTACAATAACATGTAATGGATATAATATCTTATTTTTCTTGTCAACTTCCAACTTTTTTTAATTTTATTTTTAATTTCTTTATTTTATTTTTGCAAAAACATGTTGAGCCACAGGTGGGCTTCACTAGCGCCCCTACCACCAGAGGCTTAGCCAGGTTTCTGGGGGGAAACCCTGTTGAAGTTTCCTTTTAGCTTCGTGGTTCCCAGCCTACTTATTTTTTGGCTCTGTCTTAACATCACAAATGTCTGCTGACCTCAGACATTTGAAACGGAGACGTTTTTCTTTTTCACTAAAATTAATTTGTGCCTGTTTGTCATCACTTTTCAACTCATTCACTAGAGGAAGTGATTCATCGGAAAAGCACGGCACTTTGTGTGACTTATGTTTCACAATCAATTTTAAACCTTAATCAAATTTAGATAATACACAGTGTATTAAAATGGTTATTACTTATCAAACCTGTAAGAAGTATAATTCATTTTTAAGGTGTCCACAGAACAAAGGCTGTTTAATAGTTTACAACTTTCTTTTCACACAAAAGTAATTACTAATAGTTTATATTATATTGCCTGAAGGTAGTGGTTCCCACCCTTATTTGACCCACATCTTTTTTTTTTTTTTGCTAAAATTAATTTGTTTTTGATCATGTAATCGTTTGCTATATTACATTGCAAATACATGTTAATTTTAGATAACATGGAGATGGAGGCAGAAAAGCCAGGTGTAGACAGAGGTGGTAAAAGTACTCACATTCTGTATTTAAGTACAGAATGTTGGTTAAATACATATTATATAATAATAATAATAAATAAAAATACATATTATATGTATATATATATATACATATAAATCTGTTTTACTTTTTACCTTAGTACTTTATTAAAACTTTTTTTTATTTTATTTTTTTTTTTTACGAAAATAATGCATAAACTACTTTTTTTTTTACTTTTACTTAAGTAGAGGAGTTGAATTAGTACTTCTACGAGTATTTTTTCACATAAGTAGCTGTACACACACACACACACACACACACACACACATATATTCATCTTTTTCTGTGTTATTTATTTCTTTTAAAAAAAATTTATTTGATTTATTCATTAATCGATTGACATTTTCATTTACGTATTTTAATAATTAATTTTAGTTAATTATTTCAGCTACAAAGACAATACTGAAACGTATATTCAGCATCTGTTCTGATTTTCTGTGTCGGCACCACACACACATATACTCCTGACGAATTTTTCATATCGCAATATTAAAAAAAAAATCCCAATGTCAGTATTTTCTAATACCGTGCAGCCCTAGTACACATGTACATAAACCTCCATGTATGTGTAGTAACACAGCATCATATACAGTATATTTAAACCAGCACTGTTGTCATTTGTTCTCTGATTCTACTTATTAAAATATGTATGATTTAGTACATTTAATGTCGAAAGCAGATACTTTCTAAAAAAATATATATATATATATATATATATATATATATATATATATATATATATATATATATATATATATATTAGAGGAGTGTAAGTGATCTGTGTCAGAGACAGACGTTATTCTACCAGTGAAAAACTCCAGTAACACCTGTGCACAGACAGAAGGTTACAGAGGTTTGATGGTATAAAAGGTTCTTGTGTCACACTGTGTGTCATTCCACAGACCATCATAATGCTGCTCTGTCTGTCAGTGAGAGCCTTGTATATACTGATGGGCCAAACGTACCTCTGTTGCATGAAATCACTGGCCTTTCTGAGTGCGGCTGGAGTGGCTCCAGTATGAACAACAGACGTCATCCATTGTTATAACGCTGGGTCCCTGCTTTTTAGAAACGCCTGCACTTTACTGACAGACAAATGTGCAGCTGTGACATACCATTAATCTGTAAATGACGTGACACTGGGACCTGAGGGAGACGTCGTCTACTGGGACTGATCTATTGTTGTTACGGCTGCATCCAATACTAATAAGATTAGCATATTTTCTACACTATAAGGGGCACTGTCAGAGAATAGTTCATTTTTTGAAGGTTTTTCCATATGTAAGGCACACTGGACCATAAGGCACATTAAGTGAAGTCAAAATTATGAGATAGAAAGTCAAAATTACAAGATAAAATGTTAAAATTACAAGATAAAATGTTAAAATTACAAGATAAAATGTTAAAATTACAAGATAAAATGTAAAAATTATGATAAAAAGCCAATATTATGAGAGAAAAACTACAAACTATGAGATAAAAAGCAAATATTATGAGGGCAAAGGTTAAATTTTCAAGTCATATATAAACATAACTACGTCATCCTAAAGATTACACTGATTGGTTATAGTACCGTCCTATTGCATACAGAGGGATTTTAGCCCCGCCTCCCCTGACTATGAAGCGTTCCTAGACCTATACATGTAATGAATAGAGTTAGCGCAGCTAGGCTAGTATTTTCCCACAAGGTTTCATTTCTACAAAGTCTGAGAAATGCATACGTGTGTGGTCACTCTGTAAGTCGATGGAGTAAGGATGTAAACAAACCCCAAAATTACAGTAATTATAATTCTGCTGCACAAACCATTCATAAAATGCTTGTAATTCTGTTTAGTGTTACAACAAGTTGAAGCACTGTTCTGTGTCTGAGGACTGAAGTAGTTTGATGAATGTTGCTGACCTTCATTTTTTTCTGGGGGGACAGAATAATTTCGAAGCTTAAAGTTCAAGTAATAACTCACGATGAGCACTTTTAGCCAAACTCTGACTATATGGATGGATGAGAACCCACAGAGTCGACCACATGGAGCTACAGGGGCAGGTCATTCCAGAGTCAACAGGGCTACAACCTGAAAGGACAGGTTTTAAAATGAGTCTTTGGGACCTTCAGGAGGCTCTAAGGGTGCATCCTGAGCAGTAGGGGGAGGGGGGGGGGCAACAAGTCAGCAATCTGGGTTCCTACAACTCAGGGAAAGTTAAATTCAAGACTTTTTAAGACTTTTTATTGCCCTTGATATTAAATTTCCAAAAAAAAAAGGTCACTGTTCTACTGCTCTACTACACCAGGAACTTCCTCTTCTGTCTGCATACATAAAAATCCATCAGTCTAACCCAGGGGTGTCAAACTACGGTCCTCAAGGGCCGGTGTCCTGCATGTTTTAGATGTTCCCCTCTTCCATTACACCTGGAGCCCATTGCATCATTATCAGTCTTCTGCAGAACTGATGAGGAGCTGATTATTAACTCTTTAAGTGTCAGCACTGGTGCATTCTGAATGGATGATTTAGTTTAAATATTCAGAAAAATTCTACCATTTTCCTTTTAGTTTTGTGGATGGAAAAGGTGTCAAAAAGCATTTTTTTTTTTTATTAGAAAAAAATTAAAGGCAAAATTAAAACTGCTGGGACCAAATTTTAATAGTAGTTTTCTTTTTTTTTTCAAATTTTTCCACATTATTTTTTCATTTTGTAAATATGTATTTTGTTGCTGATTTTGTTTATTTTTCTAAAAAAAATTGTCATTATTTTTCTTTGATTTTCTGCCATTTGTGTCTTACTTTGCTCATGTTACTAATTATTTTGTTAGCTTATTATTATTTTTTTGTTTTTTGTTGTTGCTCATTTTATTTTACTTTATTTTGTACTTTTTTACTGATTGCTAAAATCTCAGGAGTTAAAGGGTTAAACTGAATCACATGGAAGAGGGAAATCTCTAACACATGCAGGACACCGGCCCTCGAGGACTGGAGTTTGACACCCCTGGTCTAACCCTTATGAAACAGAAATATATGGCAATATATTGAAAAATATAATGTATTTTATTCAAAAATATATCAGGGTTCCTACAGCTCAGAGCAAGTTAAATTAAGACTTTTTTTTAATACCATTTGAAATTAAATTTAAGACCAAAATGACAATGAACCCAAATTGAAAAGGGAAAATAACACCAGTTGAATTACCTGGGGGCAGTTTTACCAAATGTTTATTTTAAATAGAACATGAGTTTTTGGTCCAGTTGATGCTACATTCATGAAACATTTCTATCATGAAGAATAACTTTGAAATTTTGAATATATAACACACACACATGATTGTAATAAACTCAGTATTGTTAAAGGAACTACACCCACAGAATGATGTGTCCTCATTTTCTACTCACCCTAAATTATTTACACAGACTAAATGTTCCCAAATACTAACTCACATAAATCTTACTTATGTGTCCACATTTTTAAGACTTTTAAAAATTTGATTTAAGATATTTTAATGCCAATTAAGGCCTTATTTTTAGAACAATGAATTTCTTCCTTTTAAGATTTTTCAAGGACCCGCAGGAACCCTGAGCAACAGTCAACACTGGGGGGGCTGACCGTGCAGTGTCCAGAGAAAGTTTAAAAAATCAATACAAAATTTGACTGGAACCCCCCCCCCCCGACAAATGGGGGGGTATGTGGGCTTTTCCAGGCGTACCTGTCAAAAGTGTAGCAGTAGAAAAGTGTGCACCATCTGAAGTCTTATTGGAACAAGTGAACAGGGCAATGGTGGCATGTTATACACAACCACAGTTTTTAATTTTGGAAATTTAAGTGTTTAATTTTGCTAAAATTCTGCACATTTTATAGTAACGTCATGGAGGTGGCTTCTTGTGGAGCTGTCTTTTGTTTTGTTACAGTTTATTTATTAATCCATGTATTGTTAACATCATTGTCTTACATTGTGTGTTTGTTGAATTTCTTTTTTTTTGTGTCTATGTGTCGAGTGTACGACGTACATCCTCTTTGTTCAGTGAGTTATGGGAAATGATGGTGTTTTGTTTTTTATGTTGTCGATCAATTACATTTTTATTTATATTTATATAACACCAAAAAGGGACACAAGGTGCTTTCCAAAATGAGATAAAAACAATAAAAATAAGTAACAATTATAAAACTAAGATAAAAACTACAGATAAAACTAGTTCTAAAACCAAAGCAACAACATAACAGAGACATGGACAGACAAATATGTAAATATGTTTTTAACTGAGACTTAAAAACAGCTAACTCATGTTGTTAATTATAATTGTGCTGGAAGCATATTCCACAGCCTGGGGACAAAAACTGCAAAAGATCAATCACTATATTTTTTATATTTCGATTTGGGACAAGCAAAGCGATGTGATCAGAAGAGGTGTATGGAGTGTCGTAAGATCAGTAATGTAGGCGGGGCTACACCACTGATGGCTTTGAAGACATAGAATAAAACTTTAAACCAGTGAAGACAACGTAGAACTGGGCTGATGTGGGAGTGTTTGGATGTGTTGGATAAAAGACGAGCAGCTGCACCTTACACCAGCTGTAGTCGATGGTGGTTTGGTCCAGTGTGAAGGACATGGCAGTTGTCCAGTAGTTCTCAAATCCGGTCCTTGTGGCCCAGTGTCCTGCATGTTTTAGTTATTTCCCTCTTCTATCACACCTAGTTCAATTATTGATCAGCTCTTCAGAAGCCTAATCATCATGTAATGGCTTCCAGGTGTGATGGAAAAGGGAGATATTTTTTATTTATTGTTTTTCCATTTATTTTTTAAATTAAATGAATTCTTACTTTTAAATATTTAAAACTTCTTAAAAAATGTTTATTTTTCATTTTTGGATTATTTAAATGTTTTAAATTAAAAAAAAAAAAAAAAAAAAAAAATATATATATATATATATATATATATATATATATATATATATATATATATATATATATATATAATTTTTTATTTTAAAAAAGGGGTATTTTTTTTGTATTTTAATGTAATTTATGTATTTTTTTTTTAAAACCATTTTTGATTTACATTATTTTTTTACTTTTTAAAATGTTTTTTTTCATTTAAAATGTTTTTATTATTCCATTTTAATTATTTAATTTTTAATTTTTAATTCGTTTTTATTTAGAAATAAAAAAAAGGAAAGGGAGATATGTCGACCAGATTTGAGCAGCACTACAGTCGTCCAACCTCGAGCTAATGAAAGCATGTATAACCTTTTCAAGGTCAGTATCGGACAGAAAACACTTGACTTTTGCAAGTGACCTTAGCTGGAAGAAACTGGCCTTTACAACTGAACTGACTTGTTTGTCATATTTAAGAAATGTGTCAAAAATAACAGCCAGGTCAATGACCCCAGGAAACGAACGAAATTTACAATTTCGTTGTTCTGTAAACATGTTTATTGTAACAATGACAATAAAGGAAGTCTAAGTCTAAGTCTAAGGAAGAGTACCTGTGGTGGTGTGCAGCAGCTAATGAGGATAAAAATTAAATAAATAAACACAGAATGGATGTGAAAACACTCCTTAGATCAGAGGTCTGACAGTGCTAAATTGTCGTCCCTCAGGTCTAAGCGTACAAACTGAAGCAGACAGAGGTGTCAAACATGTTCTTACTCTTTGAAGGCCAACTCTCTGTCATTGTCTTCCAACTCTTGTCCATAAAAGACAATCCTCTTCCAGCCGTTATCTGTCTTTTCCCAGCTCCATCCTGGTGACCTCCAGTCCTTGCCCAAAAAAGGCATTTTTACCTGGGACACTGTGACTCGATATCCAGTTCCTACACCCAAAATGAAGAAAAAAGTAAAAAATAATAAATACATTAACCCTTTGGTGTATGAAGTACGAGAACCTTAGTCAAGATCTCTTTCCTGAGTTTATTTTTTTATTCTTCTTTCGGCATGAAAAACATAATTTGATTGATATTTTTAAATATATATACTGTATATTAACCATTACAAAGAAACATGTATTTAAATACCAACAAGATAGTTTTCTAATCTGCTGTTATCAACATACTCTAATACTAGTTCTTATTACTACTTCATGTAGATAATATGCAAAAAATAAATTTTAAAAATGCATTATTTTGTCCATCAAGAACAGCAAAGTAACAGTATTGGTATGAATTACAGTGTAATGGATGACCCAGTACGTAAACTTTTTTTGCCATTTTACATTAAATAATTGCTTTATAACAGCTTATAAAGGAAAAGAGACAGAAACTACAACGCACAAGTCATAGTGTGACGGTTAAAAGACCACAGACTTGGAATGAGGTTGAAAGAATGATTAAAGAGTCTGTCTTTAAAAAAAAAAAAGATTTTAACAAAAATTGCTGCTAAATTATGTCTAAATCAAACTCAGCTTACCGTTTGTTGTGTCATGTACCTGTGGCTGATGTGTTGATATTTGTGTTGAACCACAGACTTTTGGTACTGATGAAATCACCTTAGAGTCAGAGTTAGGTTAGATGATAGGTTAGAAATAGAAAATGTTGTTGTCATGAGATACTATATTGTTGTTTTTGTGTTTCTGGACCCCCAATTTTAAGTTATAGAAGCTTCTGGGGTTAGGGTTTTTTTTACAAGATCATGTCTACTGTGTATTGTAAATTGTATTTGTATTTTAAAATGATTTGTAAAATAAACTGAACTGAATAAACTGAATTGCATTAATTGGAAACAGTATGATTCAGCACAGTTTTTTCCAGAAACATTTGTATATATATATTTTTTTATACATAGTCCTTTTCAGTGGACTATATATATATATATATATATATATATATATATATATATATATATATATATATATATATATATATATTCAAAGTAAATCTATGAAACTCGTGTCCACTACATTGCTGGGTCTCAGGAGGTTACCCCACAAAACCCATGAATATACTAGAGAACAGCTGTAGTATATGCATTAAATGGTTATATATATATATATATATATATATATATATATATATATATATATATATATATATATATATATATATATATATGTATATATAATCAAGAGTTATTATGCATTGTGTGTATTTTTTCCTGCCTGTGTGTTCAAATAAACTAGAGATTTACAGTAGTTACATACTGTACGTATTATACCATTGTATATGTTAATAATAAGCTAACCTAATGGACCACTTCGAGTTAATAACGAAGCTAACGGTGAAAATGGCGCATTTAGTTTCAGCATATGAGGAAAAACACAAACCAGTGGAAGATTGATGGTTAAAAAAATAAAAAAGGATATATTGTCAGTCGACGTATGGCGTAAAATCACGACAGGAAGAAAATACACAATATCGACAATGCTACCATACAAGTGGAGATAATTTACATAAAGGCTAAACAAACCTGACAGGCCAGAGACGTCTTTGTTGTATCGTCTGTGTGTGTTTCTGCTTCTTGTCTCCTTTGCCTGCTGCGTTGGAAATATTGACGGAAGTAAACACAGTGCGGACACGGCAATTCCTACACGCCCCCCTCCTGTGCTCTGATTGGTCAGAACGACAGTATTTACCTTGTTGCTACCCAGAGACGCAACGCTGATTGGCTAGCCACGCTGTCAATCACTGTGGTTTTTATCCCTTCTGTTTTGTTGGGGCTTGAGTTTACACGTGACGAGAGACTGCGCACATGTACTTATGTTTTGATTTTGAGATGGGGGAAGGGAAATGGATCTCTGGACAGCTGTGGCTGATGAGACACTTGGTAGGAAACGCCAATAAATGCAGATATTATCATATTATTACGTTTTACGGAAATAATACTTTATTCATGAGCAGACACTCGTGCTTCTGACCTTAAGTGAACAATGGGCCATTTCTTTTCTAGGTCACTGTTCTACTGCTCTACTACACCAGGAACTTCCTCATCTGTCTGCATACATAAAAAATCCACCAGTCTAACCCTTATGAAACAGAAATATATGGCAATATATTGAAAAAAAATTTCAGAAATTGTATTCAGTTTTATTTTATTTCATTCAATTTTATTCATTTTATTCAGAAATATATCAGGGTTCCTACAGCTCAGGGCAAGTTAAATTCAAGACTTTTTAAGACTTGTTTAATGCCGTTTGAAATTAAACAATGAACCAAAGTTCAAAAGGGAAAAAAAACCCACCACATTAATTACCTGGGGGCAGTTTTACCCAAGTGTTTATTTCAAATAAAACATGAATTTTTGGTCCAGTTACTGCTACATTCATGAACCATTTGAACCAAGAAGCCTACTTTTGACATTTTGAATATATAACACACACATACACACACACTTGCAAAAAAGTAGATTAAAGGAATACTACTCCCACAGAATGATGTGTCCTCACTCTAAATTATTTTTGTAATATATACAGCCTAAATGTTACCAAATACTTTTTTATTTCAAACTAACATAAATCTTATTTATGTGCCCACATTTTTAAGACTTTTGAAAATTCGATTCATGACATTTTAATGCCCATTAAAGCAATGAATTCAATGCCTTTTAAGACTTCTTCTGTGGGAACCCTGTATATGATCATATATATGAAAAATGAGTGTATATATTATTGAATATACTGGAATGTATGATTTGATCATTTAATGACAAATATAAAATAATACAAATAAATAAATAAGACAAAAAATAAATTAAAAAAAATAATAAAATACACAAATGAATGAATGAATACACAAATAAATAAAAGACAAATAAATAAATTAAAGTTTTTTAAATAAAATAAAACTAATCCATCCATACCAGCCCAACCTGATAGGTTAATTGGTTAATCTAAATCACCCATAGGTGTGAATGTGTTAGTGATTGTTTGTCTATATATGTTCAGTCTGAGATGAACTGGAGACTCATACAGGGTGTACCCTGCCTTCACCCATTGTAGCTGGATTAGGCCCCCAGTGACCCCTGTGACCCCAGTGACCCCCGCGACGCTAGTGAGGATAAAGCAGGTTCAGATGATGAGACGATAAAAATAATTGCAGGACCTGCAATTTGACTACTGCACACATGCACATTGCAACGTCGATATTCAAACAATATATTGCGCAGCTCTATTTCAGATGTAGCCTTCGTCCAACACACCTGATTTAAATGATAAGTCCATAGGTCGAATTACAGGGGGGACTGGGGGGGTACTATACCCCCATTGAAGACCCAGTACCCCCCAAAGAGACAGATATCACATTTGGGGGGTGTCAGGTCATTTTGCTGATATTGTGAAAAAACTAAAATAAAAAATAACAATAGACTACAAGTCTACTCCCATTTTCACATTTTAATGTTGCTATTTTAGAACCTCCATTTTTAATTTTTGGACCATACCATTTTGATATCTGACTTTTATAGTCTACCCTCTGTTCTAATGTGGTGGTATGTTTTTTCATAGTATGCTCCTTAATCACATTAAAAGAATTGATCAGGTTTCACAAATCTCAGATTAATTGTGTTGATTTACTGACACTACCTGCCATAGACTATAATAGAAAATTGGTTTGTGTTTATAATGGATATAAGAGGGTTTGTGTGTTACCTCCAGGTCTAATGATATGTTTTCTTTTAAATGAACCAAATCAAGATTTCATGTAAAAAGCAGTAGACTTCTTGTAAATGTATGATTGATTTAGAATAGTATTTCAGTTCTTTTGGAAGTTGATAAAAACAGACCTCCTTTGGATCTATAATAGCAATAATAAGATACTAGTTATCAAATTGTGGGATGCTTAGACCTTGTATGTGTTTTTGCGATCATGGTGGACATTGATACATTAGTGGGTCATGATGGTCATAGAAGAAGTGAAGGAGCGGTACCTTCCAAATATGGTGGAGTAATTTGCACACTGTATAAGTCTGTCATCAAGCTCCACAGAAGACTGATAATGACCACCAGGTGTGCTGCAAGAGGGAAACGTTTAAAAGACTGCAAGATACTAGCCCTCCAAGAGAAGGATTGGTGACCTCTGACCTATACAATCCATATAATGCCTTTATTTTTAACCATGTGATTAGACTAATTCTTGTAGTGGCATACTGCCCCCTTCAGGTTTTGCAGAGTAAATTCACTGTTTTAACACCACTTTGAAGTTTAAGTGGTGTAATGTACCCTGCATTGCTGTGTGTGTGTTTTCTTAAGTATATAATAATATTAAATAGCCTGTCAGAAAACTATATCACAGCTTTATTTTATATCATTTTTATTAAACCACATTTACAAATGACTTCAGTGGAAAACAACGCCACATAGATAACAGCAAAGTGTTGAATACACCCTAGCTTGAATAAGATAAAACTCACATTGCAGATATATTTCTATATTATATTTCTGTAAAAAAAAGAGAGATAGTTCAATAGTATATTCAGTCTTTTAGAAACCAGAGTGTCCCATTATAACATAACACTGTACATCAACAAAGATCTCATACCTCAGTTAACATTCACAATACATTAGCAAAAGCTGAATGGTGACAGTATTGAAAAGTAAAGTGCTAAAACTGTGAGTTGTTTTTCAGTGGATGACTCATCCAATCACTCATCCAACGAAAAATAAGAAAGTATAATTCCACTGGTACGATGGTTCTGGAATAAAACTAATGAAATGTTCCCATGTGTGTTAGGGATAAAGAAAACTTAAGTCTTAAATGGTGGTTGGCTCAAGTTTCCAAGATAAGTCTGAGGTCAAAATGTGAAATTCTTAGAATGAACAAGAGAATAGGATTTAGTCCAAAGGAACATTGGTGTTAGATCTACCAGATCTACTTCAAAACACTGTCTGCACATAGAGAGGTGAAGTCATGCCCTTCTACTTCCAGTTCATGGGTACTTAGCTCGCAAAAAATTTAATGGGAGTGAATGGAGTAAATTCTGATTCCGTTTGACTGAAATTCACATATGATAGCGGTTAAAAAGAAATATTTGATGTGGCATAGGCAGACCACCTCTTTTTGATGGGAAGCAAATGTGACGTTAGGTTTTATGTGGGCTTAGTAAGAGACTACAATGCGTGGCGTATGTGACGTCACACTCCACTCAGCTGTGGTGTGGAGTCTGTGGTGACGTCACATCTGCACCCATGCATGTAGTCCAAATTATTAACTAGTTTTACTCGCAAATAAATCATCCGTTGGTTAACAGAAACAGTTGAAATGCACATCAATAATTATCAGTTATTATGAAGTACAACATGAGTGTGACTCAGGGCACACGACAAACCAGATATGATATACCATTTATTAGTTTTTCAACTTCAGGCCCCATGAGTGTCCCGGAAGGGGCGGCGACTTCAGCTCCCTGTTATGATCC
The DNA here is from genome assembly GCA_020466265.1 of Siphamia tubifer. Taxonomy (NCBI): domain Eukaryota; kingdom Metazoa; phylum Chordata; class Actinopteri; order Kurtiformes; family Apogonidae; genus Siphamia; species Siphamia tubifer. Next base: position 6,787,780 of record CM035805.1, read on the forward strand.
ATTCACTTTACAAGTTCTTTCTAATGGAATATTTAGAAATCCATTGTATCCATTGCATGTGGAATATTACCAGGGGCCAGTGGTCCCTTCTGACATTTTTTAAATAGTAAAAATCACGCATGAAAGCAGTGTTCTATAACAGTTTTATCTTAACTGTTACAATTGAATTGATCAAAATGGAAATGGAACCAAATCTAAGCCACTCAGGTGTAAACAAATTAAAAATAGTTATAGTTTTGCCTTTCTTTCTCTCTGGAATCACTAACATAGAACAAACTGTGGAGGATCTGGAGTTGATCTGAAAATCTGAACCTCATGTTCATGTTAAACATTACTTATAGGAATCATTACTCATCTGTTACTCAGTAATGTAAAGTCTGTTCAGTCTGTTCACATTTAACATTAAAACATGTGACTCTTACTCTTGTCTTTTACAAGATCATTCAAACAGTAATATTTTGTGTTACACATACAAATACATAACACCTGCAGTTATAATGGAAACTTCATAGGTTACCATGGTGACGGATTGATTTAACTCACAGGCTCGCGCTCATTTCCTGTTAGCTTGTTGTACGTTAGCATTGTTTGTCTGGTAATGTCTATTTGCATTGAATTAATTTAAGTTTAAAACATATGACTCTTGCTCTTGTCTTTTACAACACCATTAAAACGGTAATATTTTGTATTACATTGACAAATAACACCAGCAGTTTTAGGTTGCCATGGTGACAGGTTAATTTTTACTCACAGGCTCGCGCTCGCTTCGTGTGAACTTGTCGTATGTTAGCATGTTTTGTCTGGTTCAAGTCTCTTTACATTGAATTCGTTAAACAAGGCAACAGTCTTTGGACAAATTAGACAAACACAAACGCCTTAATTTTCAGCAAAAAATATTCTAATTACCTTCTGTTCTGGAAGTGACGGCCTCGCTGTCTTTTTATTTACAGGCGCCATTAGTGAGAAGAGTTCAGGGCAAAGTCAGATATAGTTAGAGTGGTGCTGCCACCATCAGGTCAAAGGAAGAACTGCATATTAAAACTTTTCTCCACGAAGGAGGTTATGTTTTAAAGTGCGTTTGTTTGTCAGCAAAATAACTCAAAAAGTTATGGACGGATTTTGGTGAAACTCTCAGAGATGATTGATAATGTTTCAAGGAAGAAACCATTACATTTTGAGCTATAAAGGTCAAAGGTCACAGTGAGGGTCAACAGCTAAAACACACGAGTGGTGATATCTGAGAATCCAGACCATATAGTATCAGACATTTTTTTTCATTCACTTTGTCTGACCTTCGGACATCAGATGAGATAACACCGATAGGCTTCATGACGTCACGTTTTGATGCCATATGACATCAAATGAATGCTATATTTGCAACCTTTATGACCTTTACCTTTGAGCAGAGATATTGACACATTTAATTAAATCCCACAATATCTTGTGTTTCATATTTACCATTAGATCTAACATGTGAAATTTGGTCGTTGTGCAACGTCACATAACGTCAGAGTGACGTCATATGTGGTTGAATATTGAAATGGACATGTCTCAAAAACGGGATGGAGGATTTCTTTTAATTTTTTAAAACCCTCTAAGTCAGGGATCTCAAACTCATGACTTCCAGGCGCCACAATCAGCCCAATTTGATCTCAAGTGGGCCAGACCAGTAAAATAATTGCACAATAACTGAGAAAAAAAACTACAATTCAAAATGTTTCTCGTTTTAGTGCAAACAAACCCAATTACCTCATGAAGATACTTACTATCCAACAAGAAAGGTTGTGAATAACCTGAAAAAACTGAAATATCTCAAGAAAAATATGTGCAATTCTAACAATATTATGCCTCAGTTAATCATTTACACATGTACATTATGAATCAGATCTACTACAAAGACAATAAATTGTTAAAATTGTGTTTAATTTTCTTAAGAAATTTCAGGTTGTTGATATTTGTTCTGGTTTTTCACATTTTATTCTTACAGGATAGTTTGTAAGTATAAATATTTTCCTAATTTAATGTTATTTTTTGCACTATAACAAAGACAGAAATTTAATGTTGTCATTATTTATGGGCATAATGTACATTATTTTGGCATCAAAATGAGATTGAAAATGTGGAGTCAATCTTTTTTGTAGGTTATTTTCCTATAATTTGACTGTAGATAATATTGGTCTGTATGTGGAACCTGAATTAAAATCAGTTCCACAGCCTTAACTGTGGAATTTTTGCACTCTGGAGATTCATTGTATGGGCCGCATTGGAACATTCAGTGGGCCGCATTTGGCCCCCAGGCCGCAAGTTTGAGACCCCTGCTCTAAGAGATTGTTAATGACCCATAAAATAAATCATTAGTGAACACAGAACACTAGTTTACAAATAAGTTATGAACATCCAGATCCAAACCTTGGCAGATTTGCACTGCTTCACGGAGGTCTGGAGTTCTGGTCTAGGAGTGATCTAGTTATTTATTTTTGTGTTTGACAGTATCTACATACATTATAGAAGTGAAGCTGCAGGGCCGTATGAATTCTGGCTGTGAATGGAATTTGGGTATGGTTGATGTTCACTAAACCACCATATATGTGTAATAACATACCATCTTGTGTATTAAAAACATGAGCTAACCAGTATTTTTGTCATTTCTTTTCTGATTCATCTTATTATAAAGTATGTAAGATTTAGCACATTTAATATCTGAAACAGATACTTTCTAAAACTTGTAGAGCAGTGTTCTTAGAGGCAGAAAGGGCAGGATATAACATGTCTTGACTTTAACATCTCAGTCACGTCTCTGCAGGAGTAAAAGGTGTGTTGAAATTTTAAATGTCAAATAAGCAATACATATAGACAGGTCACAAATATGAAGAAAAGGATCTCCTCTATCAAGTAACACTGGGAGTTACACACTATTTCCCAATTTCAGTCAACAATGGTCTATCCTTTAGCTTTAGTTTTCAGTTTCAGGTTACACCTACTGAGATTTAATTGAGTGGACACAGTGAATAAACTTGGCAAAAAGACAAAAAATACTAGTAAAGACACAAAGCTGACAGAGATTGGGAGGGAAATGGAGATAAAGTTACAAGAGGTCTGTGGATTTAGCTTAAATGTGATCCTCACAGTCGTGATATGGGAACACAGCTGACATCATGCTAGAAACTGTCAGTTAAAGTGTTCAGTTTCAGGGTTAGCATGGGTTAGTTAGTAACAGTAAGGGTTAGTTAGGCATGTTGTCTCTGATAAATGTTATAATATATTGTTCGAGCATCGACATGCTCATTTATGTGTGTGCAATAGTCACATCACAGGTTCTGCAATTGTTTATTATTATTATTATTTTTTAATTTTATTTTTTATTTATTTATATATATATAGATTCTTTTATTTGTATTTATTTATTTTTATGTATGTATGTATGTATGTACTTTTTTAATTATTAATTTTTTATTTTTTATTTTTAATTTATGTATATTTATTTATGTATATTTATTCATTTATTTATTTTTATTATCATTTTTATTTTATTTATTTGTGTTCATTTATTTTTTATGTATTTATGTAATTTATTTGCTTAATATGTTTTAATTATTTTTATTTACTTTTGTATTTTTGTATTTTTTGTATTTGTTTGTATTTATTTATATTTTTTAAATCTTTTTATAGAAATTTTAATTCATTAATTTGTTATTATTAATTTTATTTAATTATTTCAGCTACAAGAAGGATGATACTGAAACACCTGAAACATAATTTATTTGTAATTAATTTTTAAATTAATAATTTTTAAAATAATAAAAAAATATTTAATTAATTAATTTTATATTAATTAATTAATTTTGATTTTTTTTTATTTCATCGTATTTATTTATGTTTTTTTTTTTATTATTAATTGTATTTAATTATTTCAGCTACCAGAAGGATGACACTGAAGCGTATGTTCAGTGTCGACCACTAATCTGTTTGACCGTTTACGTCAGCACCACACACCTGTTATTTACTCGTGTCAGTTACTCCTGAAAAAATGTCAGTTTTCTGTAATATTGTGCAGCCCTACGTCAGTCCATTAGATGCATGGAAAGCTGATGTTTTTTACGTACATGAGTAAATATTATTTGTTTGACCTTTGACCTGAAGAAACAGGGAGGGAACACTCCTGCAGAGCCAGACTTAAGGAGGCACTGATGTTTGTACAGAAACTTATATGTTAAAGTAGACAACTACACTGTAAAAATATAAATCTAACCATGTGTATGTTTCTAATTTCTACTCCAAATATTTATTTAAAATAAGACAGAATCACCTAAAGAGTAACTTTTCACTGAGATATAAGACGTTATTTGTAGACAATAGAGCTAGAAAATATTATTTCAAGACATCTAATCTAAAGATAATTTTCACTTGTTCCATTGGCTGATAATTTTTGGGCTGAATTAAGCAAAAAATATACATCAGTCAAGATGTGTCCCTCCTAATCACCACCAAAATATAATAATTTCTTCCTTATATCTCCTGAAAATTATTGTGTAGTAACATTTCTATTTCTAACTGCAATAATTATTTTAATTATCTATTTATCATCCCATTTTTGTAGTAATTTTATGTCACCAGATCCATTTTCTCTTTTGCCTCAGTATTTTAGTAATTATTTAATCTATTTTTAACCATGTTTTTATTCACGCTGACTAACTGTGCATTAATATTTTGTTTCTGCAGCGCATCCATAATGTTTAAAATCATGTTACATGTTACAATGAACAATACACTTGGTGAGATTTAGATTTTTACAGTGTAAGGACAGGGGTCAGTGATAGAACCACCTCCCCTTAAACTATTACACTCATAAATACAATGACATTTTATCTTTCAATCAGTGTTTTGATGGATAACATGGAAACATTTACACTACCATATTTTCTGGACTATGAGGCGCACTTAAAAGGCTTTAATTTTCTCCAAAATTGCAGTGCACCTTAGTATATATGGATTAATTGTGGTTGTGCTAAGTGACTTGGAATTTGACTTTTTATCTTATCATTTTCACTTTTTGTTTCATGATTTTGACTTTTTATCTTATAATTTTGCCTTTTTATCTCAATTTTGCCTTTTTATCTCATAATTTTGACTTTTTTCTCACAATTTTGGCTTTTTTCCCATAATTTGGCCTTTTTATATCATAATTTTTACTTTTTATCTCATGAATTTGACTTCTTATCTCCAAATTCTTGCTTTTTATGTCATAATTTTACTTTTTAATCTCATAATTTTGAGTTTTTATCTCATCATTTTGACTTTTTCTATCATAATTTTGACTTTTTACCTCATGATTTTGACTTCACTTAATGCGTCTTGAATCCAGTGCGCCTTATATATGAAAAACCTTAATAAATAAGCCAGTCATTAACAGTGTACCTTATAATCCAGTGTGCCTTATAGTGCAGAAAATATGGTAAATCTTTTATAACAGTCTTGGGTATGAACTTGGCAAAAAAGGCTCCTGTACACTGTATCTAAATCTGACCAAGTGTATTTTTGTCATTTTTAGTCTAAATATCTCCTCACACTTAAAATAAGACAATGACTTAATTAATAACTTTTCAGTGAGATATAAATAACGTATCACCAGGGTTTGTTTGATTGTTTATTAGCAAGATAACTTAAAAAGTTATGGAAAGATTTTGATGAAATTTTCATATTAAATATATATAGTTTACACAAACATCATGGATGAACATAATAACCTAAAAAAATAACTTTTCAGTTCGATATAAGAACTTATTTATAGGCAATAGATCTAGAAAATCTCATTAAGATAATTTTCCCTTTTTCCATTGGCAGTTATTTATTTATACATTTTTTGGTTTTATTTAATATATTTTGCATAAAAAAAATACTGGCAATGGAATAAGTGAAAATAATCTCGGTAAGATTTTTTAATTAAGATTTTCAGATCTATTGTCTATAAATCTACAAAAAATATGGAGAGAAACGAAGACAAAACATGTTTGAATCCACTGAAATTCAAACACGCAAATAACCTAACATAAAAAAGGGTTGCAAAATTCCAAACATATTCAAAAACTCTTGTAAAATTAAAAAAAGCACCCCAAAAAAAAGATAAAATATCTAAAATGTATAAAAAAATATTAATATATATATATATATATAGAATTAATATGTTTATTCAACAGCTTCAACAGTTTCAACAAAATTACAACTGTTCCATTTAATTGGGTTAAAATTTGTAATCAGATCTATTGTGACGGATTAATCCATGTTAATGCATTAGTTTTGACTTGTTATCGAAAATTTTTTACTTCTTATCTCATAATTTTAGTTTTTTATCTCATAATTTCGACTTTTTATCTCATAATTTTGACTTTTTATCTCATTATTTTGACTTCTTATCTCATAATTTAAATTTTTTTATCTAAACTTTGACAACCCTACTTCTTTTTTATAAACTTATATTTAAATTCAGTCTCAACAATGGAACAAGTGAAAATGATCTTTAGATTAGATTTATTGAAATAACATTTTCCAGATCTATTGTCAATAAATCACTTCTTTTATCTCGTTGAAAAGTTACTCGAAGTTATTCTGTCTGATTTTAAGTGTGATGAAATATTTGGACTAAAAATCAGAAAAATACACTTGGTAACATTTAGATTTTAATTATTTTTTTCAGTGTAATGGCAAAGACAGTTCTGTCTTCAGTCAAGGTCTCTTAGCTTTTTTCCGGTTTCTTTGGCATTTTTGCAGCTGTACAACCATTTAATGATCCTGGCATTCCGCTCAATAACCGACGTTCCTTGATGTATTTTTTCGTGCAGCTCTTCCTCCTGTAACCCGTCGCTGTCCTCGCTATTCCTTGAGAAACAGTCTTCCGAGGTGGAGACGCTGATGCTTCGGATGTTTTTCGTAAGGTCGTCGGAACGTGCCGAGAAATTCTCCTTCCCCAGCGACTCGATGATCTCGCCGTCCAGACCACAGTACTTGAAAAAAGCATCGAAATCTGCAAAGTTTTTCGAGTATCTAGAGCTGATGTCCGAGTGGGAGCGACTGACACCTTTGCCGGTTCTGCGAAATTCCGGAACAGCGAGAAGACCCTGAGGTTTAGGTTTACTCCCACGGTCGTCTGTTGTATTTGTCCCAGGGTCAGTGTTTTCAGGAGCGTTCTGTTGAGCGTCTCTGGTCTGACTCACTACTACGTTTACCTGACATTCCTTTGCGTCGCCCTCAGGTGTGGTAGTTTCTTCCTCGTGGCCTTTGGACTCACATTCTTTCTGTGCCTCAGGTAACGGCTCGCTCTTCATAGACGACTTCTGCTTCTGCTGCTTTCGGTTCACATGGTGCCTCCTCCGATACGCAGACCCTTTCAACAACTCACATTTTTGTCTGTAAATCAGAAGCGAGTCCGGACGTTTTTTAGAACTGGTTCGACGTACCTGCCCCGGTGGGTCGCTTTCACTGCCACCTGAAGCGTCTGCGGACTTCTTACTGGCAGAAAAGACCTTCCGTCCACGGTTTGAGCTTCTGTTGGAAGACCCGGTGCTGCTCACGGAGGCTGAACCCAGACTGATCGCCGGCTCTTGAGTGGAGTTGACCACTTTTTGACTTTTGACGTATTTGACTTTACTTGCGGCCAGTCTTTCCACCGCGCTCATACCTTCTTTGGTCTCAGTCTCCAGTTCCATTTGCTTTCGAAGATAGTCGGGTCCTTTCTCCAGGATTTTGTTGGTATCACTCATTGTCTCCTTTGCGGTGTGACTTTAAAAACCAGCCAAATCCTTTAGCGTTGTTGTGTTTTCAGTTAGTGGTCGGTAGAATTCCATTCAAGTCCGTTCTTTGCCTCAGCACGAAACACAACAGGAGACTTCACCTTGTCTGTTCAGACGCACATGTCATTACCCCACCCATCCCAGTTTTAACCAAACACAGGCTTGAACAAAGTACACCTGATCCCTCTAACAAGTGGGAACAGTGAAAACTGACACTACCACAGAACCCCCCCACCCCCCCACCCACACCCACACCACCCTTTCTCTTGTATAGAGGTGAAAATATGGACTGCAGACCTTGTTGCTCAATTCAGGACAATATCTTCCATTTATCTCCTAAATAAAAGCTTATCTTTAATCTCTGTTATCATTTTTTAACTCATTCACTATAAGAAGTGATTCATCGGAGAGGCACAGAGCTATGTGTGACTTAAGTTTCACAATCAATTTTCAGGCTTGATCAAACTTAGATAATAATACAACTGTATTCAAACATACAGAGGTGTTCATAGTACTCACATTCTGTACTTAAGTAGGAGTACAGCTACTTGTGTGAAAAAATATTCTGGTAAAAGTAAAAAAGTACAACTTCTCAATTGTAATAAAGTTTATTTTTTAAAAAACAACAGCTCTTACCTCTTACATAGACTCAAACACTTTAATGTAAACAAGGATATTTTACAAACAGTGTATAAAAACCATCCTATCATTTAATATGATCATGTGGTATGGTAACCTGAACATACAGAGGAAAAACACAGAGATAATAGGACAGCCCCAAAAACATTTAAGAACTGATTTTAAACAAAACCAGGAAATCATAGATGACCCCTCCCACCCACTACAGTCAATTTGAGCTCCCACCCTCTATGAGGCGTTTCAGAGCGTCTACTGCAAATAAGAACATTTTTAAAAACTCCTTTGTCCCAATAGGAATGAGGACAATAAACCATATAGGAATCCCTACCTAGTTTACTTATTTATGTATTTATTGTACTTATTCATGATATTTATTACTCCTTAGCTATCCTATTATTTTAAACATCATACCTTTGAGTGGTAATGTACATGTATTTTTAATTTAATAGGCCTAAATTATACACATTTTCTTTTTAATAATGGTTTAGCTTCCTCCTGTTTTGTTTTGGGGGAAATGCAGTGTCTGAAGGAGTGTCTTTTGTTGTTACCAACTGAAGACAAATTTTCACATTGTGGACAATAAAGTATTTGTAAAAGTAAAAGTAAAACTGCTTCATTTGTTGTGAACGCAATAATACTTCAGAAAATAAAATCAGAAAAAGTTTCAAAAGTATCTAAAATAAAGCCTTTAAAAGTGAATTTATGTGTAGATAATGTGTTTGATCAGGTCACAGTTATTTTGTGGATATGGGTAGGAAATTTAGGAAAAATGGGGGAAGAAAAGTCACAATTTAGATAAAAAGTCATGAGATTAAAAAAAAAAAGAGTTTTAAATATGAGATGGAAATGCATCTTTCTAAGATAAAAAGTCAAAATTGTCAGAAAAAAGGCAAAATTATGAGATAATAGTCATATAACTATAATATATAAAGTCACATTTTCTTTCCTCCACTGATTTTCTCTCTGAAGCCACTTATTTTTCATACTGTCACATCTGTTTAGTTTGTAAAAGTAATGAATCTATTCAGAAAATGTAAATGTAATATATTTATGTAAATGTAAGGAATATAAAGTACAGATATTTATATAAATGTAAAGAGTATAAAGTACAGATATTTATATAAATGTAAAGAGTATAAAGTACAGATATTTATATAAATGTAAAGAGTATGAAGTACATATATTTATATAAATGTAAAGAGTATAAAGTACATATATTTATATAAATGTAAAGAGTATAAAGTACATATATTTATATAAATGTAAAGAGTATAAAGTACAGATATTTATATAAATGTAAAGAGTATAAAGTACATATATTTATATAAATGTAAAGAGTATGAAGTACATATATTTATATAAATGTAAAGAGTATAAAGTACATATATTTATATAAATGTAAAGAGTATAAAGTACATATATTTATATAAATGTAAAGAGTATAAAGTACAGATATTTATATAAATGTAAAGAGTATAAAGTACAGATATTTATATAAATGTAAAGAGTATAAAGTACAGATATTTATATAAATGTAAAGAGTATAAAGTACATATATTTATACAAAAACATAGGGAGTAAAAGTAAAAAGTTACCAGAAAAATAAATACTTAATTAAAGTACATATACCTAAAGAAATCTACTTAAGTACAGTAATGAAGTACTTTTACTGAGTTAGTTTCCACCTCTGAACATAAAATACAATTGATCAAACCTGTAAGAAGTACAATTCACTTTATAAGGACTACAAACAACAAAGACTATTTAACAGTTTAGTCTTCTAGCTCTGCCTTAAAACCTCCTTCTGGGCAACAAAACACTCCACAACCCAGAGGGAAAGAAGAAATCTTGGGGCTCATTTTCCTTCCAGGTGACCACATGTGGGGTCCCGACCCTCAGGTTGACAAACACTGCCGTCCTTCAACAGCCATGAAATGTCTTACAAGAGTAATTGTCCAAAGAAAGCTGCCTTTCATTTGTCATAAGCTTTAGACCAGAACCATCTAACTATGTTATGGAGAACAAACAAACAAACAAACAAACTGACTGGAACCTCCTACAGTATAAATAAACAGTGAATCTTATAATTACTGAAATAGTTTTTACACAATACTTTTCAAAGTCAAGATTTGGCATGTACGCTTTACATGTTTTTCTTCTGGCAATAGGAATCAGATTGATTCATAGATCATTATCAAAAACAGTGTGTTTCCAAAGTTTTGGGTGATTAATGGAAAACAGAAGATGTTTATAAGGATCTCCATAGACATGAAACCACCCAAAGTGAACACAACTCAAATACTCTGCAGGTGCAAGGCCATGAAATGTCATCCAATGACATTTGCTCTCATTAGTAACAGGCGCTAACCAGAAATGAATCCCATCTACAAATTATTATCGAGTAAAACTGCACAGTATAGAGTTAGAGCGTCGACATAATAACATACGTGTTTGCAATAGTCACATGACAGGTTCAGTTAATGTAGGAAATGAATGAGCTCAACATTTTCTAATTCAATACAATCTATTATTTGGACTCAGTCACTGGTAACAAGACTGAAAAATCAGCGACCAACAAGAGAAAATCACCCGAAAACCAACAAAAGAAAATCACCCGAAACCAACAAGAGAAAATCACCCGAAACCAACAAAAGAAAATCACCCAACAAGAGGAAATCGCCCAAAACCAACAAGAGAAAATCCCCCAAAACCAACAAGAGAAAATCCCCCAAAACCAACAAGAAAAAATTATCCAAAACCAACAGGAGAATATAACCCAAAACCAACAAGAGAACATCACCCAAAACCAACAAGAGAATGTAACCCAAAACCAACAAGAGAAAATCGCCCAAAACCAACAAGAGAAAATCCCCCAAAACCAACAAGAGAAAATTATCGAAAACCAACAAGAGAAAATTATCCAAAACCAACAAGAGAAAATGATCCAAAACCAACAAGAGAAAATCGCCCTAAACAACAAGAGAAAATCCCCCAAAACCAACAAGAGAAAATTATCCAAAACCAACAAGAGAAAATCGCCCAAAACCAACAAGAGAAAATTCCCCAAAACCAACAAGAGAAAATGATCCAAAACCAACAAGAGAAAATCACCCAAAACCAACAAGAGAAAATTATCCAAAACCAAGCCTCATTGCCAGAAAGAAAAAGCAACATTGGTTATGTGGAATTATTATTATTATTATTTATTATTAATTATTATTACTATTATTATTATTATTATTATTATTATTATTATTATTATTATTATTATTATTATTATTATTATTATTATTATTATTATTATTATTATTATTATTATTATTATTATTATTATTATTATTATTTTGTTTAGTGTATTTAAAATGTGTGATAAACAAACAAATAACCAAGGAAGAAATAAATAATAAACAAGGCAGTCATAGACAGCAGACCTCCACCAAGGCTTGATAGGTCGTCATATGAAGTCAAACCGTGACGTGATGGAGCCTTAGGTGTTGACCCATCTGATGTGTGAAGGTCAGGCTTAGGGGTCAAAGGTTAGGGGTATAGGTGTTGACCCATTTGATGTGTGAAGGTTAGGGTTAGGGGTCAAAGGTTAGGGGTATAGGTGTTGACCCATCTGATGTGTGAAGGTCAGGGTTAGGGGTCAAAGGTTAGGGGTATAGGTGTTGACCCATCTGATGTGTGAAGGTTAGGGTTAGGGGTCAAAGGTTAGGGGTATAGGTGTTGACCCATCTGATGTGTGAAGGTCAGGGTTAGGGGTCAAAGGTTAGGGGTATAGGTGTTGACCCATCTGATGTGTGAAGGTTAGGGTTAGGGGTCAAAGGTTAGGGGTATAGGTGTTGACCCATCTGATGTGTGAAGGTTAGGGTTAGGGGTCAAAGGTTAGGGGTATAGGTGTTGACCCATCTGATGTGTGAAGGTCAGGGTTAGGGGTCAAAGGTCAGACCATGTGAATAAAAAAACCCACCACATTCTATCTTGTCTGAATCCTGAGATATTACCACTGATGTGTTTTAGCTGTTGACCTTCAGTGTGACGTTGACCTTTGACCTTCATTGCTAAAAAAAATCTAATGGTTTCTTTCTTGACCCATTATCTATCATTCCTGAAAGTTTCATCAAAATCCGTTCAGAACATTTTGTGTAATTCTGCTGACAGACAGACAGACAGACAGACAGACAGACAGACAGACAGACAGACAGACAGTCAGACAGACATACAAACGGACCTGAATTTAATCCCTCCTTGGCAGAGGAAATAAATGACACAGCAGTTAGATTTGTCATACAATTCTATACACATTCAATATATTTATTAATTTCTTTAAATGTATTTTTTATCTTTCTATTTGCTTGTATTTATTTTTTTATTCATTTATCTATTTTTCTAAATAATTAAGTTTTTTATTAATAATTTATTTCAGCTACAAAAATGATGAGACTGAAACATAATTATGTTAATAATTAACATTATGTATTTTTTTATTAATATATTTTATATTCATTGTATTTTTATTTGTATTATTTTTTATTTCATTGTATTTACTTAATTTAAATACAATTTTTATTTAATTTATTTAATTATTTCAGCTACAGAAGGATGACACTGTTTCATCTGTTTGACTGTTTGTGTCGTCACCACACAGCTGTTATTTACTCCTGAGGATTTTTTCATATCGCAATATATATCGCAGTATTAAATAAATCGTAATGTCAGTTTTTTTTTTCTAATATCGTGTAGCTCTAGTTCTCAAATCGGCTGATATTTCTGTTTCGTCTTTCACCAACTCCCATTTCCACCAACACTAAACCCAAACTGAAACTGAAGCTAAATTGCTACCTTCAGTATTTTACAGCAGATATCCGACACTTGGATTAGACGCAAAACAACTTACAAGACAGGGCATGTACTTAAACTGAAATAAAATACTTTTGTCAACAGGGACTCTGCATTTCAGTCTGCATTCAAAGGCACATTTGTATTTTTAGTTTTTCTTAAAATGTTCAAACCCGCAAATATACTTTGTCAACATTTTAGGAATATCACTATTGTTTTGTGAAAGAGTGTAATGGAAACACAGCTAATGTAGTAGAACACAGGTGTCAAACATAAGGTCCGGGGGCCAAATGCGGCCCGCCTAAGATTCCAATCTGGCCCTTTGGATGAATGTATGAAATGCTAAAATTATATTAAGTTATAAATCATTTTAGTTCATGGTCCACATTCAGACCAATTCAGTCTCATAATAAACTATAAATACTCACACATGTAAATTTGTAAATTTACTTTTTTTTCCATTTAGTGACACTAAAACAAATAATTTCCCCCAAAAATTATAATAACCAAAACAAATGTAAAAAATTGGAAAAATGTCTTAAGAAAAGTAAGTTGAATTTTAATAATAATATTCCACCTGTTATATATTTAGTGTAAAGGGTGCAATTTATCAAAAAACCAGAGGGGGTGGTGGTGGGGGGGTTGTTTTGAAAAAAGCTGGCGTATGTTCTAAACCTCATTCCCACATCAATAACATAAATTATATATATATATATATATATATATATATATATATATAAATGGGTCATAACTAGCGCCACCCGCCTCTAGAAGCTGATTGGACAGCTCAGGTGCCTGTGCCACCACAGTTGATTGACAGGTCACTGCATGTTTTTTTTTATTGACAAATGTGCAAATATTAAACATATGTGTTATTTTTCTGTTTCAAAAGATGTGGCTGCAGCAGACAAACAAAAATGCAAATGATTTTTTGTTCATTGTTTATAGAAGAAAAAAAACTAAATTAATGACAGTTTTCTGGATGTTTTTTCTGCTTTTTTCTGCAGAAGAGAACATGTGGGTTTGGAGAAGGGAACAATACTTGGCACATTTAATTTACTTCAGAATTATTTCTAGTGTAATATATCACAAATGCATGGGGTGTACAAGAGTTGTTTTTTTTTCCACCACTGTATATTCAGAGGTGTAGTCCATGGTATACGGTGGTATATGTAGTATACAGACTTATTTCTCAGTCTGCAGTATACCCACTGTGTTGAGCCTGTTACTGCAACTCCTGCTGTAGTAACCAAGTCATTTCCTGTAAATAAAGTTACATATCAATCAATTAAATTCCCCTAATCCACCATTCAATAGTATTTGAGAGTGAAATTTCCCATTTTTTCCCCAGGATGGTGAAGCCAAGGCCTGCCCTACTCTGCCAGTACTCACTGCCTTCACACATTAAACTCCTTCATTTTAGGCGTGAGGACTGATACGTAGGGCTGCACAATATTAAAAAAATATCACATTGCAATTTTTAACCCTGAAAAAAAAAATGCTAAAGGTCAAACAGATCATCACTGAACATATGTTGCAGTGTAATCCTTCTTATAGCTGAAATAAATAAATAAATAAAAATGAATAATTTAAAATTAAATAAATAAATGCATTACAAATACATTTGAAAAATACAAATTAAAAATAAATACATAAATAAATACATAAAATTAAAAATTTTAATTAATTATTTAATATAAAAGTTAAAAAAATACAAATAAATGAATAATAAATTAATTAAATAGAAAAATAAATAATTCCACATAACTTCTTTTTCTTTCTGGCACCAAGCCTTGGTTTTGGATGATTTTTCTCTTGTTGACACCCCAGTTTTAGAAGATGATGGGGTTTCCATGGTAACTAAGGAGCCTGTAAACATCATATTTGATGAACATGAAAAGACAACAAACTGCCTTTTATACAAATGACTTACATTTATTGATCGGTTTAGTGAGTCGACAGGTGTTAAAGAGTATAAATCAGTAGAAGGTGGATGTTTGGGCCTGTATGGGTTAGAATTACCTCAAAGTGATGAATCATCTAGTGGAAAAACTGAGGTTAAGAATTAAAGCAAACTAATGAGTTACATGACTCCTATAACAAGTCTGGATCAGTCATGAATTGAGCTCATTATTTTCCTTGTATTTAATCTGTATTTCACCAGGAGAGACTCACAAAGATTACAAATCATTTTAGAAGAATGTCCTGGCCAAGACAAGCAGCAGTTAACCATGTTAGAAACAGGAGCAACCAAGCATGAAAGACAGGTGTAAGAAGGAAAGAGAGAACAGATGTCCCTGTTGTGAGGCTTACAAAATATTCTTTTAAATATGTGAATAACCTGAACAAGCCCGACAACTTGATGCTTCAATTTATCATTTACATACATGACAACTTACAGATCACACTGGATCTACACATTCACAAAACAATAACAGGCACAATTTTGTTAGAAATCACATCTTTTTTTTCAGGTTATGGACATTTTTGGTGAAAAATAAGTTTATAAATGTAGACATTTTAATGTAATTTTCTGTGGTGTAATCCATTAAAACTTGCCATTATTGTGAGTCTGTCCGTCTGTTTTTAAACAGGTTTGTGCCAAAACTACTGGACCAAATTCCAAGAAATTTTCATGAAAAATGCAAGGAGGTCCAGATTAGGTCAAAGGTCACAGTCACCAAAATATGTTTTCACAATGATCAGAGAAAGGTAAAAGGTCATGAATGTCCTTCATGAGTTCAGCATATAGCGTCTTCTTGCTTTCACTGTTGACGTGTATTAACATCAGAACCTCAAAGGACAAATTTGAAGACTCAAGGTCAAAGGTCATAATAAAGGTCAAAATTGAATTATGGATATAACTTTAAGTTTTCATTTTACACACTTTCAATCAACACCAAAATCAAATGCTGGTCTTTGTATTCCGCATCTTATCTACATAGATTTTGACCTATTGTTGACTCAAGAGGTCAAAGTTCACTGGGTCAATACCAAAAAACTTCAAATAGACTATAACAGAAAAACCAGTGGAGATAGAGACTTAGTTACTATTGTTGACAGATAGGAAACCTGGTATGGGCTTTAAAATGATGTCATGACCTTTGACCTTGAATGGTCAAAATCAAGGTCACCTGATTTTAAATGTTGGTAACTCCAAACAGAGTGGTGGTAAGTACTCAGTTACTATTGTTAACAGATAGGAAACTACATGTAGGCTCCGAAATGGCTTCATGACCTTTGACCTTGAGCAACCTTAAAAGGTCAAACCCATAGTCTGACAATTTAATTCTCACTTGAGTTTCCTTCGGGATAAACAAAGTATCGCCCCCAAAAATCGTTATGGAACATTGATATGTTTTTCAGAACACAAATGTTCTTCACTTCTGTAGTTCTTTTCCACCTTCATGTTTCTTAAAGCTCTTTACATTAGCCTCACATTCACCCATTCACACACACTCATACACCAGTAGGTTTATAAGGTTCTGTCAGTCCCACTGGGACACTAACAAAGGGTTCAGTGTCTTGCCCAAGGGCACTTCGAGATGTGGACAGCCAGAACTGGGAAGTGAATCGCCAACCTCTTGGTCATTGGGCGGCCCACTCTACCAACTGAGACCCACACTATCAAATGAGACCCACTCTACCAACCGAGACCCACTCTACCAACTGAGACCCACACTATCAAATGAGACCCACTCTACCAACCGAGACCCACTCTACCAACCGAGACCCACTCTACCAACCGAGACCCACTCTACCAACTGAGACCCACAGCCGCCCTGGATCGACCAAGGAACAAGACAGAAGAAAAGTCAGGGGATGGAACCGGGTCCAAACCAGAGCAATCCAGATAATGTTACCATATGCCAGAAAAGGGTCTGAACCAGGGTCCGAGGAGCCATAGAGGTCCAAACAATGAGCATGAAGCCAGGGGCAGAAACAGGGTCCAGAACCAGGAGATCAGATGCAGAGACGAAGACAGAACCAAAAACGGATCATACACGAGGGATACCAAGCACATAGACAAATGTTCAACTGATGCATCCTGGGTAAATAAATCTTGCATCTAGTCCCCAGGAAAGACCAACAACTAAATTAACTGGGTCACAAGTCAGTGGTGACAGGAAGTAAAACAAGCCACAGTGAACATGTCAAAATAAAAGCCCAGATACTAACAATGACAGAAAGAACAGAACAATGCACAAAAAACAAACAAAACAAGACGTTCATAGTCAAACTATGACATATTCGTTAGTATAACTTCTTCTTCTTGCAGGGTCTACGTCTGCACACAAGTGCATGTACTGTATAATATCCAAAACAAAGCAGTACCATCAGACTGAACAGTGAGAACATGAACCCACCTTTTAGTCGACAGTAGACACCAGCAGGTGACAGTGGGACCCTAACCCTAAAGTTATCAAACTACAAACCCTGCACAGACTAATACTCTGGAGGCGTGGCTTCAGAGGGATGTGTGAGGAAAGGGTCTTAACAGTTTCTTACCAAAAGCCATCATGGCTCTGAACCCCCCCCTAACAACTAACAACACCCCTACCCCTCTGTAAACCTATTTTTAAAAAATAATTTTAATTAGATGTTTTAGATTTTTATATTGTACATACATATCTATCTATCTATCTATCTATCTATCTATCTATCTATCTATCTATCTATCTATCTATCTATCTATCTATCTATCTATCTATCTATCTATCTATCTATCTATCTATCTATCTATCTATCTATCTATCTATCTATCTATCTATCTATCTTCTGTCTATCCGTCCGTGACACAATGAACACATCTGATGCTGCATTTGTATGCATCATCTATCTATACTATAGATATATACATGTAGGTGTGTGTGTGTGTGTGTGTGTATATGTATATATATATATATATATATATATATATATATATATATATATATATATATATATATATATATATATGGAGACATTCTATAGTCATGTCCTGCTGTTGTTTTTCAGTCATTATGAACCTGTGTGTGTTAAGTCGTACCTCCCTTCACGTTGTTTCAAAGTATCACATCAGGATTCAATAAGTGTAGGAACACTTGATTGTCTATGAAATCTGCAAGACAAATCTTTTGATGCAAATTCAAGAAATAAGAATAAAAACTGCAAATCCCATTTGAGAAATTAAGTGAATAACAGGTGACTCCCTATTCTCTGCTTCCTCGTGTAATTGGAAACAGTCCTGGAACAACAAAGTGAAACATCTGTGTCCAAGCAGAACTAGAACATTACCACAGCCCCACTGTTCAAAGGCAGAGGGCAGCACTGGAATATAGAGTAGCTAAGTCATTACATTTAAATATCCCATACTTATTTGTTTATATATATATATATATATATATATATATATATATATATATATATATATATATATGAGGAAACATCATAACTGTTGTTAATCATCTAAAACAGGACAAGCAGCCCTGTTACCATTTAACCACATGTCAAGTACAAACCTAAACCATGACTTTAAGACCTTTTACTAACTCCTCTCATATCATTTCAATGGACTCATGCTATGTACTGTTTGTACATAATTATCATACCACATCTGCTTTTTGTGTTGATTGCATCTATTGAGGCATGAGATTTCTTTTGATTGGCTTCCCTGAAATCAAACCCAACTATTCACTGGAGGATTTGACTAACTTATGTGTTATTATTTTGTTATTATTTCTGAAATTAATCACAACGTGGTCGACATAAATCTGACATTTGGAAGATGGGTTCTAAACAGAGGCATGCGAGAGTTCTGACTATGATTAATGATCCCATACAGATGAAAGATGACAAGGTTAAAAGGATTACGAAGGCGGCTTTGTGTCTTTTTTGTTGATTCACAAACAAACTTTCATTCATGTTTCATTACAGTAACATTTATATTGTGGGGGAAAAATTGTGATGGATGAAGAAACATCATCTTCACATACATACTGTATAACACCAGCCCCATTATGAAACACAAATATGACAATATATAAAAAATATAACGCATTATATTCAAAGATATATTCCCATATATGGAAAAATAGTGTATATATTATCCAATATACTGTAATATATGATATTTGTTAAATATAAAACAAATATTGCACTGCAGACAAAAGCTGTCCTATATTTTAACAAATACTTTTATTTAACTCAATTTCTTTCTGCATATATTGTGAGGTGTATTATTAAATATATAATTACATATGCATTAATGCAGATTAATCCAACATCATAATTATTCTGATTACACATTCTAATGTAATGGAACAGTTGTTTTGTTGAAACTGTTGAAGTGCATATATATATATATATATATATATATATATATATATATATATATATATATATATATATATATATATATATATATATATATATATATATATATATATATATATATATATATATATTAGAGCTGTTCTCCCATTGGCTATCTCCCAACACTGTGCTGGCCTCCCATTGGCTAGGAGGTAACTACCCATGATGCTTTTCATGTGTCTTGGACCCTCATTGTTCACACAGTTCTTACTGCGGTCAGTGTAGAAGCACCTTTACTGTTGTTTGGTGAGTTTTCCAGTGTGTTCATTTCAACTTTATTATTCATTATTCATCATGGGCCCAAATAAAGTGATTCCTGGTCCGTTAACAAACATTGAAGGTGAAAGTTTGACCCAAATGGACAAAAAGCACTGACCACAATTAAAACAACCACAATGGTATATAAATGACTTGCATGTCTTGATCATTTTAATGGTTTAATGAATAATTTTATTTCATTTTAACACATATTTCATACAAAATGTGTATATTTATATACATTTTAAAGGGATTAGTAGGTAGTATTTGGGGCATTGGAACAAATTAGACCTTTTACATGTAAAATGCAACTCTATTATGAAAAAAATCCCATTACGAAACCACTTCTGGAATGAATTGATTTCATAAATTGAGTTACCACTGTATTAACAAGTATTGAGACATATATTGGCATATATGTCTCAATATATGGAAAGCGTCAATTCCTTATTCAATTCAATTCAATTTTATTTATAAAGCCCTAAATCACAACAAAGTCGTCTCAAAGGGCTTTACAAAAAACACAGTCAACTTCAAGTTATGTATTTTAACTATATTGTAATATATTAACACACTATATTTTTCTGTATATTATCTACATATATTTTTATGTTCAATTTCAGGCAGTAATATATTGATAGTCAGTACTATATGGATAAATATATTTAGTTTCATAAGGGGCTGTAGGTTTAATCAGTTCACTTCTGAATATTATTATTCTGCTGTTTACCATCTTCAATGTCATCTCCATTTTTTTTAATGATACTGTATAATCATTTAGTGTATTATCTGAGTAAACATGGTCTCTAATGTCACAGTGCTCCATTAGTCACTTTCCCCCAGAGCCTCCTCCCCTTTATTTAATTCCAAACTTGTGCTGCTACTTGGAAAAATATATTCTACACTTTAATGTGACACCGCGTCATCTCCTAATTGTGTTTTTATTTAGTCATTCACAATAATTACCAACAATCCAAGGGACGTGAATGAAAGTGACTGACTCAATTAAAAATGGATCGCAAATTGTCAGATATAATTGCTGCAGGCATCTTTTCCTTGCAGTTATTGTTTGACTGTTATGTAAAGTAACTATTAATTGGTCATTATGCATGCAGAGATAACTACCAGGAATATAAGGTCACCTCCTACTCAATTACTTAGTGTCTATTTATCACAAGCTCATCTTACTGTATAACACAAAAACAGTGTGAATGGAGGTGTTTTTTAATTTTTTTTTTTTTTTTCATGGATCATCATCAGGCTTACATTTAATTTTCTCTTTAACTTAATCTTTGGGCTTTTGATGCAGTTGAAGACAATAGACTCTAATAACACTGGTCTATAGGTTAAGTAAAATGCTTCTGGAATAAAATAATGTTAACATTAAATTAATTCAATTACTGTGAAAGGGATAGTTCAGTATTTTTTAGGGGTGGGAGAAGAAATCGATTCACAAATGTATCGGGATTTTTTTGTTTTACGATTTTTACATCGATTTCTTGGGTTAACCCCCCCCCCCAAAAAAAAAAATAAATAAAAAATTAAATTATTCATTTTAAGGTAGAAAAAAATTACCGCTTGTAAAGATCGTAGACGACTATATGAGTCACTCAGATGTATAATATGCTTCATGGAATACACAGAAATCAGCTCAGTGAAGACACACAGACACAGCTAGCTTAATATCATATTAGCTTCAACAACACACCACCGTTATGCGCAGATGTGGTGCGTTCAGGACCATCGTAACATTTCTGGTGCGTTTAACAGCACGGGATATCTGAAACCTTAGAGAAAATGAGTTGGTCCTGAATAAATATAGTTAAACAATCAACAACAATTAAAGTGTGTGGTGTTTGTAACAGAAGGGAAGAGCAGAGCTGGACATGTACACTTTAAAGTTCACTTTATTATAAAGTCTGTTCATTTAAAGGCTCCTGTTTGTGTTGTGTGCAGATAAATGGAACAGTTTATTTCCCAAAGTCTGGTTCAAATATATTACTGCTGAATAAATCTGAACTGACTCACATATGATGTGTATTTTTTGGGAAATATGACTCCTGATATGATCTGTAGGATCATCATTCAGGTTTTTCACCTGCTCTGGTGTTAAAAAGACAAGAGAAAAATCTGAAATATCGAAGAATCGCAATTTAATTGAATCAGCACCCAAAAAAATCACAAAAGAATGGAATCAGCATAAAAGCGTATTGTCTCAGGCCCAGTATTTTTCACATGAATCTGTATAGGATCAGCATCTTTACTCTGGTGCACCCACAGTGACATAACACCCCATAGTGTCCAGTGAGCAGGGGTGTCACTACCAATTATGGGCCCCATGATGGGGGCCCATTCATAAAATTATTTATCATGTCAATCTGTCGTAGCAGGAATTGTGTGTGTGTGTGTGTGTGTGGGGTGGGGTGGGGGGCACACATAACAGTTCTTGTGCTAGCGTGAAAACAAAACAGGAACTATGACAAAGACAAATGTGCAAATATCTAACATATTAGGAAGAAGTACAAATAAATGGGTATATTTTAGTATCTGACACATTGACAACTTTTTTCTTTAACCTATTAAAAAAAATACATTGATATTTTTCCCGTGGTTGGGATTTGTACTGATGTTATTATAACCTAAATAAATGCAGAGAGAGTGGGGAACATTTCTAAACAAAAACAAAATCTACTACAAGCAATTGTAATTAATTACATACTTCAAAGTAGATTTTTACTCAATAAATAAATGAGGATCAGTTATAGTTTACATCAGAGGATGGTGACAGTATAGCTACAGAAACACATATGAAAACAGGACAGACAAACCTTATGGTGACGGTGTAGAAGTCTGAGACACATGGTATAATAATAATAATAATAATAATAATAATAATAATAATAATAATAATAATAATAATAATAATAATAATAATAATAATAATAATGAGGATGATGATAATAATAATAATAATAATAATAATAATAATAATAATAATGATGATGATGATAATAATAATAATAATAATAATAATAATAATAATAATAATAATGATAATAATAATAATAATAATAATAATAATAATAATAATAATAATAATAATAATAATAATAATAATAATAATAATAATAATGAGGATGATGATAATAATAATAATAATAATAATAATAATAATAATAATAATAATAATAATAATAATAATAATAATAATAATAATAATAATAATAATAATAATAATAATAATAATAACAACACAGTAAATTTTGCAGTGTTAAATCAACACTTAGAGAGTTTATTTAACTCCTTCTAGAGTGTATTTGGTCCCATTGTCTCCAAATTAACTCTCTAAGTGTTGATTTAACACTGCAAAATTTACTGTGAATGACTTTGTACAACATAACTAAAAGTTATGGACGGCTATTCATGAAACTTTCAAGATAGTTTGGGAATGACACAAGGACCAATCGATTAGATTTTGGTGATGATCTGGAAGAGACCCTGGATTTTGTTTCACTTTGAAATTTTACATTGTGAGAAAAATAATTAGAATGAAACAGAGAAACAGAGAAACAAACAGATAAACGATAACAAAAACATAACCTCCTTGGTGGATGTAATAATAATAATAATAGCATAATAATATTCCTTGTCATTTGAACCGCTCCAACCACCAGAAGCAGAAGAGCTAGTAGCATAGCTAGCTAACTCATCTTCCTGTCCTTCATTCTATCTGCTCTGTGAGTTTGTTTAATAACAGGCTTTGTTCTATTTCTGTCAAATGACTGGAAAAGGCTCAAGTGTGTTTTCAACATTTTACTGCCAGACCAAACCGCAATCACTGTGGTAGTCTGTGTAGTGTGTAGAAGCGCCAGAATTCAAAATCACCAAGTGACAGATGATGTAAATGACAATCATTGGTTCACTTTGCCAGAACTAGACTGTACCATTTAGTCAGAGGGGGGCTGTTAAATGAAAATATGATGAAAAACTAAAGAAAAAAGTTATGGAAATTGGCAAACATGTTTAAGTTGTTCATTTTAGATGATCAAACTTTGACCTTTATTAGAAAAGTCTAAAAAGTGAAACATTGAAAAAAAAAAAAATCTTATCAGGCCCTTAGAATCGTTCCCACTTTTCCCCTCCTGGTGGCGCCCCTGCCTGCGAGTTGAGTTCTGGTCCAGTTTTGGTCAAAGCAAAAGTAGTCCTGGGGTCAACAAAGTAAAACCTGTTTCTTCTCAAAACAGTATATGTTCAAATAAGTGATTTATTTGCATAACAAAACCATCACGAAACAAAAACACCTCGTAACTGCTTGGAGCTACTTTCTCTCAATAGCGATCAATGTGCTGTCACTGCTAACAGCTGTGCACCTGCACATAGCAGCTGCAAACACTGCCCAACAACTGATGAAAGTAGTTTGCTAAGGCGCATAGCTGTTAGCACTGACATCAACTGTTGATCGCTATTGAGACAAAGTATCTCCAAGCAAGTTTTTATTCTGTGATGGTTTTTGTCACGACCTTTCCTTCAGTGACCTTTGCCCCCACTGCTCTCCAGATCACCTAACCTGCACTGCGCAGCTGCAGGCGATTGCTCATCTGCGACTATATAAGCAGTAAGGTTTGCAGTTGCCAGTTTGGGATCATTCAGTTTTTGTCTCTTCCATAACCTGGACATTTTGCCATCGTCTCTGTCACCATAACCTGGACATTTTTTCACACCACAGACTCCGGCTGATCTACACCCAGGTTTTTGTTTGGTTTTGTCTCCGTCTTGTCTTGATTTTTGCTTAGTTTGTTATTAAATAATTTTTTTTCCCTTCAGCACTGTGCATAGGAGTCCTCTTTTCCCCTCACCCTTCATGACAGTTTTGTTATGCAAAAAAATCACTCATTCAAACAAATACTGTTTTGAGTAGAAACACGTTTTATTTTGTTGACCCCAGGAAACCTACCGGGACTACTTTCGCTTTGACCAAAACTGGACCAGATCTGGGCTCACAGGACACTGTCAGAGGTAAGTAAATGTGGGTGCACCAGAGTAAAGCTACTGATGACAAACAGATTAATGTGAAAAACTATCCCTTTAAATTAGGGTAATCTGTTTATCATTTGTTTTTCAAAATAAAACCAATAATAATACAATGAAAAAACAACTAATTTCTTCATTGTTTCCAAAACCAAAAATAAAAAACAGATAGTGTTGCATTTTTTTCCAGTTTTCCTTTATGTGTTTAAATGAATCATAGAAAAAATGGATAACTGTTGTTTCCTGTTTTATCCAATTTTAACCTGAAGCAAATTGAATAAACTGGAAATGAATGTTTACAACTGAAATAAACATGTCCACTGGACTGAAGATCATTATGGTATGAAAGGACACCAGTTTTAACCGTGGTCATATCTGCAGGTCTTAGGGTGACCCTCTTAGTTTCCCCAAATAGGACGTAGGTTTACATGTTTGTCACTGCGGGTCAAAGGTCACTTTCAGTTTACTCAACTTGCTTCAGGTCGTAATTGGATAAAATGGGAAAATGGTTGTCATTTGATTTTTCCATTATTTATTTAAACACCAAAAGGAAAACTGAAAAAAAAAAACACATAATTGTTTTCATTTTGGTTTTGGAAACAAATACTGAAGAAACGAGTTGTTGTTTTGTTGGGTTTTTTTTGTTTTATTTTGAAAAATGATTGAACAAATTGTAACTAACAATAACAAAACCGGCTTAACAAAAAGAGCCTCTAACTGTAGATACATGACAGTCAGTAGTTCATTATGGAAAAGTTAACTTTTATCTTCAGACTCTAAAATACAGAGTTAGAGGTGGTAGGTGACAAACACAATGGTATGTAAAGGATTTGCATGTGTTGTTCATTTTAATGGTTTAATAAATCATTTTCTTTTGCTTTTAACACATATTTCATACAAAATGTGGATACTTTAATGATTTTTAAAGGGTTTAGGGCAGGGGTCTCAAACCTGCGGCCCCTGAGTTGAATTTGTAAAGTGTAAAAAGGCTGTGGAACTGATTTTAGCTCAGATTTTACATACAGACAATATGATATTAAATACAATAATAACAGAATAACCTACAAAATATAATAATGACTCCATATTTTCTTCTCAGTTTAATGTGGGAAAAAAATTATACTATGGTTATAAATAATGACAACTTCAAATTTCTGTCTTTGTTATAATGCAAAAAAATAATGTTAAATTAGTAAAGTATTTACATTTACAAACTATCTTGTCGTGAATAACCTGAACACATATCTACAACCTGAAATGTGTAAAGAAAATTAAGGAGAATTTTGAACATTTTCTGTTTAGTGTCATTATAGAAGTGATCCATAATACATATGGACAAATGCTAAACTGAGACATAATATACCTTAAAATGACACTTATTTTCTTAAAGTTACATGTTTACAGGATATGTCACAGTTTAATGGGGATTTTTTTTTTGCAATAAAATACCTTTTAAAAAATGGAATTATCACTATTTATAGATTATTCAGCTATTATTTCACTGGAGATAAAATTGGGTTAAATGTGGCCCTGAAAGAAAATGAGTTTGAGACCCCTGGTTTAGGGGGTAGTATTGGGGGTACATGTAAAATCTGACTCTACTTATGAAAAAAAATCACATTAGGAAACCACTTCTGGGGTGAATTAATTGTATAAATTGAGGTACAAAATTAATTTGTAACTCAAGTATTAACCTTTTAAACTTCCAAGGGTCCACATATAGGTTGGAAGTAGTCGCTCAAAAATTACTCCTCAAACTTGTCCCTAATGTCACATGACGTGATGTAGTTTGACAGCAGAGATTCTCTCACACATCAGAAAATATGAACAACTTTCTGATAAAATCACCACAGCAGATACAATCACCCATTTGTTCAAAATACAAATGACAAACAGCTGATCTGAACCTTTATGTCTCATAATTATCCACAGAGGAACCATATTCTAACAAACATAGTCATAGTCCAACAAAAAAATTGTCCATATGTCGTCCAAAACATTAATAAATATCCACAAATGTTTTAACTATTGCATCATTTAACAGGATATCCCAGTTTTCATTTATTATATAAGCAAACACCAGTTGCATGTTCTTAAAATGGTTCAAGATTAATTTATTTTATTAAGACATTTAGGCAAAATTGAGTGAAAGTTTAAAGGGTTAACATTTACAAAGAGAGTAGTGAGTATTTATAAATTATTATGATATTATTTTGTTGTTCTGACCACTTCAGATTGAATTAGTCTGAATATGGAACCTGAACTAAAAAAATAACTATGTTAATAACTATTTTTGCATTTCACAAATTCATCCCAAGGGCCAGACCGGACCCTGTGGTGGGCCCCAAGCCACATGTTTGATACCTGTGATTTAGGAGAATGTTAAAAAAATAAAAAATAAAAATAAAAAACCCACACAACCCAAATCTAAAAACTGGAACATGTATTTTTCTGTGGTGTGTTCAATAAAAAACAAAAAAAAAAGTTGAAAAATCAAATTTATTATCAAGCTAAAAAGTGGGATAAGGTATGTTGGATCTTAAACAGATGTGTTTGCTGTAATGAACAAATCAATAAGGCGCCTAATGAAGACAAGGTATGCAATGACGTTTGTTTGAATACACACAGACAAGGCTTAAGATACTAATTTCCTGCTCAAAGCAAACTTAGATTTGCTTCCAAAAACACACTTCATTATAAATCTAAATGCGTGGGCCATAAATTCAAATACAATGAGATATTTGTCTGTGAAAGTCAACCAGAGACAGAAGAAGACATGAGGGAAATAAACCAGGGACGTCATCAAAACCCACATTTTTTATGTTTCTCAAGGTTCGACTACATGAGAAACACACATGGCTTTAGAGACTTGATCCTCTCTCTCTTTCCCTTTTTTTTTTTTTTTATTATTTTTTTTTTTTATTATTAATCTGGCAGACTCGTGCGGTCGGTCTTTTAAACCCGACATGGTTCTAATTGCAAACCTAAAAGAACTTTGGCTGTCATGGCTGTTGGATGAAGGCCACAGAAGTGCAAATGTATTTCTGATTACTGGACATGATGAACTTCCCAGATACACCCTGCCAACGAAGGTGCCTGCAGACAAGTGACAAAGTACGTGTTAGAATTCTAACAATATAATAAATCTCGCACACTGACCCGTGGGGAACCAGCGGCTTTTAGATCCTCCGTCCCAGATCCGTTGCTTTACTTTACTTTCTTGGTAAATTCCACTGACATTTTCAATTCAGTAATTGCTCAGCTGGGACGTTTGTTTCCGCACAGGACATTTGACACCATGGTAAAGTGACCCCAGTGTTTATTTGTTGCTATGTAATCCACTTCCATGATGATTCTATGATGCTAGCCATAACCATGTGTTAGAAAACCACTGGATTCCAAAAGTACTTATATGTCTTAAAATGGTGGTCTGATGAAATTGTTGTTTTTTTTACTAATCTGTTCCTTAACCCTTAAAGGATACCTCCTTATTTTTATTCTTTTACCACCTCGTACTCTGATTTATACAGTACAATAATTGTATTTATATCAAACCTGTATAATTTTAACCACTGCAATTTCACTATCATGATTTTTACTGTAGAATTTGTTTGAATTTTAAGCCTGTATGAATTAATTGTGGCATTCACTCTACCACAGGGTCTCAAACTCATTTTCTTCACGGGACACATTCAGCCTGATTTGATCTCCAAGTGGGTCACACTATGAGCGTCTCACCGTTGCCATGGGTCCGTTGAAGTCAATTCAAAGTGAACGGGAGCTGTCGGAACGTTCTAGAGGATCGTAGAATAAAAATGGTGAACTTCTCATCCAGCTCTGCAGAAGACTGGTAATGACCGGCAGGTGTGTTGGAAGAGGGATACATCTACAACATACAGGATAGTTGCTGTGGAGGACCAGGGTTGTCATGTGACCTGAATCACACACATGTTGTCGCTCATAATAAATGTTAATTATTGATGTGTGTTTCGACTGCTTCTGTTAACCGTCACGTTTGTTTCCCATCATAAACAGGTGGTCTGTCTATGACACATCAAACATTTATTATTAATTATCATCATGGGTGTCGCACCTGTGGGGGATGGGGGTGTTGTGACACCCCCACTTGTCCACCCAGATGATTTCATAGCCTCCACTTTTTCCAGAGTTTATATATTGTATCGTTACTGGATCCAGGAAACGGACACAGAGTTGGTCTCACCTACTTTTTATTTCAGGATAAACACTTACTGTCGTCACAATCACACCAAACAAACATCAATAACATTTCGGGGCTGTTACAATATCTATGGTTTAAACTGTTTACCCGCCCGGGCGGCACAACAGCATATGTAAATGAAGCGCACCTCAGTTCAGCGGTAATGTAAACAGCTCTTCTTCGTGGTGTTAACAAACAGTTATTAACCAGTAAATAATGACAAATGTTACTGTTGTTAAACTAAGTTAATAAACTATGTCTTGTTCTGTGACATTTACACTAAGACAGTGGTTCTACAACTGTTTTCACTGATGTTCCCCCTGAGGAACATATTTTTAGTCGTCTCCCCTGACATGGACAAAACATTTTTGGAAGAAAAAAGAGGAACAGTGTCTGGAAAATCACTGTCTGATGTTTTAAATCCTTTTAATCTCATAATTTTTTACTTTTTATCTCGTAATTTTGACTTATGAATTGCATAAATATTTAATTGAGGAAAAACACATTTTTATTATTATTTTTGGCCATATATTACTTTTTTAATATAAACAATTTAATCATTAATGGATAATTGTTCATTAATTTTCAGATGACATTTTACTAATTACCTAGAACACCCCCACATTTTAAATGGCTGTGACGCCCTTGGGTCAGACCAGGACAATGAAAACATAACCTATAAATAATGTCAACCTCAAATTGTTGTCATTGTTTTAGACCACAGGTGTCAAAGTCCAGTCCTCGAGGGCCGGTGTCCTGCATGTTTTAGAAATTTCCCTCTTCCACATGATTCAGTTTAACCCTTTAACTCCTGAAACTTTAATAATTTAAAAGCAAAAAATGAACAAACATACAAAACAATTAGTCACATCAACAAAGTAAGAAAATGTAAGAAAAAAATAAACATTTTTGAAAAACAAATGGACAAAGTCATCAATAAAATGAACAAAAATTAATAATAAACCAGAAAAATGTTACTAACGTGAACAAAGTGAGACATAAAGGGAACAAAATTGAAGAAAAAAATGTCTAGAATAAAAACCCAATGTAGAAAAATAAATAAAATGAATAACAAAATGAACAAAAACTAATAAATATTTAAAAAATTATGAAGAACATGTAAAAAAAAAACCCAACTAAATATTCACTAAAAATGATTTAGTTTGCATTTGACACTTGTTCCATGAACAAAACTATAAAAACAGTAAAACTGTTGAATTTTTACAAATATTTAAACCAAACCATCCATTCACAGAAGGCGTCAGGGGTAATAATCAGCTCATCATCATCATCTGCAGAAGACTGATAATGATGGAATGGTTTCCATGGTGATGGAAGAGGGAAACATCTAAAACCCTGTCCAACCCTGGTCCTCGAGGGACACTGTCCTTCATGTCTTAGATGTCTCCCTCTCCCATCACACCTGACGGTCATTATCAGTCTCCTGCAGCTGGATGACGGGCTGATCAGGTGTGTTAGAGGAGGGGTACGAACAGGACAGTGGAGCTCCAGGACTGGACCCTGTTTTAGACTATGACAAAAAAACAACGTTAAATTATTAAAATACTTTTCTAAGTTACCCAAATGTAAAAAAAAAAAAAAAAGTTTACATTTCATAAGGAAAATGAGGGTAATTTTAATAATATTCTGCCTCAGTTTATCATTAGTCCATGTGTATTATGGATCAGTTCTACAAAGACACTAAACTCTTAGTAACAAAAGCAGAAAATTGTTACAATTTTGTATAATTTTCTTTAGACATTTTAGGTTGTTCACATTTGTTTAGGTTATTCATGTTTTATTGTCACAGGATAGTAAATGTAAATATTGAATTCAATATTTGTTGCAGTCAAACAATGGCAACAAGTTAAAGTTGTCATTTATTGGCAAAAGAAAAAAACTGAGAAGAAAATATGGAGTCATTTAAAGGTTATTATGCTCTTCATCACATGGGCCGCATGTTTGAAACCCCTGCTCTAACATTATAGACTGACTCTATTAACGTGCAATATTTTATCTTTTATATTTATGCAAATACGGTAGTGCTAATTTAAAATTTATGAAACCAATGATAAGAAGGCAGCCATAGACAGCAGACCTGCACCAAGGTTTGATATGTCATCAAAATATGATGTGATGGAGCCACAGTTGACCCATCTGATGTCTGAAGGTCAGGGGTCAAAGGTTAGGGTTATAGGAGTTGACCCATCTGATGTCTGAAGGTCAGGGGTCAAAGGTTAGGGTTATAGGAGTTGACCCATCTGATGTCTGAAGGTCAGGGGTCAAAGGTTAGGGTTATAGATGTTGACCCATCTGATGATGATGCACAGGTGATCTGGAGAGGGCAAAGGTCACTGGAGGAAAGGTCGTGACAAAAACATGTATGACACTGGACCATGAGGACTGGATGTGAGAAGCACTGCAGTAAATGGATCATGTACATGTCAATATTCTTTATTGTCCTCATACACACAATGACATTTCTTTCAGCAGCTCTTGGCTTCAGACGCACAATAAAAGAAACACAATACGAATATGTCTGAATGGTCGACCAGCCTCACTATATTATTGCACATGTTAAGTGATATTGCACGTGTTAAGTAGTTTTGCATATGTTAAGGTAAAGTACTTTATTTGTCATTATACATTATACAATAAAATGTGTCGCATTTAACCCATTGTATGTGATGTAATTGTAATAATAATAATAATAATAATAATAATAATAAAAATAATCTTTATTTGTATAGCACCTTTCATACAAACACTGTAGTCCAAAGTGCTTCACATTGATTAAAAAATTAAAGTACAATTTTAAGACAGGGTGAAAAATACATTATATAAAATAAAGTGATTATAAAATTTCAATAAATAAGAAATAAAATTACAAAAGTACAAGATGAACTGATTATACATGTATTATAAAATTTCAATAATTAAGAATAAAATTATAAGAATAAACTGATTGCACATATTAAGATTATATTAAGATTTGATTACGCAATATAAAGAATATAAATAATTTAAACAAAAGGATCACAGAATTGAGACTCCATTCTTTATCTTCTGTCAAAGGCTGATGAAAATTAAAAAATTAAAAAATAATTTTTTTTAAAAAGTACCTGTCCTTTTATATGTGTTTTATTTTCTTTTTTTTGTCTGTAACATATGAGTCTGTAATAAAGTTTTCATTTGTATTTAACCCATGTTAAGTGCTTTTACACATTATATCCTGAGACACAGAAATGCATTTTTTTTCCTTTGTAGTAGACGAGACTTTCACAGCTTTACTCCCCAAATTTTTTTTCATAAACATCCACTGAAAAAGGACTTATTAAAAATACTTATAAAAATTTATTCCAAAAAAACAGTTGAATCGTTCTGTGTCCAGTCAGGTCAGTAGTTTTCAAATCCGGTCCTCGTGGCCTATAGTGTTTTATAGTTTTAAATAATTAAAATAATTAGTTTTAAATAATTTCCATTTTCTATCACATCTAGTTCAATTATTGATCAGTTCTTCAGAAGCTAAATCATGATGTAATGGATTCCAGGTGTGATTTTTAATTTTTGTTTTTCATTGATTGTTTTTCATTTACTTTTTAAATTAAATGTATTCTTATATATTGTTTTATATTTAATAGTTCTTAAAATTTAAAATTAATAGTTCTTAAATTTGTGTTCATTTAAATGTTTTTGTTTCAATTTTGTATGAATTCGTTTTTAATAATTTTTTAAAATTTAATTTATGTATTTATTTTTTATTTAAAATGATTTTTAATTTACATTTTTTTAAACTTTTAAAAATGTTTTTTTTTTCATTAAATTTTTTTTTACTTATTCTTTTTTAATTATTAAATTTTACATTTAAATTTTTTTTTTTTTTTTAAAGGAAAGCCTCAAATACATTATAT
Organism: Siphamia tubifer; assembly: GCA_020466265.1. Lineage (NCBI taxonomy): Eukaryota > Metazoa > Chordata > Actinopteri > Kurtiformes > Apogonidae > Siphamia > Siphamia tubifer. The sequence goes on from CM035805.1 coordinate 6,820,812, forward strand.
GGGTCAAAATGATCAAATTTGAAGTTTATGCATAAAATCCCAGTAAAATGTCTCCTGAACACTTCTAACTATGAGTGTTTGTTAAATTCCTATCGTAGGTTCTTCAAATCATGTCTTTTAGGAAGAACAACAACTGACTCTGACAGTTATTTAGTCTAAAACAAAGAAAAATCGACTCCAAACACAACAAGAGGAACAGTGTCTGATGTTTTAAATCCTTTTTATCTAAATAATTTTGACTTTTTATCTCATAATTTTTATGAATTGAATAAATGTTTAATTGAGGAAAAACACATTTTGTTATTATTTTTTGACCATATATTACTTTTTAATATAAAAATGTAATCAATAATGGATAATTGTTCCTTAATTTTCCTATGATAGACACCCCCACAGTTTAAATGGCCCTTGTTCTAGAGTAAACTAAAGCCCTTGTTGCTATGGCGATGTCAAAAAAACAGCCTCTGATTGGTTAAATTAGTGTTATGCAAGCATTTTTAATAAACTTTAAGATAAATATAAAATCTGAATTTATGAAATTTAATCCAAGTGACTGGTGTTGTGCTGCAGGGTCACAAATATCACTATTGTTTTGTGAAAAGCTCTAATGGAAACACAGCTGATATTATAAAGTAAACCAGTAGCTGGCATTCTTTACACAACATTCAGTGAGGTGGATCTGCGGTGAGGTCAGGGGTCAGGGGTCAGGGGTGCTGAGGAGGATGATCTGATTTGTCATCGTCATCCTTGTTCGGCGTTCACCTCTGCCCCGACGTTCATCCATCTTCATTCCAAACCTAGAACCGTTTGTCCCACAGTACTGCCTCCAAAGACACTAACATAAACCAGCACACTCAACAGCAAACTCAACAGCACACTCAACAACACACTCAACAGCACACTCAACAGCACACTCAACCGCACACTCAACAACACACTCAACAACACACTCAACAGCGCACTCAACAACACACTCAACAACACACTCAACAGCGCACTCAACAACACACTCAACAACACACTCAACCGCACACTCAACAACACACTCAACAACACACTCAACAGCGCACTCAACAACACACTCAACAGCACACTTAACAGTGCACTCAACAACACACTCAACAGCACACTCAACAGCACACTCAACCGCACACTCAACAGCACACTCAACAACACACTCAACAGCGCACTCAACAACACACTCAACAGCACACTTAACAGTGCACTCAACAACACACTCAACAGCACACTCACCAGCACACTCAACAGCACACTCAACAGCACACTCAACAGCACACTTAACAGTGCACTCAACAACACACTCACCAGCACACTCAACAGCACACTCAACAGCACACTCAACAGCACACTTAACAGTGCACTCAACAACACACTCAACAGCACACTCAACAGCACACTCAACAGCACACTCAACAGCGCACTCAACAGCGCACTCAACGCACTCAGCAGAAGACTCAGCAGCGCACTCAGCAGCACACTCAACAGCGCACTCAACAGCACACTCAACAGCACACTCAACATCACACTCAGCAGCACACTCAACAGCATACTCAACAGCACACTCAGAAGAACACTCAGCAGCGCACTCAGCAGCGCACTCAACAGCGCACTCAACAGCGCACTCAACAGCGCACTCAACGCACTCAGCAGAAGACTCAGCAGCGCACTCAACAGCGCACTCAGCAGCGCACTCAACAGCACACTCAACAGCACACTCAACAGCACACTCAACAGCACACTCAACAGCGCTGACCCCTGCAGCAGGTGGAGCCACATGTTGACCCTCGTCAGCACTCACAGTTGTGTGTTTTGATAGAGTGATGGTTCCAGGTCAGTTCATCTTCTTCCAGATCATTCTACCTCTGCACCACATCAGGGTTCACCACATGAACGTCCGCTGGCAGAAGTGGGCCTGACATGTTTGGAAATCCACCGTCATGTCTTTGGTCTTAGGGTGTTGAGTTGAGAACAGAGAGGATTTGAATGTTTCACCCTTGACGGTGCAGAACAGAATTAAAGGAGGTTTAGGAATCTGAGTGTTTCAGTCCATAGAGGGTCAAATAGAAAAAGAAGAAGAAGAAGAATCTATTATCTGGAGTTGATAGAAGAAAGAAACCAAAGACTATATATACATATATATATATATATATATATATATATATATATATATATATATATATATATATATATATATATATATATATTTAACACCATGAAACTTTATTTAAATTTCATTTGTACTTATTTATTTATATAATTTAATTTTTTTTATTTATTTGTGTAAATGTATTTATTTATTTTACTTTATTTATTTAATTTCATTAATATGTATTTATTTTTATTTATATAATGTTAATTTTTTAAAGTTTATTTATGTATTTTTATTCAGCCATTTATTATTGATTTTTTATTTGTATTTATTTATTCATTTTATTCATTCATTTTATTTAATTTTTATTTCTATAATTTCCTTTTTTGTATTTATTTATGTATTTTTTATGTATTTTTTTATGTATGTTTTTACTTATTTATTTTATTAATGAATTAATGAATTTATTAATTTATTTCAATTATCAATTTTATTTCATTATTTCAGCTACAATAAGGATGACACTGACACACACTGTATGTTCACTGTCGACCACTGATCTATTTGAACGTCAGTGTCGTCATCACACAGCTGAGGATCTTTTTTTATATCTTAATATATATCGCAGAGTTTAAAAAAATCTCAATATCAGTTTTCTTTAACATGGTGTCGTCGTACATTTGACCCTTTTGTCAGTTCAGAGACATGAACATGGAAACATCATGATAATCTATAATCTATTGGATCAATGACAGTGGATGAAAAAAAAACCCTGGGGTTATTTTCAGTACATCATGTATTTAATGGAATAAATCACCTTTTCATACAATAACCTTTGACTTTACTCTGGAGTTTTTATGAACAGCTTCATGATCAGTCAATAGGAAATAGATTATTTTTACTGGGAAAAAAAAATCTAAATTCAGAGGATAATATTGTAATATATGGTAATAAATCAGTTAGAGAGAAAAAAAAACACATCTGGGAACTACTACAAAAGTCACATTGGCTCCTTATGGGGTGAGATAAAAAAGTTAATAAAACCCTCACTTACTATTGATTGACTGTGTCATTAAATGAAAGTTCTGACCCTTTTACATGTGGGATCATTTCTGTAGAACTCTGATCCAGTCAAAGGTTCCAGTCTGGTCCGATACTGAACATATTAACAATCAACGGTGGAAAAAATACTTTTAATTCAGCTTTCATGTACACAACAATTAGATTTTAATTGGCTTACACCAGTAAAAGATGATCATTTTAACCTAGAAATAATAATAATAATAATAATAATAATAATAATAATAATAATAATAATAATAATAATAATAATAATAATAATAATAATAATAATAATAATAATAATAATAATAATAATAATAATAATATTTTATATTTGTTTTTGGGTAAAAAATTTGAACATCTTTACATTAACAAACTATCCTTTTACAAAAATGTAATTTTACCAATATTCTGCCTGTTACTAAAGGTTTTACACAGAAGTGGGTATTTAAGTTGATTTTTTTTAGTATCTGTACTTTACTTGAGTATTTTTACTTTTCCTCCCTACATTTGTTCGCTTTGGGTGCCTTGAAAAGCGCTATATAAATCTAATCCATTATTATTATAAATATCTGTATTTTATACTCTTTATATTTATATAAATATCTGTATTTTAAACTCTTTATATTTATATAAATATCTGTATTTTAAACTCTTTATATTTATAGAAATATCTGTATTTTATACTCTTTATATTTATATAAATATCTGTACTTTATACTCTTTATATTTATATAAATATCTGTACTTTATACTCTTTATATTTATATAAATATCTGTACTTTATACTCTTTATATTTATATAAATATCTGTACTTTATACTCTTTATATTTATATAAATATCTGTACTTTATACTCTTTACATTTATATAAATATCTGTATTTTATACTCTTTATATTTATATAAATATCTGTACTTTATACTCTTTATATTTATATAAATATCTGTATTTTATACTCTTTATATTTATATAAATATCTGTATTTTATACTCTTTATATTTATATAAATATCTGTATTTTATACTCTTTATATTTATATAAATATCTGTACTTTATACTCTTTATATTTATATAAATATCTGTATTTTATACTCTTTATATTTATATAAATATATGTACTTTATACTCTTTATATTTATATAAATATCTGTATTTTATACTCTTTATATTTATATAACGGGACAGCCATGGCTCAGTTGGGAGAGCGGGTCGTCCATTGACCGAAGGATTGGTGGTTCGATTCCCGCTCTGTCCTAGTCAGTCCGTTGTGTCCTTGGGCAAGACACTTTACCACTTATCACTCACACTGGTGTATGAATGCGTATGAATGTTGGGTGGTGGTCAGAGGGGCCGTAGGCGCGAAATGGCAGCCACGCTTCTGTCAGTCTGCCCCAGGGCAACTGTGACTACATATGTAGTTTACCACCACCAGAGGGAACATGTGAGAGTGAATGAATAATGGAACACTAATGTGAAGCGCTTTGGGTGCCTTGAAAAGCGCTATATAAATCTAATCCATTATTATTATAAATATCTGTATTTTATACTCTTTATATTTATATAAATATCTGTATTTTAAACTCTTTATATTTATATAAATATCTGTATTTTAAACTCTTTATATTTATAGAAATATCTGTATTTTATACTCTTTATATTTATATAAATATCTGTACTTTATACTCTTTATATTTATATAAATATCTGTACTTTATACTCTTTATATTTATATAAATATCTGTACTTTATACTCTTTATATTTATATAAATATCTGTACTTTATACTCTTTATATTTATATAAATATCTGTACTTTATACTCTTTACATTTATATAAATATCTGTATTTTATACTCTTTATATTTATATAAATATCTGTACTTTATATTCCATACAGTCTCAGGATAGACTCATCACTTTTTCAAACTAAACAAAAAGCTAAAACATAAAAACACTAAACACTTCAAAGGGAAAAAACGGTGAAGATAAATTGTGCCTTTACAACTTTATCCCATAATTATCCACTTGTCTATTATTTCTGACTTTTTTATTTCCCATTTATGCCTTTTAGCTCATATTTATGACTTTTTATCTTAAAATTATGACTTTTTAAATCTCAATTCTGCCATTTTATCTAATAAATTCCACTATTTTTCCTCAGAATTATGTATTTTTTTCTCATATTTATGACTTTTTTTTTTCATAATGATGAATTTTGATCTCAATGTTTTGTTTTTTTTTCATACTTTTCTGCCCGTACCAACTAAACTGAGTAATGTGACCTGATCAAACACATTATCTACACAGTAACTCACTTTTAAAGGCTTTGGGTTTTTTTGGTCTCATTTTTCCAGGTTACACAAGTATTATTTCATTCATGACAAAAAAGAGTTCAGTTTTACTTTTAAATTTATGACAATTGAGAAGTTGTTTGTTTTTTATTTTTTTACTTCAGTCAAAGAGTTGAATCAGTACTTCTCTTTTTTTCCACACAAATAGCTGCACCCCTGAGTTAATGGATGCCAATAGTAATCTATTAGATTATCAACAATATCTATTGTCTATTTAAATACAGAATGTGTGTACTTTTACCACCTTTGGTTTTGCATATTTTTGTAATTGTAATGTAAGTTGAAATGATAAACTGAATATTGTTTAAACTACACTTGTTTTTCTTAAGATATTTCACATTTTTCTTATGGTTCAGATTTTTAGATAATGTAGTTTTATTGTTTTTACTGTTATTATTTTTGCTGGTCCGGCCCATTTGAGCTGAATGTGACCTTTGAACTGAAGTGAGTTTGACACCCTCGCTGTAGAAGAACATCTGCACCATGCATCCTTCAAATATCTCCAGATGTGGAGGAGCGGAAAAGCAAAGTGCAAAATGTCTGTTTGGATAAAGTTCCACTGATTTAGGAAGCAAAGGAAATGTCCAAATATGGTCAAAGAAGGCTTGAATATTAAGAAACACACATGAATGAACAGGAATAGATTTTTTTAAATACAGTCCAGGATTGATAATAAAGCATACTGGGTAATAATTTAATAATAATAATTTAACATTATCATTATAGACCATTTTAGTTCAGCCTAATATGGTATAAAGTAAAATAATATAAATAATAGGATACAAATGTGTAAAATAATGTCAATGTCAAAAATATCTGTGTTTATGAGTGGGAAAAAAAAGCTACATTCTCCAATAAAAATGTTTATATCTACAAATGGTACGTGAACATAGCGATATTATGCTTTAGTTTATCATTTATACATGTGCATCACAACTTATAGATCTACAAATATACACAACATTTAGTAACAGGTTGAATATTGGTAAAAAATAATAAAATAAATAATAATAATAATAAAATAATAAAAATCCACAAATATTTCAGGTTATTCACATACTTTTGTAAAAGGCTAGTCTTATTTTTCCCACTTTATTTTACACTAAAATAGAAAAGAAAATTATTTTAAGGTTGGTTTCTATTATTTCTAAGTTATTATGACAGTATTTTACTCGTTTCATCCACTTTAGATTGAATTGACCTGAACTGATTTGAACTTCTTTTTACATTTTCACACATTCATCCCAGGGACCAGACTGGACACTTTGGAGGGCCGCATTTGGTCCCCGGGCCTTATGTTTGACATGTGATATAAGCGGATAGAGAGGTTAAGTCACGCCCTTCTACTTCTTAGCTTAGCTCGCAAAAAAAAAAAAAAAATGAATGGGAGTGAATGGAGAGAGTCAAGTTAAATTCTGATTCTGTTTGACAAGTGCTCTGAAGTTCACATATGATAGTGAGGGGTGTTACAGTCATTTAAAATGTGGGGGTGTCCTAGGTTGTGGCACATGAGCAAAATTTTCTGAATCTATCATCGGAAAATTAACAATTATCCATTAACGGTTACAATTTTATATTAAAAAAGTAATATATGGCCGAGAATAATAACAAAAATGTGTTTTTCCTCAATTAAACATTTATTCAATTCATAAGTCAAACTAATGAGATATAAAGTAAAAATGATGTCATAAAAAGTCAACATTTTGTGATAAAAAGTCAACATTTTGTGATAAAAAGTTAAAATTATGACATAAAAAGTTAAAATTATGAGGTTAAAAGTCAAAATTATGAGATAAAAAGTCTAAATTATGAGATAAAATGTTAAAATGATCAGATAAAAAGTAAAAAATTCTGAGATAAAAACTTTAAATTATGAGATAAAAAAACTGATATAAGTTTGAATTTAAAACATCAGATAGTGATTTTACAGACACTGTTCCTCTTTTTTCTTCCAAAAATGTTTTGTCCATGTCAGGGGAGACGACTAAAAATATGTTCCTCAGGGGGAACATCAGTGAAAACAGTTGTAGAACCACTGTCTTAGTGTAAATGTCACAGAACAAGACATAGTTTATTAACTTAGTTTAACAACAGTAACATTTGTCATTACTTACTGGTTAATAACTGTTTGTTAACACCACGAAGAAGAGCTGTTTACATTACCGCTGAACTGAGGTGCGCTTCATTTACATATGCTGTTGTGCCGCCCGGGCGGGTAAACAGTTTAAACCATAGATATTGTAACAACCCCGAAATGTTATTGATGTTTGTTTGGTGTGATTGTGACGACAGTAAGTGTTTATCCTGAAATAAAAAGTAGGTGAGACCAACTCTGTGTCCGTTTCCTGGATCCAGTAACGATACAATATATAAACTCTGGAAAAAGTGGAGGCTATGAAATCATCTGGGTGGAGAAGTGGGGGTGTCGCAACACCCCCATCCCCCACAGGTGTGACGCCCATGATGATAATTAATAATAAATGTTTGATGTGCCATAGACAGACCACCTGTTTATGATGGGAAACAAACGTGACGGTTAACAGAAGCAGTCGAAACACACATCAATAATTAACATTTATTATGAGCGACAACGTGTGTGTGATTCAGGTCACATGACAACCCTGGTCCTCCACAGCATCTATCCTGTATGTTGTAGATGTATCCCTCTTCCAACACACCTGCCGGTCATTACCAGTCTTCTGCAGAGCTGGATGAGAAGTTCACCATTTTTATTCTACGATCCTCTAGAATGTTCCGACAGCTCCCGTTCACTTTGAATTGACTTCAACGGACCCATGGCAACGGATTTTGTCACTTCAGATTCACGTTACCATATCACTCCGCAGGTAGTTCGGCCACTTTGAAAGTAAATACTCACTACATTGTAGCAGCTGTTTTATACCATCTGTTAGAGTAGTAGCACTAATAAACTGGAATAACCTGTAGAATAAGCCGGATAATGCATTCCCCAAGAGTTACTATCAGAAAAATATTCCCCAACGGGGTCGAACAGCACCCCGACGCCAATACATTATCCCTTGTGAATCAGGTGTGTTGGAAGGAGGATACATCTAAATCAGGGGTGTCAAACTCATTTTAGTTCAGGGGCTGCATTCACCTAAATTTGATCAGACGTGGTCCAGGTCGGTGAAGTAAAAATATCTAAATATTAATCAACCTCAAACTGTTATCCATGTTTTAGAGGGGGAAAAAAAGGCAATTTATATGATGAAAATGTTTACATCTACAAACCATCCTTTCAAACAATGTGAATAGCATGAACAAACAGATTTTTTTTAAAAAGTTTTTTTAACATTATTAGATTTTAGTATCTAACGTATGCATGTTTGTTATACCTTACAACTAAAAAAAAACATTTAGTAGTAGGTGGAATATTATTAATAATGTACTTACTTCTCTTAAGACATTTCAAGTTGTTCATATTTGTTCCAGTTATTCAGTTTTTTTGTAAAATTATATTTTGTTTTAGTTTAACTAAATGAAAATATTGACATTTACAAAGAGAAAAAGTTTGATTTGTGAGTATATGTTATTATGAGAGTGAATTGGTCTGAATGTAGAACTTCAACTAAAATGATTCATGTATTAGTGTCATTTTTACATTTGAAAAATTAATCCAAAGGGCCGGACTGGACCCTTTGGCGGGCCAGATTTGGCCCCCGGGCCGCATGTTTGACACCTCTGATCTAAATCATGCAGGATAGTAACTCTGGAGGACCAGGATTGAGCACCCCTGCCCTGGGTTAGAGGCATGGTGACATCTGCGTTTACTGTAATGGGTTAGTTTTTGTCACAGCAGTGGCGGAACACGGAGCACCTTAAAAGTTCGTAGAAGTTAGCAAAAGCTAACTGCCGCACAATGTATTTCAATACAGAGCATAGCATGTGCAGAGCAACACTTGTTCCAGGTAAAACGTTTAAAAATGACGTTTTCATATCAGATGGGCATCGGGATGAAATGGACACGAATAATTAACTATGTTAGTGTATTTTCTCTGTCTAGAATATAGGATTTAGAGAATGTTAATAGGTAAAAGTTTAAGCTAGCACAATGGATAACGATAACAACCCATGACTGAGTGACAGAAGTCAATATAAATGTGTATTTATACCTAAGTAACAGTGATGCGCGGGCTGACCCGAAGTGAGCGGTTGGCCGCAGTCACCCAGAGTTACGGGTCATTAAAAATATTTTAATGATATTCGGGTGCGGTCGGTCAGGGTCGTTTGAGATGGTAGCTAGCTTATTACCGCGTTAGCTTCAACGACACACCGGTGCTAAACAGCGTTAGCTTATGCACAGATAAACAACACACCATGCTAATATCTATCTAAACTGTACTGTGTTATTCATGTCAGTATGTGGCATTTACACACAGTAATGAACCAGGAATATATAAATGAGGAGAAAAAGAAGAAGAGATGGCTATCTTAGCATGGTTACTTAGCAACACAGCGGCTAATTCTAAAGACGTTCATCACTGGTGCGTTCAAAAGCATGGGATATTTGAAAACTTAAAGAAAATGAGTTGTTCCTGAATAAATATTATTAAACAATTAAACTGTTTGGGCTTTCTATCGGGCATTAAAATAATCCGGGAAATGCGTTTTATTAACTGAATTTCTGTGAGGTTGATGTACAATCTAGGAAGAATCCTACAGTATGGAGGGAGCAAGAGACAAGGTCAAGGAGAGTGGAAGCTCCGGAAATATACAAACAAAAACATAAGGTTTGGGACACATTCATTGAGATTTTTAAAGATGATGAGCAGCTCCCAGTGCTTTCTTTTCCATGGAAACCAGGTTCAAATGTCTCTTTGGGTGTTACGGAAATAAATGCAGGTATCTGAGTAAGGTCATGTGATCATAAAGACCATTGATTACATTTTTAAAATGCGGGCTGAGAAGCGGGTTTGATTTGAATGATTTATTTCGAACATGTGCAGAATGCAACAATAATCAATACAACAACAACAACAACAACAACAACAACAACAATAATAATAATACACAGTGACGAGTAGGATGAAGCATAAGGTTGGGTCTGTTCTTTTCAAATACATTAATTGCGGTTCCGAGTCGGTTTCGTTAAAAAAGCGGTTGTTTGCGGGTTGTTTATACATCGACCCGCGCATCACTGCTAAGTAACCTGGCTGAAATGACTGCTATGTCTAAAAAGTAATGTGACCTCCTCCTAATACATCAGACACCACCATCTACTGGCTTTTTTGTGTATTGCAGTTTCAAAAATTCAATCTTTGTATCTAAACATTTCTTGTTTTATATGATTAATTGGATCATACAAGGTAGATGCTAGATGGTAACAGGACATTTGACTTTTTATCACATGATTTTGACTTTTGCCTTATATATGAAAAACTCAAAAATAATCCATTCATTGACAGTACGCCTTATAGTGCAGAAAATACTGTAATAATAATAACAATAATAAATTAAAGGAATAAAGCATCATGTCAGGTTTATGTGCATCTGACTTTGACTTTTGGACATTTTTCTGGTGCCTGTGTTGACATGTGTGCTGTAACTGTGTCATACATGTAACTATAATTAAGGACATATGTTTGGGCTTGTTTTATTGTCAGTGCCTTTAAAAGAGTTCACCAGGGCCTTTCACTTACCAGAGCATTAGCTGATTCATCCGTTCTAATGCTAACAGGGTGATGGTGAATCTGAAGCATCGAAGGTGACAGCAGTCCTTCATATTGCCCAAAAAAAAGACACCTCCCCCCTCCTGAGTCCATCATTTTGTTATTATACTTTCTTATCACTATTCAAATACGTTGTTGGGTCAGACATAATTAGTTTTTACTCTGTATCCAGTCAAACATGTTGGTGGTTTACACCGTGTTATCGTCTAATGCATTCATTATGGAGACATGATCTGGGAATTATCTTCTTTTCATATCAGAAAATTCCATAATATTAAGCCAACTATGACTAATAAAACAAGCCCAAACATATGTCCTTAATCATAGTTACATGTATGACATAACACAAGTGGAAATGTGGTTTCAGTTTTAGCAGAGTATTGTTAATAAAATGTGTGGACGGTGTGTTTGTCCTGTCAAATATATTACACTGAATGGAACGTATCACCACTCCAAGATGGTTCGTCCTGAGGAGAATGCCCTCGTCCCACCCCCCCCATCCGTCCTTCCATTATCATCTCGCACAGGGGTGTCAAACTCATTTTAATTCAGGGGCCACATTCAGCCTAAAATGGTATAAAGTGGGCCGGACCAGTAAACTAATATAAATAATAGGATAAAAACATATAAATAATATCAACTCCAAAGTTTTCTCTCTGTTTTAGAACAAAAATAGTAAAATTCCATCATGAAAATGTTTACATCTACGAACTGTACTTGAACATAACATGAACATATATTAACAAACTGAAAAATAAGTGTGATATTAACAGTATTGGACTTTACTTTATCATTTATATACATGCACATCACAGCTTAAAGATAACAGTGGATTTACAAATACACAGATTTTTATTGGTAAAATTCACATTGTATTGGCTAGTCTTTTTTATTTATTTATTTACGTGTTTATTGATTTCCTTTTTCTTAACATGAAAACAAAGAAGAAAATGTGCTTTTTTTCATAATTCTTTATTAATGTTTATGGTCTGATCCATTTTAGATTGAATTGATGTCAAATAATTTTAACTTCCTTACTTATTAATATCTTTTGTGTAATTTTTGCATTTCATAAATTCATCCCAGGGGCCAGATTGGATCCATAGGTGGGCTGCTTTTGGCCCCTAGGCCACATGTTTGACACCTCTGATCTAGCATCTACTATCATACAAGTAATGATATATTTATGGAACAGTATTTATATAACCAATATGTTATTATATAACTTCTATTTATAATTAGATTTAAGCAACCAAGCTGAATGAAAGGACCCCCCCCCCCAAATAAGTCTTCTTCTTAAGGCTCCAGTGAAAGTCAGGGCAGCCCAGTGTGTGTTGAGCTGATCAGGTGAACCAGGTTTTTCCAGCGCTAATAAATAAATAAAAACAGGTGGTGGTCTGGTCTAAGTAAAAAAAAAAAATGAAAAATTGGCCCAGTTCAGCCCTGGTCCAGACATAAACAGTTTGAACAATGTCTTCACTGCTTATTATCATTTTATTTTAAGGAACAAGTAATGCTGCTGTGTTAAATGAATGAAATAATGTGAGAGAGAGAGAGAGGGAGAGAGAGAGAGAGAGAGAGAGAGAGAGCAGGATTTGAACGATAATGAAAAGCTGTATTTTATTTGTTTCCTCAGTTGATCGGAACATTTTCCCAAGATCAAGTCGAATCCCCTAGAACACTTGAGACAGCCATGAAAAAACAACAACGAAACAGCGCTTTGCAAAACAAGTCTGTTTTTAAATTGCTGTTCTTTGAAGAAGAAAACAAATTCAGGCCAGACTGTCATGAAAAAAGTGAGTATTTTGATAGATATGTTCCTTCTTTTGAACGTCGAATGAGAAAAATCGACTTCTTTATGGTTTTTGACAGTTTTGTATTTTTACAAGGATTCAGTGTCTGATTTACATGTTGTTCATGTATGATGTATCAATGCAAATAAGTCAAGTAAAAATAGAAGTTCACAGTGTACTTCCTGACATTTTTTTGTTTCTTTCCTTAACAATGGACGACACCAGTTTGACTGTCGGTTCTGTGTCTGTATAAAACGATAAATTGATAAAATTCAAACAAAGTGGACTAGAAAACCAGAAAAAAGAAAATATAAATGTGGAAGGGCATAAAATTACTTGATTTCACACAAATGGTGCTCATACTGGGAAAAAAATCTAATAACTCGTCATCTGAACCCGCTTTATCCTCACTAGGGTCATAGGGGTCACTGGGGGCCTAATCCATATATATATATATATATATATATATATATATATATATATATATATATATATATATATAGTCATATTTCATCACACTTAAAATAACACATAATCACCAGTAACTTTTCAGTGAGATATGAGAATTGATTTTTTAAATGATTATTTAAGTTAAAGGTGTCATTCCGCTGAAAACCACTTTTCCACTTTACTCCTTTTGGAATCTGATGGCTCACCCAGCGTTACCATGGTGATGGCTCACCCGGCGTTACCATGGTGATGGCTCAGCCAGCGTTACCATGGTGATGGCTCACCCAGCGTTACCATGGTGATGGCTCACCCAGACTTACCAACACATGCTCTTTGACAGTGGTTCATCACCTCCACTGGCTGCATACTGCATACTGCATTCACACTAAACAACAACAGGAACCAGGGACCCAGAAAAAGACGGTCCATCTGATGTCACATGGACTTTAGCATCACCCGTGTGGGGTTAAACCCGTCCCTGGTATCGAATCTGAAGTAGCATTAGCATTAGCATCTACAAGAGAAGACGGCAATCAAACTGGTTCATGTGCTCTCTCAAATGATCCATTTGAGTAAAGGTCAAAGGTCAAGGTCAAATTAACTAAAATGTCAAAATCACATTATCAGTTATAACTCAAAAACAGAGGGTGACAGAACTTTCAGATTGGTATCAAATGTTGCGGAATGAATATTTCTATACTTCTCAGAATTGGTGTTATCACCTATGACCAATCGTTTTTGAGATCTCTGGAGGTCAAAGGTGACATTTGGCAAAATTAACTATATATTATTCTAATATTACACACACTGATGCACATATACATGTAACAAAATTATCAATATTGCATAAGGTCAAAGGTCAAGGTCGCATTTAGCAGAAAGGTCAAAATCTCATTATTGGCTCTAATTAAAGAACAGGTTGTCATAGAAACATGAAATTGACACAAAATAGGGGCGAGATTAGACATTCTCTGAATACTTGTATTCTGAAACACCATCCTTTTGTCCTAGTCTTCCCTCACTCTTTCTTCTTTTAACCTTCTATGGGACTTATTAAGGATTTTTTTTAAAGACTTCTGATTTTAAGGGTTGTATTAAGGCCTAAAATACATTTCCTATGCCCACTTTACAAAATTGACCTTTGACCTTTATTTTAAGGTAATGTGATTTATAAATGACTTTATATATATATATATATATATATATATATATATATATATATATATATATATATATATATATATATGTATATATATATATATATATATATATATATATTTTTATTTATTTATTTATTTATTTTTTCATAAACGTAGAAAACAATTGATAAAAGAACAATGACTGAACATTTTTGATTGAAAAAAACCCCACTCAGAATATTTTATTTCAGAATGATTCTAAAACCGTAAAAATAATATTAATTTTATTAATGAATTCTGAAAAGTTGATGAACATAAGCTTGAATGAACGATTACAAATTAAATGTGGTTCAAGAGGCGACAATTATTTTTCATTATTTTCTGAGTGAAGTAGGATTTTGTTTCATATTTTACTTTTTAACTTTTTTAACGAAGGATTTGTAGATTTCTTCATATGAAATGACTAAAATAGTAAAAACAAAAAACAGTTTAGGAAATGTACTAATATCTTTTTTATGTCTGTCTGTCTGTCTGTGTGTCTGTCTATCGCAGCAGAAGGTTTTAGTTCTTCCCAGAGACACTTTAAATCACATGAATAAGTGAAAAAGTCCCAGGTTGAGGCAGGCTGTTGTGGATCAGTGGGTTGTCAGACAGGAAACAGGCAAAAACCTTTAGAGTCAAACCCACTGCCAGCTCTTTCTTTAATCATTTTTTTCAGCTTACAGTTGCAATAAAATGACTTGTTTTGTCAAGAAATCAAAAACAAAAAAAGATCAAGACCTGAGTCAAAACTAACCGCACTGCAAAAATCTAAATCTTCCCAAGTGTATTTCTTCTCATTTCTAGTTCAACTAGCTCTGCACACTTAAAATAAGACATACTCACCTAAAAAGGAACTTTTCAGTGCATTATAAGATCGTATTTTTTGACAACAGATCTGGAAAATCTGATTTTAACAAATGTTCCATTTTAAACTTAAAATTGTCTCAGGGCTGCTACAAACCCACTACACTTAATATATTTAGTGCATTTTAATGATGTTTAAACTGTATTTGGATGGCATTTTTAACCTGCACTGTAAAAGACTTTGTGACCCTTTGTCTGCATTAGGAATAGTTAATGGTCAGCGTAGGTCAACTGACCTGTCCACCCAAGTCAGACACCAGGACAGTAGAGAACCAAAAGAAAATAACAATTAATCAGTGACCCTGAAACAGTTTCAGTTTATTCGAGTACACAATATCATCAAAAGATCATTCATTATCTGAACCCGCTTTATCCGCACTAGGGTCGCAGGGGTCACTGGGGGCCTAATCCAGCTACAATGGGCGAAGGCGGGGTACACCCTGTATGAGACAGCAGTTCATCTCAGGGCTGAACATATATAGACAAACAATCACTCTCACATTCACACCTATGGACAATTTTAGATTAACCAATTAACCTATCAGTGCATGTGTTTGGATGGTGGGAGGAAACCGGAGTGCCCGGCGAAAACCCACGCGGACACGGGGAGGACACGCACAGAAAGGTCTGGTATGGGATTCGAACCAGGGTCCTTCTTGCTGTGAGGCACGAGTGCTAACCGCTGCACCACTGTGCCGCCCATCAAAAGATCAATCATGGTAAAAAAAAAAACAACACCAAAAAAAAAACATCTTTCTTGCACTCGAAAAGGCGTGGGAAGAAGTAAAACTTATAAACTCCCACCCCCTTTTTACAAAATAATAATCCAGCAGCTTCTGCATTCTATGATTTAACACACTTTTTTTTTTTATATCTATTTATCCTTTACGCAAAACATCTACAATCATTTATATACACATTGTTTTATATGTCACCTCACACAATGCAATTTGTATAATGAACTATAAGTATAATTATTTTCACGTTATATTTACTACAAATACAGTATTTAATATATCTCCTAATTATGCTAATCTATTTTAATTTATCACTATAAAATCTTATTTTGTACATCCTTCTACATTATAACTGAATATTCACTTATTGCAGATTTTAATGGAAAAAAACCCCAAAACAACAAAAAAAACAATGATAG
Source organism: Siphamia tubifer (assembly GCA_020466265.1). Lineage (NCBI taxonomy): Eukaryota > Metazoa > Chordata > Actinopteri > Kurtiformes > Apogonidae > Siphamia > Siphamia tubifer. The sequence goes on from CM035805.1 coordinate 6,837,471, forward strand.
CATTGAACACCAACACCAATAATGTTTGACAACAATTACAGAACAGGGAATACCAACAATGGTAAGGACATTATACCAGTATTGATACGTAAACAACAACACCATTATGCTGACTTGCACCCATTGCAATTTCTTTACTGTATTTTATTTTTCTTATTCCCTTCCTTTAATACGAACGCTATTGCTGTTTCTACTGAATGCTTTTGGATTTTAGGTGGATATAATTATTCTTTCACTTGTGTGGTGCTTTAGTACAGGGGTTCTCAAACTTTTTTGGCCCAGGTCCCCCTTGGAGGGGTGAAATTTTTCCATGTCCCCCCTCATCCTCGCGTTACTGAAAATGATAAAAAAACCACTTCAACAATGATTATTATGAAACAATGATAACCTTTTTTAATAGTGCTTTTGTGCAAACCAGCGAAATTTTCAGGTATTATAATATAAATGAGCACTTCAGAAACAACAATTTTAAATAATTTTAAAACAATAAACGGAACAAAAGACACACAAAACCGTGTGTGTGTGTGTGTGACAGACAGACAGACAGACAGACAGACAGACAGACAGACAGACAGACAGACAGACAGACAGACAGACAGACAGACAGACAGAGACTTAATGAGAGGGATGATCTTGTCAAACTCAATATAACTATCAATGTACTTTCTCATTTTAGGGTTAGGGCGTTTGTTTTTGTCATTGTCATTTTCATTGTCATTTCTTTTACCACTTCTTGAGGAACTTGGCGGACACAAAAATCCATCCATGTTCGCTGCAGGGTGGCTAAAAATAGCCTGTGACTCGCTCTGTCTCAATTTAGTCAAGCTTTAGTCAAACAGCGCTGCTACTTCTGCCCGCTCGCTACAAAATAAAACTTCCGCATTTCAAAATAAAACAGCAAAAAAAAAAAAAAACGTGAATAATTTTGCGTACCCCCTGGACATGCGCCACGTCCCCCTAGGGGTCTGCGGACCCCAGTTTGAGAACCGTGGCTTTAGAAGGCCAGGTTGTGGATCAGCTGACTGAGGATTTTAGTCTCCAGATAACTGACTCCCACCTCGTTACTGTAGTTGTAGTTGTATCAAACATTTATGTGTGTTTTCTAATCTTTGTGGTGCATTCAAAGACATTCTGTGAGTAGTACAGAATCTAGCCAGAGTCAACATGTAAACAAGTAAAACCGGTGACTGGCACAAATTAATACACATGAGAAAAGAGATAACCAATCAGAAATGAACACGAACAGAAGCGCCTCGAGCTCCACCTGTGGGTGGGGAAATGGACATGACAGGAAATATTACCAAATCAATTGTAAACAAATGGACATTAGACTGTAGGCTGTTGATCAGCGCTGATCAAATGTGTATTTTACATGTGTCAATAAACCGCAAAAATCTGAGACTGTCGTGTTCCAGACGTCCTGATTGTCTCGCCTCAATTTATTCTTGAAGACCCAAGAACGGTTTCTTTCATCTGTGAAAAATGCTCTATAGTTAAAACAAGTGGTGACCGACACACATTTTAGCTCTTAATGGCCATCTCCCTGTCAGTTTGTGAGACTATGGGTTTGAACTTTTATTGTCACTCAAGGTCAAAGGTCAAGAGGCAATTTTGTAGCCAACATGTAGTTTCCTATTCGTCAACAATAGTAACTGAGTACTTACCACTACGGATGGGACACGATTTTTGACTATTCGTAACACGCTTGAATACAGAATACTCATTTGGAACGCTGCATTACTTGTATTGTTTCACTTGGACAGAATGTGGTATTGACTGTCACTGTACGGTGGCTGATGGCACAAATACACCGCATCGACAAAACGCTGCAAACACAAGAAAGATGAACAACTAAAAACACAAACACATGAAACAAATGCAAGAGAAAACTGTTGTAATAACAGAAACAAAAGCGTACCTCTCTGTGCACGCAACGTCTGTGCCGTCAGAGCACATGTTTTCAGCAGCTGGATTAATTGTGAATACGCGCACACGCCTCCACCCCGACCATGTGGACATGTTAATTTTTTAATTAAAAACCTGGCGTGTATTCATGTGACTGTTGTTGTTAAATCTGTTTGAGATTGTAGCGAAATCAGCTGTTTCACTCTTTACCGCCAAGACAGTTAAATTAAATATAGTTGGCTGCGGTTAGTGTGATTTCAACATTAAAAGATGTAATTGTTTCATGCAGTAGATTAGATGAATCAGATGAATCACCAGGAGAAGATCAACATGTTGTTGTGTGATTTGTAATATTCTTGTGTATTCAGTTTAGTTTCCTCTTTTAACCTTTGTGTCACCGCGTGTGTGTTTGTATGTTTGGGGGTGGAGGCGTACATCAGCATGCAAGCGCGAGGGGCATGCACCTGAACGTCGTATCCATGGTCGTTTCCATGACTCCCCCATGAGGCTTACCATGGGGGGGGGTCGTGGAAACACGTTAGATTTCCAGCGAATTTTGAATAGTGTTTTGGAACCAAAGTCACACCCCTACTTACCACCACTCTGTTTGGAGTTACCACCGCTTAAAATCAGGTGACCTTCATTTTGACCATTCAAGGTCACTCAAGGTCAAAGGTCATGACATCATTTTTAAAGCCCATGCCAGGTTTCCTATCTGTCAACAATAGTAACTAAGACTCTATTTCCACTGTTTTTTCTCTGCTATAGTCTTTTTTGAAATTTTTCGTATTGACCCAGTGACCTTTGACCTCTTGGGTTGACAATAAGTCAAAATCTATGCAGACAAGATGCAGAATTGAAAGACCAGCATTCTGGTGTTGATTGGAAGTCTGTAAAATGAACACTTCAAAAGTTATATCCATAATGACCTTCGCCAAGGAGGGTTAGGGTTAGACAGGGTTCTGTCTGTCTGTCTGTCTGTCAGCAGGGTTATGCAAAAACTCCTGAACGGATTTTGATTAAACTTTCAGGAAACCATTACATTTTTAATAATGAAGGTCAAAGGTCAAGGTCACACTAACGATCAACAGCTAAAACACATCAGTGGTAATAGTCTGGTGTTTTCTTTTCATTCACATGGTCAACACCTATAATCCTAACCTTTGACCCCTAACCTTTAGACACTAGATGGGTCAACACCTATAATCCTAACCTTTGACCCCTAACCTTCAGACACTAGATGGGTCAACACCCATGGCTTCTTCACGTCACGTTTTGACATCATATGACGACATATCAAGCCTTGGTGGAGGTCTGCTGTCTCTGACTGCCTTGTTCAATTTTGACCTTTATTGTGACCTTTGACCTAGAGTCTTCAAATTTGTCCTTCAAGGTTCTGATGTCAACGCACGTCAACAGGGAGATCAAAAAGTAGCTGTATGCTAAACTGAGTGTACAGCAATGAAAATGAAATGACTGATTTGGCCTATCGCTGATCATTGTGAAAACATATTTTTGGTGACTGTGACCTTTGACCTACAGTCACCAAAATGTAATGGGATCTATTCTGGACCACATTGCAACTTTTATTAAAATTTAATTTAAATTGGTCCAGTAGTTGTTGCTAAACCTGCTATGACTTTAAAAAAAATGGTGGGGGGGGGGACTGCAAAAAATTAAGACATTTATCATAATACAATCCATTTGAAATTCAGTTAAAAATTAAGCCAGATAGAAAAACCAACAGTTAATCATCTTCCTTCATTGGAGTCATGTGACTGGCTGAACTTGTAACCTGATTGGCTGGCTGTCAGTTTGACTTAAGACAGAATCGATTGCTTATCCTCTGTGTCCCAGATGTGTGATATGAAATTTTTTTAGGCTGACTTTGTGCATTTGAATTATTCTAAATATATGAATATAGTTGAATTCAGCGCCAAAAAAATCCTGATATTTAATTTCAGTACAAAATCTGTGTTAAAAATTCAATGACTTTTAAAATTAAAAATCTGATGAAACTGATTTGCTTCCATATGTTTCTATTATTCAGTATCTTTCTTTCTTTTTTTTTTCTCAGATAGTCTAACCAACTCAAAGACAATACCCCTCTCCCCTTTGGGGAGGGTGTGGGGAGGGTGAAATTACGAACTTACTTACATTGGCAGATTTTTTTGTCACTTAATTCAAGCAAAAATATATCTTGGACTATTTCTCAATACCAAGTCCATCAGGTTCAGACTTACATACTTGGCAGTTTGGACTATAAGTACAGTCTCTCGAGGACAGGAGGTCGCTGGACGGTTATTCTGCAATTGGGACAGCAGCGTACTTGATTATGTCACCGAAGGCAGCTCGTCAGCTGGCGACATATGCTAGCAGGGGACTCACTAGTTCCATGCCACTTCGACAACAATGGGCTTTTGAATAAAGGTTCAACGCCTGCACTTATGTCTTACGTCTTGCTGGTTGCTAGGTTACTTCAGAAGGTCCAGTTTTCAAACTATCCAACACTTACAAGTTACGACAAAGATTCTGGATACCCCGATGCGTCTGGATCAATAACAGCTCGCAGTCACCACTGTTGGTGGTGGTTCAGAAGGTCCACTTATTGCAGTGGGCCGTATCCTATGACATAGTGAAATAATCGCGAGATGGGGTTGGGGGGGGGGGCTCCGCAATATCCCGTAATATTCCCAAGACAATGTGAAATACACTAGTAGGCCTAGGCTACACCAAAGCACACAATTTGTAATCATTTGTTATTGCATGATTTTACCATCATACTTATATAGTCAGTCAATGACCCTGAAATAATAATACTAATACTAATAATACTAATACTAATACTACTACTACTACTACTAATAATAATAATAATAATACTAATAATACTAATACTAATACTAATACTACTACTACTACTACTACTAATAATAATAATAAATCTTATTATTATTGTAAGCAACATGTACCAGTATGATTTTAAACATCTGTGAGACCTTACTTGTCACAAATCAATATATTAAATTTTTTTGGATTGGAGAAGAAAGCAAAACATGCAATTAGCATTTTAAATAGATCTTGATTCTAAAGTTGAAGTGCTATCTTGTGGCAGTGGCGGATCTAGACGGCTATTTTTAGACTGGCCGAAATGAAGTCGGGGTGGGAAAGACCCACGTATAACAACAACCGTAATAGCATTTGTGGAATTGAAACTGAATTAAAAAAATAAAAATAAACACAAATAATTAAATATCCATAGTTTATTTCCATTGACATTTACAAATAAATAACTATATTAAGGATATTGATCAACGTTCCAATTTGATGAGGCAACGAAAATCAGTCTAGAATTCTGTTTCTGAGCTTGTGATTGGTTGGGCACAGCTGTCAATCAGGGAGGGCCCCGCCCACCCCGACCC
>CM035805.1:6847797-7012797 GCA_020466265.1 Siphamia tubifer
GTTTTTAATGGCTGCCGCTTATTGCAGCAGAGGTAGAAGGTTTTATTCTTCTTACCAGAAACACTTTAAATCACACGAGGCAGCATGAATAAGTGAAAAAGTCCCAGGTTGAGGCAGGCTGTTGTGGATCAGTGGGTTGTCAGACAGGAAACAGGCAAGAACTTTTAGAGTCAAACCCACTGCCAGCTCTTTCCTTAATGGTTTTTTTTAAGCTTACTGTTGCAATAAAATGACTTTTTTTTGGTCAAGAAATCTAAAAAAGGATCAAGACCTGAGTCAAAAACCAACCACACTGCAAAAGTCTAAATCCTCCCAAGTGTATTTTTTTCCTCATTTCTACTCCAAATAGCTCAGGACACTTAAAATAAGAAGTGAATATAAAAACTTATTTTTAAGACAATAGATCTTGGAAGTCTTATTTTTATTTTTATTTTTTCCACTTCTTTTTATTATTTATTCTTTTTTGCTTAACCCTTTGATGCATAAATTATGAGCATGTTAGTAAAGATTTTTTAGGTTTTTATTCCTCTTTAGGCATGAAAAAGGCAATAAGATTGAAATATTTTTAATGAACCTATTTTTTTTTATGGAGTTACAAAAATGTCCACTCAGCTGGACAATATGCATTTAAGCTTTGAAGCAAAGAAACGTGTATTTAAAACATAATATCAGAACACTATGATATAAACATTTTAAATCCAGTTTTTGGTTTAGAAGACACTATTAATTACAGTCTAATAACAAGTAATTAATTTCCAGGTAAACATGTTAGTACAGATCAGGTATTAAGCACAGACCAGTTACAGCAGAGGTGTCAAACATGCGGTCCGGGGGCCAAAATCGGACCGCCAATGGTTCCAATCTGACCCCTGGAATGAATTTGAGAAATGTGAAAATTACACACAAGATAATAATTAAGGAAGTTAAAATCATTAGACAACAATTCAATGTAAAATGGATCAGACCATAATCATAATAAACAATGAATTATGAAAAAATGTCCTTATTTTAGCATAAAAAAAGGGGGAATAAAAAATAAAACAAAAAAGACAAAAAAGGATTTTTTTACCAATATTGTGCATGTTACTAAATGTTGTGAAATCCACTCTTATCTTTCAGTTGTCATGCAATGATAAACTAAAGTGCAGTATTGTTAATATTGCACTTGTTTTTCTGAAGAATTATCAGGTTTTTAATATTTGTTCACGTTATGTTCAAGTATATATCGTAGATTTAAACATTTTCATGACGGAAATAATAATAATAATAATAATAATAAGAATAATAATAATAATAACAATAATAATAATAATAATAATAATAATAATAATAATAATAATAATAATAATAATAACAATAACAATAACAATAACAATAACAATAACAATAATAATAATAATAATGGATTACATTTATATAGCGCTTTTCAAGGCGCCCAAAGCATTAGTGATCCATTATTCATTTACTCTCACATGCTCACTCTGGTGGTGGTAAACTACATATGTAGTCACAGTTGCCCTGGGGCAGACTGACAGAAGCGTGGCAGCCATTTTGTCCCTATGGTCCCTCTGACCACCACCAAACATTCATACACCAGTGTGAGTGACACTGGAGGCAGAAGGATGAAGTGTCTTTGCCCAAGGACACAACGGACTGACTAGACCACAGTGAGAATCGAACCTCCAACCCTTCAGTTAATGGACGACCCGCTTTACCAACTGAGCCATGGCCGCCCCCACTTTACTGTTTTTGCTCAAAAACATAGAGAAAACTTTGGCCCACTGTATATCATTTTAGGCTGAATGTGGTCCCTGAACTAAAACGAGTTTGACCCTTTTGAGTTACAGTAATGATATGAACTGATTAATATGGAACTAAAACAACTAAACCCTTGAATATATAAGAGAACAAGTGTAGAAGTGACACTGACCAGTATGCATTAAAGCAGGGGTGTCAAACTCATTTTAGTTTAGGGGCCACATTCACCCCAATATGATCTCAAAAGGACCAGACCAGTAAAATAATAACAGTAAAAGAGTCAATCAACAACTTGACATGTAAGAAAAACAAATGCAATTTTAATCAGATTTCGTCCCCATTTGCCTCAGTTACAGCTTACATTACAAATACACTAAATACTTGGTAACAGGCAGAATATTATTTATAATAATTATAATTACACTTACTTCTCTTAAGACATTTCATGTTGTTCTTTATCTGTTCAGGTTCGTCACATTTTTTGTAAATGGATAGTTTGTTAATATAACAAATTTCTGTCCCGACAGGTTTCCTGGGGTCACCAAAATAAAATGTGTTTCTTCTCAAAATGGTATGTGTTTGAATGAGCGATTTATTTGCATAACAAAACCGTCACAGAACAAAAATTCGCACCTCGTAATTGCTTACACATAGCAGCTGCAAACACTGTCGAACAACTGATGAAAGTAGTCAGGGCCGGCTTTAGGCATAGGCAGACTAGGCGGTCGCCAAGGGCACCAGATGTCTTGGGGGCGCCAAGTCCCACAGAATTAGATTATTAAGATAATGTATTTTCCAGATTATAAGGTACACTTAAAATACTTAAATTTTCTTCAAAAACCACAGAGGGTCTTATATATGGATTCAATTTGATTTTGCTTAGTAAATAGGAATTTTGACTTTTTATCTTATAATTTTAATGTTTTATCACATAATTTTGGCTTTTTTTTTCCTAATTTGGCTGTTATATCAAATAATTTTGACTTTTTATCGGATAATTTTTACTTTTTATGGCATGATTTGGACTTTTTGTCATAGAATTTGGGGATTGTATCTCATAATTTTGACATTGTAATTCAGAATTTTGACTTTTTATGTCATAATTATGACTTTTTATTGCATAATTTTGACTTTTTATCACATCTTTGAATTTTATCGCATAACTTTGACTTTTTCTCAGATAATTTGGAATTTCATCTCAGAATTTAGACTCTTTTAAAGGTTTATTTAGCAGAATCGGAGTGTGTTTTTCCGTTTTGAGAGTTATTGTGACTGTTTAGCTTTACTTAATGCACCTTATGAATAGAAAAATTAAAAAAAATAAAACATTCATTGACAATGCACCTTATAGTGTGGAAAATATGATAAATAAAGCATTAAACTTATCATTGACAGTGATTATTCATGGACACTTTGCATGTTCTTGATCAGATGTAAGCAGGGGTGGTTAAAGTACTCACATTCTATACTTAAGTAGAAGTACAGCTGAAAAATACTCAGCTAAAAGTAGAAGTACTGATTCAACTCCTTTACTGAAGTAAAAGTAAAAAAGTACAACTTCTGAATTGTAATAAAGTAAAAAGTAAAACTGCTTTTTTATGCTATGGATTAAATAATATATATTTAAACAGGAAAAACCTGAAAATTTTCAATAATATCCAAAAATAAAGCTTTAAAAAGTGAGTTAGTGTGTAGATGATATGTTTTATTGGGTCATGGTACTGAGTTTAGTCGGTATGGACAGGACATTTAGGAGCAATTAGAAATAAATAGGAAAAATAAAATACTATAGGCAAATAAAAGTATAATTATGAGATTAAAAATATCTAAATCGTGAGATAAAAAGTCAAAATTACAAGAAAAAAATCATAATTATGAGATGACAAATTGATAATTATGAGATTAAAAAAAGTCCAAATTATGACATAGTAAGTCACAATTTCTGATTTAGAACTTATTTTTCATATTGTCACATTTGTTTAGTTTGAAAAAGTAATGAGTCTGTTCTGAGAATGTAAAGAGTATAAAGTGCAGATATTTGTATAAATGTAAAGAGTATAAAGTACAAATATTTATATAAATGTAAAGAGTATAAAGTACATATATTTATATAAATGTAAAGAGTATAAAGTACATATATTTATATAAATGTAAAGAGTATAAAGTACATATATTTATACAAAAATGTAGGGAGTAAAAGTAAAAAGTTGCCAGAAAAATAAATACTCAAGTAAAGTACAGATACCTAAAAACTGTACTCAAGTACAGTAAAGAAAGTACTTCTACTTAGTTACTTCCACCTCTGGATGTAGGACACTATATTTACAGATGCTCATTTCTAATTTCACAAAAAGCAAAGAGGGGTGTTCGCCTCGGGCACCACATTGACCAGAACCGGTCCTGAAAGTACTTTGCTGCGGCACACAGCTGTTACACTGACATTGTGCATTGATCACTATTGAGTGAAAGTAGCTCCAAGCAATTACGAGGTGTGAGTTTTTGTTCCGTGATGGTTTTGTTATGAAAATAAATCACTGATTTAAACACATTGTTTTTGAGAAGAAACACATTTTATGTAGTTGACCCCAGGAAACCTACCGGGACTACTTTCACTTTGACCAAAACCAGACCAGAACTGGACTCACAGAACACTGTCAGGGTAAGTCAGTGTGGCTGCACCAGAGTAAAGACACTGATGACATACAGATCCATGTGAAAAATACTGAACTATCCCTTTAATGGGTTAATTCAAGCAAAAAAAAAAAACAAATCTTTACTGGTGTATTTTATATGTGCTACCATCAGGCACAACAACAGCCTTTGTTCCACAGATGTTCTTATTCCCATGTGCAGACTGCACTATTATAGACCATGAAACCCTTTACTTACTGCCTGTCTTGGCTTCTGGTCTTGTTTTAGGGGTATGTGTCTGTGGCTTGTCCTCCTGACATGCAGCTGAGCAATACAGTTCTGCACAAATCCTCACCACATCTATTGCCCTAAATCAGTAGAGAAAAAGGTACGGTATCCCTCCAGTGAGAGGCCGTTCTCCCATTTTTGACAGTGGGAAAGGAAACAATAAGACCTCTGCGTCAACCGCTCGAATCTTCCAGCACCTTCAAGTATATCCCAAGATAAACGCGGTCGTTATATTTTAGTGTTTTTTAACAATTTGGTTGTTGTTCTTGTGGTTTTTGTGGATTATTCAGCTGTATATATATTTCAAGCGACACCTTCTCCATCCATTAAAGCCTCTAGCCAAGGACTAAATCTGTTTTTTAACACAGTGGTTTATGGGGTCATTTAGGCCTCATTTCCCACAGGAAAGTAAACAGCATTGTTGAGTCTTGTAACAGTGGCTTTTAGGGAAGTGAAAGATACGCTACTGAGTGACACAATTCATCAGTTGAAGGCACTGACTTTATGTGTGTGTGTGTTCAGTTAGTTATATTTTTTCCTCTTAATTATAGTTTAGGTTTATTTTACTGAGCAAAAATGTTTTTCATGGCATTAGTTTCCGCTCATGGTAATAATAACCTTGATGTGACCAAGTACGCTTCCTTGTGGAACTCCGTGGCTTAAATAATGGGCCTAATTACATTTTAGTATAACTTGATAATAATAGTAAAACGTGTAACTTCTAAAGGTTTTTAGGCAGAAGTGGGAAATAACTATGTAGAAGTACTTCACTACTGTACGTAAGTGTATTTTTTAGGTGTATTTTACTTGAGTATTTATTTTTCTGTTAACTTTTTATTATACTCCCTACATTTTTGTATAAATATCTGTACTTTATACTCCTTACATTTGAATAAATATCTGTACTTTATACTCTTTACATTTATATAAATATATGTACTTTATACTATTTACATTTATATAAATATATGTACTTTATACTCTTTACATTTATATAAATATATGTACTTTATACTATTTACATTTATATAAATATATGTACTTTATACTATTTACATTTATATAAATATCGGAAACACTTTATAATACCTACACTCAATTCACTATGTATAAATCATTTCTTACCTACTTGTTTATAGTTTATTCATACACAATTTATCATAAACAAAGCATTTGTTCTTATTTTCTATGAACAAACCATTTGTAGCCGTGTAAACAAATGCTTTATATTAAATTGTGTATAAGAAATACATTAATAAACATTAACAAATAGGTAACAAATGGTTAATACATAGTGAATTGATTGTAGGTATTAAAAAGCCACTTTTACTTTTTTTAAATTTCATGACAATTGTGAAGTTGTACTTTTTTTTTTTTTTAACTTTTACTTTTACTTCAGTAAAGGAGTCGAATCAGTATTTCTACATTTAGCAGCGTATGTTTTTTTCCACACAAGTAGCTGTACTTCTACTTAAATATAGAATGAAATTACTTTTGACACTTCTGGTCATAAACAGCAAAAACAGTGCCATGACGGGAAGCAAAATCTTACGTCACACGTAAAGAATGTTGCACAACATATAATCTTGTCTTATAACTGTCTTTGTCTGTCTACAGGACTTTTAAGACCTGCAAATTTCTCACCATTACACAGTAAAATCTTACTGTCTAGTAATGGTCTATGAATAAGGGGTCATGGTAAGGGGGTCCAGCTATTGTGTTCTCTGCTGAACTAAAGCCCAGATTTGTCAAAGCTCTACTCTGACATTATTAAAAGGGTAGATTCTGAACGTTTGGCGATCACTCATGCATATTTTGGGACTGTCTAATGATGCTTCCTTTTTGGAAGGAAGTAAAGAGACAAATAGATAATACTTTGGGAAGTGATTTACTGTTCACCCCAAGTCAGTTTGTTTCATATCTAACTCCTAAAGACATGTACACTACAGACCAGAAGTACCTGTTCTATATACTCTGAAAGGGGACATATGTCCATTTTCCACCAATGAACATAGTCCTCTGTCCTGTGGTCCAATCAGAGGTGGTCAAAGTACTCACATTATGTACTTAAGTAGAAGTACAGCTACTTGTGTGGAAAAAAACAAATGAAGAGTTCATTTGCAAAAACAGATAACTCCATTTTTCGTTTTTTTTTAGAAAATTGCATTTTTTTACTCTACATTCTAGGTAATACTCATTGATTTGATATATTATTTATTCAATTTAGTGGATCTTACCAAATGAAATAAATAATATATCAAATAAATCAGTATTATTTGTGGAATGTAGAGTACAAAAATTACATTTTGTGAAAAAAAAGAAAAATGGAGTTATCTGTTTTTGCAAATGAACTCTTCAAATACTCTGCTAAAAGTAGAAGTACTGATTCAACTCTTTACTGAAGTAAAAGTAAAAGAAAAGTACAACTTCTTAATTGTAATAAAGTACAAAAATAAAAAGTAAAATTGCTTTTTTTGTTTTTGTCATGAACCCAATAGTACTTCCAAAAATTTAATCTGAAAAGTTTCAAAAGTATCTCAAATGAAGCCTTTAAAAGTGAGTTACTGTGTCGATACTGCGTTTAATTGAGTCACACTTATCCAGTTTTGTGGATATGGACAGGAAAGTTTGGAAAAATGGGGGAAGAAAAGTCACAATTGAGATAAAAATGCACAATTTTAAGAGAAAAAGTCAAAATGATGAGATAATAGTCATATAACTCTAATATATAAAGTCTCTGAAGCCACTTATTTTTCATACTGTCACATCTGTTTAGTTTGTAAAAGTAATGAGTCTATTCTGAGAATGTAAAGAATATAAAGTACATATATTTATATAAATGTAAAGAGAATAAAGTACATATATTTATATAAATGTAAAGAGTATAAAGTACATATATTTATATAAATGTAAAGAGTATAAAGTACATATATTTATATAAATGTAAAGAGTATAAAGTACAGATATTTATATAAATGTAAAGAGTATAAAGTACATATATTTATATAAATGTAAAGAGTATAAAGTACATATATTTATATAAATGTAAAGAGTATAAAGTACAGATATTTATATAAATGTAAAGAGTATAAAGTACATATATTTATATAAATGTAAAGAGTATAAAGTACATATATTTATATAAATGTAAAGAGTATAAAGTACATATATTTATATAAATGTAAAGAGTATAAAGTACAGATATTTATATAAATGTAAAGAGTATAAAGTACATATATTTATATAAATGTAAAGAGTATAAAGTACAGATATTTATATAAATGTAAAGAGTATAAAGTACAGATATTTATATAAATGTAAAGAGTATAAAGTACAGATATTTATATAAATGTAAAGAGTATAAAGTACAGATATTTATATAAATGTAAAGAGTATAAAGTACATATATTTATATAAATGTAAAGAGTATAAAGTACAGATATTTATATAAATGTATAGAGTATAAAGTACAGATATTTATGTAAAAATGTAGGGAGTAAAAGTAAAAAGTTGCCAGAAAAATAAATACTGAAGTAAAGTACAAATACCTAAAAAAAATCTACTTAAGTACAGTAATGAAGTACTTTTACTTTACACCTCTGGTTCCAATATTCATACTGTTATGAGTACACTTACACACAGTATACTTTCTGTATATTTTTCAGCTGGTAAATGCTGCTCCTATTCCAATACCAGATCTGATTCTGCATGATGCACTTAACGGAAATTGCATCAGAAACTGCAAAAAATAACTTGTTTTTTCTTAACAAAATGATGGTATTCTTGATGAATATGAACCTCCAGTTCCTCTGCAGAATGTGTTGTCACCTACACCATCAGCGTGTCTTTCTTTTTGCTGAAAATACACTGGTGTGTTTAACCATTTATGTGTCATGTTATTGCAAAGTAGTCAAATGTTTGTCTGTAAAGTTTACCTTCGACATTAACCAGTGACTAACCAGCAGTGTTTGACAAACTACTGAAAACTCTAATGCATTAATAAATACAAAGACATCAGTAACAATATGACCATTTCTAAAAAGGGGAGGGGTGTGGTCACTACTTACCTGTAATATACTAGTACTAGATGGGTGTGGATTAGGATTTGTAGGGTTTCTTCTTTTTATAACATATTGATCCTTGCTGTTTTAATGCTTGTTTTATCCTGATATTTATTTCACCTGTTTTTTTTTTTTGTTTTTTTTTTATGGAGAAGCATTTTTAATTTTGTTGAATGCACTGCATATAATGTCAATAAAGGCTTGAATCTTTAATCTCTTGTAACAGAAGTTACTCCTCTGTAATGAATCTGTCCGCCATGTTTTTAATTCACGCAGTTCTCAGGCAGTTTCTCACGTCATTTCTGCTACGTTAGGTAATTCGTAGACAATATGGCGGCCGTTGTGTAGGAAAAGTGTACGTAACTACACACTTAAAAGATATGTCCCTGTGCTCATGCAGACCTCACAGCTATGATGTCTTACTATCAACAAAAGGGAGTCATTTAATAGATCATTAAATCAAAATCGAAATCTGTTGAGAACTGAGGGAGGAGAAGAGATTTTAGTGACAGACTGGAAAAATATACAAAGTTGTAAACAAATTGCTTACACTTTTACATTTCGACAAATATCATGACAGTGCACCTTATATATGGATCAATTCTAGTTGTGCTTAGTGACTTGGTGACCACGATTTGGACTTTTTATCATAATTTTCACTTTTTATTTCATGATTTTGACTTCACTTAATGCGTCTTATAGTCCAGTGCGCCTTATAGTGTGGAAAATACAGTACTGTTGGGTAAGTATACAGTTTTTTTTTACTTAAGTAAAGGAGTACTTTTACTTTTACCAGACTATTCTAAAAACAAGTAGCTGTATTTGTACTTAAGTACAGAATGTGAGTACTTTTACCATCTGTGGTTGTCAGATACATTGACAGACAAACCAGTACCACAGTACCCAGGACTCGGCTCAAGACCATGGGTGACAGGGCCTTTGAGGCTGCTGCCCCCCGTCTGTGGAACGCCCTCCCCGACCACCTCAGGGCTCCACAGACGCTGGACTCATTTAAAAAAGGACTTAAAACCTTTTTATTCCGTGCTGCCTTTGCAGACTAATTGCTTTTACTGTTTTTAGTTGTTTTTTTTACTGCTTTTATTGTTTTTTTTATCACTGTTTTTTATTGTTTTACTGTGCACTTTGAGATTTGCCAGCAAATGTAAAGTGCGTGACAAATAAAATCCATTATTATTATTATTACAGTGCTTTAGTTTCACACTCACAGTTAGTCGTGTCTTTTATGTATTGTGACTGTCTCTCTCAACTCACCATATGCTTTTCATTAGTAAGTTGTTTTTAATTCTGATCAGTTACTAGAAATTCCAGGTGACCCCATTTGGATTCCAGGTGAGCCCACATGGGGTCCTGATCCCAAAGTTGGAAAAACACTGCTTTAAATGTTCAGATACATTTAAAGGCTGATGTTTTTGTGAGGATGTGGCTACCTATAGCAAAATACCTCTCTGACCACACTATGTTGTAATGTCAAATTATTTACTGCTGTGGATCAACTCTTGCTCAAGCCACTGAATACTTGCAGAAAGCTTTTTGATGCAGTCCAGCACTCACTTCTGCAGTTGAAACTTGTCTTCAATACTGAAAAGACTAAGATGATGTTATTTTCAGAATCCAAGAAGCTGCCTGAAACTATTCCAGTAGTGTCTAATTTTTAAGAGAAATGTCATAGAGGGGGTTGTTCATGTGTATGGGTATCTTAGTGTTTTGAATGGTGACTCCATATTGAAAATCTGGTGAAGAAGTTAAAGCTTAAATTGGGGTTTACTTTTGAAATAAGTTCTGTTTTTCTTTTCATGTAAAGAAACACTGCTACGTCTTCTTCTTTCTTTTTTTTTTTGAATCAGTGTTAGATTATGGGAATTTATTTTACATGAATGAAACACTGTATGTATGTGTGTGTGTGTGTGTGTGTGTGATTAATTTTTTTTTAGTTTCAATAAAACTATCTGCAAAAATATAGGGTGGCTTTTGAAACCCAAGAAATGCCATGAAAAAAGTGTTAAAGTCCACGAAAATTAAAAACAAATATACAAACACACAAAAAAACAATAATTCAAAATATGAATATATATGCAATTAACATTTTTATTCAACAACAGTTTAAACAAAACAACTGTTCCATTGCATTCAATTTTTTCATCAGAGTAATCGTGATGATGGATTAATCTCTGTTAATACATTAATTTTGACAGCCCTACTGAATATAAGTAATTAGATATTTAGTAATACACTTCACAATATATGCAGAAAGAAAATGAGTTAAATAAAACTATCTGTAAAAATATAGGGCAAATTTTGTTTTCAGTGCAATATATGTTTTATATTTGTCAATGTATAATCAAATCATATATTACAGTATATTGGATAATATATCCACTACTTTTCCATATATGGGGATATATTTTTTAATATAATGCATGACTTTTTAAATATATAACCATATGTTTTCTATTTTGTAAGGGTACATGGATTCAAAAATCTTGAGTTAAATAAACAAGAAATCTGAAGTAAGAATTAAACATGTATAGTTTTTCTTTTTACATATTTAATTAGAAGGCGTACATTTATTTCATTGACGAGCATGCGCAGACAGTATTGTCATATTCTGTTCAGGCGCTCGTTGGACACCACATGCAGCAGTGTTTAGGACTCCTTAGAGAAACATGGCGTCCACTAACTCGAAGTCGGCGTTGTTCGTTTGCTTGGGTAGGAGACGTCTTTTAATCCAACTTAAGCTTGTATGCACTTGAAGCGGGTGATTGTGTAACATAAAAGCACCACACAAATATGCAATATTAACGTCATTAGGTTAAATATTAGGAGTTTACCAGAGTGCTTAGCTTTAGCCGTAGCTAGCATGATGTTAAACATGAATGAGACCATGACGTAACAGTCACAAACTTTTAATTAAGTCTCTTTTGCTGGTCATTTTGAACACTGGTGCACACAGTAGTAATATGTAAAAGTGGAGAAAATGCATTCTTGTGTCTTTTTTTGTCTAAAAACTTTCGTGTGCCTTTTTTGATGTCGCACTTCCGGAATGAGGCTTTATCTGACAGGTTAAAGTTCAACAAGACATACATGACACCAGTTGGTTTGCAGATTGACGCATACATCAATATATACGATACAATGGTTCACATGTTGCATATATCTGTGCATTCTGCCAATTTCCAAAGTAGGAAGGAGCAGTAGAAGAAAAGGGGGGGGGGGGGGGGGGGACGGAACAAACTGATGATGGGATAGATGAGAGGAAGTGGTCAGTTCACTGCCCAGTTTATTTGTTTGTCAGATAATTATTAACTTTTAGCTGTTACTGCAATACTGTACTGGAACACTGTTTATGATGAAGCCAAGTTGGTGAAAAAAGTCATTGTTTATTCAGGTTTATCATTGTTTCTCAGTGAGATTTGGTTTATGTCAGCACTGGTGTTGACAGCTTATTGAGTCAAAGGGATATTATTACAACCTGCATTTTGAAAGTATTTAATATATAACATGTCAAGGAAGCATAAAGGGTACATTTACACTTTATTTTGCAGATATTTAAGTCTATATTCAGAGCCGGGCCAGACTATGACATTACATTATTAACATTATTGTCATTATCACTAGTTTTAATGTGTATGTGCATTTTAAATAAATAGTGATGCTTAACTAGGTTGGGGGGTGGGGGCAAGCAAGGCTTGGCGGTCCGCCATATAAAGCACTGAGGGAAAAACACTGACATTTTCAATCCAGATAATGTGCCAGTACCAAATAAATTCAGAAATGAATTAGATAAACACCACTTCCATTATCGTCAAGACTGTTGTAAAAACGCTTTATATATATATATATATATATATATATATATATACACTATAAAAATGGACTGTGCTTTATGGCGTGTACAGCATGGAAGAGACAACCTTGTAATGTGCACATTTATACTTAGTTCTGTCTTTTTAAAAAATGTATTCAGTTGTTTCTATTATTCTGTTATTCTTTACAACCTATGATACAATTAGAACCACCAACACATGAGTAACTATAGCTTGATTGAATGTGGCTTACTACTGCTTTTGTGATCCATGAGTGTGCTCAACCTCACACAATGTTTCGTCACTCAATTATTGTGGTTTTGAACAGGGAATATTTGCAGATCCCCCATTGCTGAAGCAGTCTTCAGAAAAATGGCGACAGATGCTGGAGTCGTCGATAAGGTGATTTTGTCATTAATTAATCATTAAATTGATCTAACTTTCAACACTGGACAGGCAGTATCCTGTTTGCTTATATTGTTTTTTTGTCTTCATCATTCCTTTTTATCAAGAAAGCTGTGATGGCATTTTTGAAGTTTACATTTTAAAATAGTAGGCGAATTATATGTTTTATCTAATAATGGTCATTTTGCAAAGTAAATGTTAAATCTAGTGAAGCTTTGGCTAACTTGTAAACTTTTGTGAATTTCTGATCCTTTATTGTTTTTTGTCACCTTTGCTGTATGTTGGTTGGAGTTGCTTCACCAAAGTCAATGTGTGGAATCACATTTCTGCTTGTTTCATATAAAGTTCTGCTGCAGATGCTCTTCCTGCCTCTGTTTCATCTGCATGTGAAAGTGTGAATCATATTTGGTGTGTTATTGTTCCCCATGCTCTACCTAGTGGAGGATAGACAGTGCTGCAACCTCCACCTATGAGATAGGAAACCCTCCAGATCACCGTGGTCAGGCCTGCATGAGGAAGCATAATGTGCCCATGAGCCATACGGCCAGGCAGGTATGACAACTTCTACCTCGTAGAAATTGCTAGTTCCCCCTTTTTGTTCTGTGTTGTTTCAGTGGGTCATAGACAGTGGTGCCACATCTGACTGGAATATAGGCAACTCACCGGACGCCCGTGGTTTGGCTTGTCTAAGGAAACATGGCATTGAAACGAGCCACAGGGCCAGACAGGTACAACCCCTTGTCACGTACCTATAGTCTCCACATTGCGGTTGAGTATATGTATGTAACATTGGTAATATGATTATAGACACACACAAGTTTCTGCTTTGTATTTAGGTTTTCAGGAGCCTACAGTTGCATTACATTTGAGCTGCTGATTTCCCAATGTCATCTACTTTAACAACTTCATTCTTTAACACCATCATATATTGTGTTTCATATGGCTTTACTTGGGGATTCTCAGGAAACTATTGCTGTAATGAGAGTGCGTTGCAGTGATGCGATGACTCAGCACAATAATGCTAATTGTAACATTAGCTATTATGACCTCGCTAAATAATGACCTTTTTCACATTCTGAAAACTAATACCCTATTACCTAATAAATAAATAAATCATTATGAAATGTGACTCATTTGGGTAATGAGAATCAGTCTTGTTGTGTTCATGCAGTTATGAGACAAATCAAATTTTACAGTGAAAGGTGCTTTCCCACTGTAGGAACCATTTGTAGTTCCTATAAACTTGTAGTTCCTATAACCTTTTGTAGTTCCCAGAACCTTTTTGTCCCCCTATCCCACGGCATAGGAACTACATAGTTCCTAGAACCTTTTTAGTTCCTGCTGGCCGCCAGGGTCTTTTTTTACTTCTCCAGGAACTATATGACGTAGGTGATTGGCAGAGCCCAGACCACACCTATTTCTACATTTCCTCATCTTGCAGTACCGCTATCATTAAAACAATCTACGTAGCATCAGCTGTGTGTTGGAAAAAAATACGGAGAAAGTAATGAATAAACGGACTGATGGCACAGTTTTGTTTTTGGGTTAATAAGGACGTTGGTTAAAGCTATGGCATTAACGTGAGTCGTAGTATCGCCTGCTACTGGATTTTTCATGTCCTAACTCTCTCTGTAAACTCCTCCTTTCTTGACATTAGATGTTGTATTTTACCATAATTAATATTCCTGTGATACAGAACATAAACGCTGTGGCCTCCTCATTCTCTATTCTAGTTTATAGTAGTACTGTCTTCTACTTCCTTGTGTGATTGTTGAATTTAATGCTTAAAGAATACATTATTGTGGTGGACATTAGCGTCACATTAACCCCTGCCATGGTTCCTACTGCCCTTTTGGAATACAAACCTGAAGGTTCCCTGTGAACTATATAGTTTTATGAACTATTCAGTTCATAGAACTAGTCTGTGGGAAAGCCCCTATAAAATAAGTGACTCACCTTGTAGCCATCTTGAATCTTCTGTTAGTATAGATGCATTTTGGGTAGTTTCAGCTCATGTTGAAATTCCTATAGTTTTTCAATCCACTTCTCAAAAATACTGGGTCTCCCAGGAGTTAAAACGTCTTTAAGTCAGAGCCACCATGTGCTTAGAAAAGACACGAGCCATTCTCATGTCAATAATTCTCAAGTTTGATCATTATTTTAGGTTTGGGCTTCTTTTTAAAACCTTCTTCCAAAATGTAGATTTTCCAAACTCCACAGGGAAATCAAAGCGATTGAAAAAGGATGACATCACACCCCATTTACTTCATGTTTGTTGCTGTGCATGTACACTTTGGCCAACTCTAATCAACAGTACATGTTACTGCTTGACCTTCAGGACAGATTAACTTTGTCCACACATACAAATGCAACAGAAATAAGAGTTAAACTGAGTTTTTGCATTTGGTAACGTATTTTGTAACTGAGCTTTTGTGGAGAGAGAGAGAGAGGGAGTGTGTGTTTAGAACAGGGGTCTCAAACATTACAACCCAAGAGCTAAAAGGACTTGGACTAAAAGGTCTCCTCTATCCATGGGATAAATTTACCAAGTGCAGATGTTACACTGAACATTTTATCAATCCAGGGTGTCAAGCTTATTTTTAATTCAGGTTCCACATTTAGGCTGAGTCTCATTTCTCCCCTACTTGACAGACTGGGTGTATCAGTCTGTTATTTTTAGATGGACATTTGGGGGGGTGATTGTCAGTAAAACACAGAACTGAAAGGCTTTAGGCTGAATCCCAATTCACACCTTACCCCTTCAAATGGAGCTATAAGGGGTAGGGCTTGAAAATCAACCCCTATGAATTGGGACACCCCTTCGCTCCGACAGTTGTTACGTAACCAAAATCGACAGCTTTAACCAGAAGTAAACAAACATGTCTGCTGCTGTAGTTGTGTCGGTCTCCTGGGATATGACCATATTTTTACTAATATCTGCGTTGAATCGGAGATGTGCTATGCATCGCTATTTACGTAAACGTGGAGCAATCGGTCGTAACAACTGGCGGAGCGAACTGGTGATGTAGGTGAGTGTTTAATAATAATAATAATAATAATAATGAATTGGATTCATATGGTGCTTATTTGGCCAGTCAAAGCACTTTACATTTGTGACCTATTATTCATTCACTCTCACATTCTCCCTGTAGTGGTGGTAAACTACATACATACATAGCCACATTTGCCCTGGGGCAGACTGACAGAAGCGTGGCAGCCATTTTGTGGCGACTGACCACTACCAAACATTCCTACACCAGTGTGAGTGACGGAGCGGGATTCAAACCTCCATCCTTTCGGTTACTGGATGACCCGCTCTACCACCTGAGCCATGGCCGCCCTAATAAAAAGAAAAATATCTCACTTGAAAACATCCAGATGAAGGGGTGTCCCAGTTTATAGGGGTGTATTTTTAAGCCCTACCCCTTATAGCTCCATTTGAAGGGGTACGGGGTGAAACGGGATTCAGCCTAAAGCCCGTCAGTTCTGCTTTTACTGACAATCACCCCCCATGTGCATTATACACCCGTTCTCCCAAGGATGGAGCTAGTCCCTCACTCCAAACCACCCCAGCCACAGGATCTCTAGTTAGTGCCCTGCACGGGCCTATTATTTGGGCCCGAGCCCGGCCCTGGTCCGAGGGGGTTTTCAGAATTCTCAGGCCCGAGCCCGGCCCGACTTTTTTTTGTTTGTTTGATTTAACCTCCCATAAGAATGTTTTAGCGTGATAGAACGCTATATCCATTGAGTGCGTTCGTAAATTAAATCTGCCGCTCTGAAAATGGGATAACGCTCTGCAGTTAGAAAAAAACAGCATTCTATTTTTCTGTGAATAACTGTTTCTGACAGATCAATGTGGACATAAAAGAGCAGGTTAAAATAGGGGCTCATGTTTTGATCAGCAGTTTGACAACTCTGTCTGTGACCGCTCCTGGATCCGCCACATACCCGTTCAAAATGTCTCTGGAGATGTGATAAACCTGTTTTTTTGTTGTCATATGACAGAACAGCTTTGATTACAACACACTGAACAAACCCGTTTGGCTCATCTTGAAGGGTTGGAATAAGTTGAAACTTAGTCCAGAACAGAGATTTTCCCTTAGTGTTGTTCACTCTCTTCAATTCACCATTTTCATCAATCTTTTTCTTTATGTCGTTCTCCATGTTTGTGGTGGGAGTTGGGAAGTTGCGCAAATCAGATAGTGACATAGGCTACCGTATGCCCATATAAGGGAGGTGCCGGTGCCGGGGAGAGCAGCAGCTGCTGCGTTCAATTGTTTCCATTTAAACACAACACAGGTTTTTTTTTTTAAATAATTAAATTGAAAAATAAAAGTGCCCGAGCCCGGCCTGTGTCCGAGGTAATTATACGGTCGTCGGCCCGAAGCCCGGCCCTCGGGCTGTCGGGCCTCTCGGGCCTCTCGGGCCTAGGGCTCCAGTGCAGGACTCTACCTCTAGTAACCCTCTGAACCACCCCTGTCCCACGCACTTTGACAAGGACCCCTATAGCAGTCCTCTGCTCTGAACTCCTACCGCCACCCCCACCACCTGTGGGCGCTCTGACAAATGGACCTTTTTTCTCCTTGGTCCTAAAGCCTCCATTTATGAACTAATCCCACATGTCCTCGCGTGCTTCCCATCTACCTCACAATTAATTCTGCAGAAAGTGTAGGGGAGACTGGGGACAGTGGAAACACACATTAGTTGGAACACTTGGAATTGCTCCAATCAGGAACAACTTTGGACTAACCTAATTAATTTCTGCACATGCTCAGTTCAGTCCTTGCATCCCCATTGAGGAGGGAAAACGTAATTTTGTGCTCAGTGATATTTTTTTCTGTCATTATTTTTGTGATTCATAGTTTGTTCGTAGTTGGATTCATTAATGATAAGTCTGACTGACATTTGAAATAATTAATTAATTAATAATTATAATTTATTTCACTACTTTTGAAATATAGACGGATTGTTTTCATTAGTCTGCTCTGACCACCATAAAAAACTACTGAACCTACAACCTTTTGTTCCCCGTGGATCAAATATTAGTCTAATATCAGAATATAGAATAGATATCAGAAAGGTTGTCAATTATCTTTGTGAGATAAATATTTATACATTTATACTTTTTTGTTTACCCGACAATATCGGTATCAGCATTGGCCCCAAAAATCCAATAACAGTTAGGTTCTACTACAAAGACCCTAAACACTTATTAACGGAAAAGGAAAATAGTTTAAATTGTGCTTAATTTTTTTTAGACAGTACAGGTTCATATTTGTTCAGGTTATTCACATTTTATTAACACAAAGTATTTTGTAAATATAAATATTTTCAGAATTTAATGTTGTATCTGCACTAAAACAGACACAATTTGAAGTTGTCATTATTTATTTATAAGTATAATGTAATTATATTTTTTCATATCAAGCTTGGAAGAGAATATGTAGTCAATATATGTTTGTAGGTTTCTATGCTATAATTGAACATAAAAGTATGTGTATATAATAAACAGAAAAATAGATTGTCAATATATTACAATATAGTTAAAAATACATAAGGAATTGCAGCTTTCCATATATTGAGACATATATGATTATATGTGTTAATATATATTTAGTAATACACTTAATAATATATGGATACACACACACACACACACACACACATATATATATATATATATATATATATATATGTTTGTGTGTGTGTATTTATACATTTAATAATACACTTTACAATATATGTGGAAAGAAATTGAGTTTCAATAAAACTATCTTGAAAAAATATAGGGCAGCTTCAGTGTCTTCAATATATGTTTTATATAAGTCAATACATGATCAAATCTTATATTGCAGTATATTGAATAAAATATTCACTACTTTTCCATATATGGTAACATATTTTTGAATATAATGCATTATACTTTCCAATCTATTGTGATATATTTTAGTTTCATAAGGACATATCAGTCTGTATGTGGAACCTGAACTAAAATGAGTTCAACAGCCTTGACTGGAATCTTTTGTACTTTGCAAATTCATCCCTTGGGCTGGATTGGAACCTTTGGCGGGCCGCTTGTCTGATCTAAAGTAAAATAATGGCGCAATAACCTATAAAGAGTGACAACTCCATTTTTCCAGTTTCTAAGTTCAACAATAGATTTGGTCTTTTGAAGCAAAAACACCAAATCACCTCCCACAAGCCATCGCACTGTTCAATAAATCATAATCACGTCTTGTTTCTGCTTTTTCAATATGCACTTTCTGTAAATAGCAAAGAATACTGTGATTAGGTTTTTTTTTTTTTTTTTACTACTTTACGTTGCACGACTTGGTTATTCTGTACGAACACTTCAATATGATATTGGACCTTGACTTTTTTTGCACCTCACTGTTTTTTTTTTGGGCTTTTTTTACTTATATGTTGAATGCTGCTGTTATGACAAAGCAATTTCCCAATTGTGGGATCAATAAGTTACTGTATTTTCCACACTGTATGGCACACTGCCAATGAATGGTTTATTTTTTGAGGGTTTTTCATATATAAGGCGCATTAAGTGAAGCCAAAATCATGAGATAAAAAGTATAAATTATGAGACAAAGTCAAAATTCCAAGTCCCTAAGCACTACCAGAATTGATCCATATATAAGACACACTTTCGTTTTTGGAGAAAATTTGAATCTTTTAAAGTGCGTCTTATAGTCCAGAAAATATGGTACTTCTATTCTATTCTATTCTAAAACTAGTCCAGTTGAACCTTGACGAACTACAAAGACCTGGGCAAATGAGAAATCGTTCTTATTTTAATTCAAACCTCCAAAACTTTCACAATATTATACGTTACCCAATGTTTGTATAACATTGTGTTTAACGAATGCATTTCACTTCTATAAATGACAAAGTTGCGACATAATATTGTTAAAACTCCACTTATTTTTCACTTACTTTTTTTTTTCCAGGTTATTCACATGCTTATTTTTTTTTTTGCGAAAGGATAGTTTGTAAATGTAGGTATTGTCATAATTTAATGTTTTTATTGCACTAAAACAAAGAGAAAACGTCAATGTAATTTACGACGCTCTTACTTCGCTGATCCAGTCAGCCCACTTGAGATGGGGTTTGGCTGAATGTGGCCCCTGGAAGAAATGAGTTTGGCACTCCTGGTTTTAGAAGGACGTCTGTTAGTGTGGACTGGTCACTAATGAGACCAGTTGTTGAAAGTCTGTTATGCAGTCAGATTGTGCTTCCTAATCCATTCTAGTCCCTTTGACCTCAAATGATTCTCCTCTAAATGAAACTTTCGTAGCCAGTTGTGTTACGACATTTCCTTTTTTCCTAACGCAGTGAAGAAAGGGGCGCTTTCAGTTGAACTCATGTATGTATAGGTTTTTTATTGTTTTTTTTTTTCCCTTTTCCAACCAAATGTTTCATCACTAACCTCCACTCTTTGTCACTTTAGCAAAACAACAGAAAACTTAATTCATTTAAATTAAATGTCATAAATCTCTGAAAGCACTAACACCGAACGCTTTAACTTTTATGAGCAGTTTAAAAGCTCTTTAAGTACAATTTTCTACATGAACCGACCAATAAAATAAATCCTAACCCATATTTTCATGTGAAATAGGAGGTTTTTTTTGGGCGGGGGGGGTTGTTTCAAAAATGTAAAAAAAAAAAAATCATTCATAGTAAGAAACCACGGGGAAAGCAACTCTCAAAATGTATATACACACTTTATTATTATAATATTATTATTATTATTAATAGAAGTTTATTTGAACAAAAAAACAAATACAAAAAGAGACAAAAGTAAATGCAATATCATGTTCAAAAAGGAGTGAGAATCCCACCTCTACTAGTTTTAAACATTCACTTTCCCCAAGTTGCTACTAGTACTGATACTACAAAACACTTTAATAATATTAATAATAATAATACATATGTGTATTTGAATAATGAAAATGAACAGACTGGTCAGAAAAGGACCAGTTGATGCACATAAATAAAAAGAAATGTGAATATGAAATAAACATCCTTACACCCCGTGTCTGTTCCTCTACACTTCGTCCCTCTATCCTGTGAAAACATATTATTTATATTTAGTTTTAAATTGCATTATGTTTGGACATTGTTTTAGTTCCTCACCCATACTCTTCCACTGTCTCACCCCACAAAATGAAATGCTAAATTTTTTTCATATTTGTTCAGATTTTAATGACTTCATTTGAAAGAGTGGAAGGTCGTAGTACTTAGTGTATTTGCTCCCACTCCTCCACTCAACAGTCCATCCTTTAGCTTCCCATGAACGTTTTAACCTCCTGAGACCCAGCAGTACATTTTTGTCCTCTGTAGGGGACAAAAGTTTCACAGTTTTACTTGAAAACAATGATGCCCATTGTAAATGACATTCCAGTAAAAAAGAAATTATGAATACCGTATTTTCAGGACTATGAGACGCACTTAAAATACTTTAATTTTCTCCAAAAATGACTTTATCCTCACTAGGGTCACTGGGGGCCTAATCCAGCTCCAGTGGGTGAAGGCGGGGTCAGAGGTCACCCTGTATGAGTCTCCAGTTCATCGCAGGGCTGAACATATATAGACAAACAATCACTGTCACATTCACACCTATGGACAATTTAGATTAACCAGTTAACCTTTCAGTGCATGTGTTTGGAGTACCTGGAGAAAACCTACACAGACACGAGGAGAACATGTAAACTCCACACAGAAAGGTCTGGTCCTCCAGTGCGCCTTATATATGGGTTGATTCTGGTTCTGCCCCACATGGCTGCATAACCCGATTAGCCTGGGAGGGGTTGGTCAAACTGCATTTAGTTTTGTTGTCCTTAGATATGCAAAATGACAAATAAAGGTTTCTGATTTTTGATTCTTTGGGATTTGGAATTTTGACTTTTTATCTCATAATTTTGACTTAATGCGCCTTATAAATGAAAAACATCAAATGTAAACCGTTCAATGACTGTGCGCCTTCTAGTTAGAGGCACCTTGTAGTGTGGGGAATACGGTAAATAACAAATATTTTTTAAAAATGTACTTGGAAAGAAGTCTTGCATTGTGCAGTTTCCAGTCAAGACAATTGTTTAATGTAAACCTTTAATTTTCTTGGTTGTCCGGAGGATATATGAAAACTCAAAATGTTTACATAAACCAACCAATAAAATAAATGCTAACCCATATTTTAATATGAAATAACAGTGTTTTTTTGTTTGGTTTAGTCTATTTTTCGAAAATGCAACAAAACAAAGTCATTTTAATCCTTACTAGAGCTGTACAATATGTAGTTTGAGCATCGACATCGCAATGTATATGTGCGCAAATAGTCACATGACAGGTCCTGTTAATGTAGGAGACGAATGAGCTCAACATTTTCTAATTTCAATAGAACCTGACACACACTGAGCACATCTCAACTATTCTGAACCAAAGCCTAAATCAAAATAGCCCCTGGATTGATGCAGGCTTGAAAACTTGGCATACGACAATAACATTTTTGGAACACTGAAAAGCCATTCTTAAACTGTGGCTTTATGAGTGCAACCCCCCCTCCGAGCTAAATTAGATGCCAGGTTCAAAACGTGGAATGAAAAGGGCTTAAAGGGATTATCCAGAGTAAAATAAAGTTTACCTCATTTTTTTAGATGATTGGGAGTACATACATATATTTGACATTGAAATCACACCATTTGGATGAACATTGAGAAAGTTTGATTTTGGCGTTTTGTCAGGCATGTCTTTCGCTGACATGAAACGCTATTTTCAGACTAACTTTTCTAAAGTTCTAAACAACATCACACTTCAGTGGTAGTACACTGTAGATTTTGCAGTGTTAATTTGGAGACAACGGGACCAAATACACTCTAGAAGAAGTTAAATAAACTCTCTAAGTGTTGATTTAACACTGCAAAGTTTACTGTGTAAGTAGAGGGTCCCTAAAGACAAACCCAAGTGTCCTGAGGTCTTCATGTCCTCAGATAGTGTGTCCACAGTTACTAATCTACAGACATGAACCTCTGGATTCTTAGGAGGAAGTCTGAAATAGTCGATTGACGAGTGCAGAGTTTGACGCTCTGGAAATTCATGATTTGTTGCATTCTTTTTTGAAAACAACAACCTATTAGTAGGCTAAGCTTTGCTGTTGCATACAGCTTTGTTTCAATTTCTGATTAAATACTGGACTATGTTTTTTAAAAAGAATGCAACGAAGTCGTGAATTTCCAGAGCATCTACAATCAACTAGTTCAGACTTCCTCCTAAGACGTTTTATGAACACAGAGGTCCATGTCTGTAGATCAGTAACTCTGGACACACTATCTGAGGACACGAAGACCTCAGGACACTTGGGTTTGTCTTTAGGGACCCTCTACTTACTACCACTGAAGTGTGATGTTGTTTAGGGCATTAAAAGAAGTCTAAAAGTAGGGTTTCATGGTGGCGAAAAAACGGGCCTTAATCACAAATTTCATTGTACAGTTCTATAATGACAAAAAGTTTTCTTTCTTTCTAACTAACATAGTTTGGCTCAAATTGTTGAAAAATCCAAATTTCTCACTGTTCATCCAGATGGTGTGATTTTGACGTCGACTACATTTATGTACTCCCAATCATCTAGAAAATGAGCTAAACTTATTTTTTACTCTGGATAATCCCTTTAACAATTTATACCACTGTTGCACCAAAAGGTACTCTAAAAAGCCCAATGACCATGGCCTACAGCAGGGTTCCCCAATAGGACCCAGACTGGCCCACACCAACTTGTGAGCAAAAAGGATTCTTTTTTAAAATATTGTGATGGTGCGACATTAGCACGCCGTTATCTCAGCCCTGTACATGTTTTTCTTTTTTCTCTCTTTCTTCATTTTTAAATTTCTTTTGTCTTTTTTTGGAGTGTGTGAAGCGTGGCTCTCCTGCGACATACGTTTAAACTGGACATTGTCATCTGGACCTTGCCTCACTACTCAGCCATTACCCCTGGAGGTGCACACACACAAACCCACACACACACACACACACCTGCTGCATAACCGGACCACTGTTATATACTCATAATTCGCGCTTCATAGAACACATGATCATTGACAACAGGACACACACATTCATTCATTGTTTTGGGTTTTTCTTCTGTTTGTGTTTATGTATGGAGGATAATTGGTGCCATTGTTTATATGAGTTAATACGATTTCAGTTTGAGGTTTGTTCCATGTAAATATTGTAGATTGTGTGTTAATTAAAGGATGTGGTAATTGGTATGGCCATGGGTGGAGCTTAGGGGTATATACAGGTGAGTGTTTCCTAGTAGTGTGTGTGTGTGTGTGTGGGGGGGGGTTGGATTTGAGTGACGCAGATTTAGAGAAATTTGCATTAGAAGTTGAAGTAAGAGCGTGGGTAATTTTTTTATTTTTTTTATTTTTTTAGTGCTGAATGGTAAAAGAGACTAACTTTATTTTATTGTGTTTTCAGTTCTCTTGTAACTATTTTTTTTCTTTTTCCTGTTTTTTTTTTTTTTTTGGTATTTTTGTAAAAACTGTCACTCCTCATCACTGCTGGTTTTGCACTTGGGTGTAAATAAATGAAAAACCACTGAAGTCAAACGAACCTTTGACAAATATATATGTATTTTTTAGTATTTATTATTTAAGTATGTACAACTGGCTGCTGTTACAGCTGTATTACTGTTGATTTGTTCCAGCAGACTAGCAAAGTATATTTTTAAAATTTTATACTGAGTTAACTCGCTGCTGTTATAAATCTGGCAACTTTCCAAGCAGACTGTAATAACCAAATATTTATTTTGAGTAAATGGTTGGTTCCCAACTTTTGTTTCCAGAGTGAAATTGGTCTTTGTGAGACACTCATAAATAGTATTCCTGAATCCCAGGCACAACTAATAATGTTGTAATGCACTATAAGTGCAGATTCAACATTATCTGTGTTGTCACTGGAGTGGGGCTGTTGTGGTGCCCTCCTCCCTGCCGCCGTTTGCCCCACAGGTGCTGTGGCCCTCGGCTTTTTGCCCAGGTCAGAATTTGGCCCTTGATGAAATCTAATTGGGGAACCCTGGCCTACGGCGTCAGTATTTTTACAGATACCTTCAGGTACGTTATCATTGTAATTAAAAATCTAGCGGGAACTGTAGAGGCAGGGGGGGAGGGAGGGGGTATTAGAAGTGTTTGAG
Organism: Siphamia tubifer; assembly: GCA_020466265.1. Classification (NCBI taxonomy): domain Eukaryota; kingdom Metazoa; phylum Chordata; class Actinopteri; order Kurtiformes; family Apogonidae; genus Siphamia; species Siphamia tubifer. Next base: position 6,872,961 of record CM035805.1, read on the forward strand.
AAAGCAATTGGCTCACAAATGTGCTTCAGAGTTGTGTCGAGGTTGTACAGTGACATCCACAGAGTGAAATGATGACACACTTTATATCAAAGAAAAATGGGAAAAGGAAAGTGGATTAGAGCTCACAGTTGACAAATGGGGAAAATCTATGGACTCAACAGTGGGAGACAACATGCTCTAATACTTGGCGAGAATTTAGCTGGAAAAATCTGTCTAGGTTTTTTATTACCCCCTTACAATAGCCTAAACAAATGCCCAATATAAGATGCTGGAAAGCTTGTGGACTAATCGAGGTCACCGTTTTCATGTTTTGGGGAGTTATCACAAGAAGATGGTTGAAACCAGATCCTCCTAAAGTAACTGATTGGCTGGATGTGATTCATGACATCATGGATTAAAGTTTTCCATCGCTGTGACAGATTTGTGTCAACTGAAACAAATGGGAGATCAGTGCTGATCAGAGATTGGGGGGGGGTTGTTGTTGTTTGGCAGTGGTGTAGTCTACGTGGTACGCAGGTATACACGTATACTCACCAGAAAAGTTGGGGGATTTCTGTATAACCACCTAAAATTACCGTATACCCACTTAATATTCATTGTTCAATCAATCAATCAAACTTTATTTATATATCACTAGCCATACATGGTGCATTTAGCACAAAGACCATCAGACCCCCCCCCCCCAATTATCCCGCAATTGGAGGACAAGTTAAAAGATTTACAGAGTTAAAAAAAAAAGTAGAATAAATACATAAATAAATAATAGTAATAACATTAAATTAAATACATAAAATAGCAGAATAAAATAATGTTAAGAGTAAAATGTAACTAAAAGCTAAGTTAAAAGGGTAGGTTTTCAGTTTACCCTTAACAATGTTAACACTCACAGCGGACCTCAGATCCTCAGGTCGACTGTTCCATAATTTGGGGAAATAAAAACTGAATGAGGCCTCACCTGAGGGTCCGAGAGGCCTCATATGTTCAAAGCAGATCCTTAGAATTAAACAGGGACACTCGTAAAAACCAATAAAAACACTTTAAAGTCAATCCTGAAGCTGACAGGAGCCAGTGACAGACCTGAGCACTGGTGTCATATGTTCTCTCTTTCTGGTCCTCGTCAGCACTCGGTTCTGGAGCAGCTGTAGCGGGACAATGGTCTTCTTCGGAAGACCAGAAAGGACAGCGTTGGCGTAATCGATACAGCCTGTTACAAATGCATCAGAGTCTCTGCACTGGCTCGATGGAGAGAAAGGGTCGCACAATATTTAAAAATAATAAAAACCAGTTTTCGTACTGGTGTGTGGCTCAAATAATAAAACACCCAAGTTCTTAACCTTTTCTGAGGGGACAACTGAATACATGTGGAGCTTAGCTTTCTCTCTCTCTGAGCATCAGGACCAATGACTAAAACCTCAGTTTTGGATGATTGAGCTGGAGGACGTTTGCTGCCACCCAGGCCTTAATATATAAGATGCAATTAAAAAGTGTCTCAGTTGGACGAAGGACAATTGGACAATATTTAGAATAGCACAACCACCGAGTATGTCTGTTTTATGGTGACCAGCATGACCAACAAAGACCACTATAAAAAATAAATGTCAAAAAAACAATAATTCTGAAGCAGTTTGGAGCGAGTCACTGGTAACAAGACTGAAATATGAGCAACCAACAAGAGAAAATCACCCCAAACCAACAAGAGAAAATCACCCCAAACCAACAATAGAAATAACCCCAAACCAACAATAGATAATCACCCCAAACCAACAATAGAAAATCACCCAAAACCAACAAGAGAAAATCACCCCAAACCAACAATAGACAATCACCCAAAACCAACAATAGAAAATCACCCAAAACCAACAAGAGAAAATCACCCCAAACCAACAAGAGAAAATCACCCAAAACCAACAAGAGAAAATCACCCCAAACCAACAAGAGAAAATCACCCAAAACCAACAAGAGAAAATCACCCAAAACCAACAAGAGAAAATCACCCCAAACCAACAAGAGAAAATCACCCAAAACCAAGGCCTCGCTGCTAGAAAGAAAAGCAACATCAGTTTTGTGGATTTCTTTCTTTTTCTTTCTTTTTTTTTTTCGTAAAATTGTTTGTATTCATTTTTTAAATATATTTTAAATTAATTAATTTTATTTTTAATTTCTTTGTATTTCTTTCTAATTGTATTTAACCCTTGTGCGGTCCTTCGTAAAAGGCACACTGGCTGTGTCCTACAATCGGGTCTTAAAAACCCAGATTCCAAAGTTCAGTTCCATAGACTCATCACCCCACCCCCCAAGGATATATTACTGTTTTCAGTAGTAAGCAATGGCATCCTACAGTACGTATAAAAAGGTACATTTGTGAGCCACCGGGTCTCTTTGACCCGAAGGACCGCACAAGGGTTAATTAAAAAAATATTATTTAAAAAATATATTTATTTGTTTTTAATTATTAATTTTATTTAATTATTTCAGCTACAAGAAGGATGACACTGAGTGAAGACGATAAAGATAAATCCATCCCTCCCTCTTGAAGCTGTGCTGTTCTACTTTATGAAATAATGTCTTTTTATTTCTTTCTATTTTTTTTATTTTTTATATATTCAATATTTTGTACTTTTTAATAGTTTTTTATTTTAATATTTTTTAAATATTTTTTTAAATGATTAATTTTATTTGATTATTTTAGCTACAGAATGTATGTTCAATATCGACCATTAATCTGTTTGACCACAGCTGTTATTTACTACTGAGGATGTTTTTCATATCGCAATATATATCACAGGGTTAAAAAATATCGCATTGTCAGGCCCGAGTGATCCCCACTGTTTCATTTGGTCTCTAAAGTAGTGATGCAGATGGGAGGAAAAGATGTGAGTCTGATTATTGCAGACTGACACACATCTGAAATCAAGTGACCAGACACTCTGGGAATCTGTAAACAAATGGGCTTGATTTTTTTTTTTAAAACATTTTTTTTGTCAGTTTTTTCTAATCTTGTGCAGCCCTTGTCCTTAGAAACAAAACAGATTGTAAGAAAACATGGGAAAAAAACTCAACATTTATACACACACTTGAAAACAAAGTATGACTTCATTTGAAAAAGAGTTATTTGCTCCCACTCCTTCTGCTCACAACAGTCCGTCCTTTATCTTCCCATGAACGTTGAAAAATCAAAAAGTTTCTTGTCAAAAGGTGTTGCATTCGAATTTATTTAAAATGTAAAGACGATAAAGAATCTGCTGCCCGTGTCTGCATATATATATATATTGTTGTGCTGCTCTACTGTATGAAATTATTTCTTATTATTTCTTTTTGTTTCTTTCTTTTTTTATTCATTTGTATTTATTTTTTAAATGTATGTTTTACTTTTATGACAGAAGGCCAATAAAGATAATGAAGATATTTGAAATTTAAATGTATTTTTATTAAATCTTTTTATTGTATTTATTTGTATTTTAGTTTTTATTTTATTTTGAAATTTTTTTCTCCAATAATTGAAGGGTTGGCGGTTCAAATCCCGCTCTGTCCTAGTCGGTCCGTTGTGTCCTTGGGCAAAGACACTTCACCCTCCTGTTTCCAGTGTCACTTACACTGGTGTATGAATGTTTGGTGGTGGTCAGAGGGGCCGTAGGCGCAAAATGGCTGCCACGCTTCTGTCATTCTGCCCCAGGGCAACTGTGACTACAAATGTAGTTTACCACCACCAGAGCGAGCATGTCAGAGTGAATGATTAATGGGTCACTTATGTAAAGTACTTTAAGTGGCCACTATATATATATATATATATATATATATATTACTATCAATTACTTATTGAACTCATTATTTTTTTTTATTTTTAATTAATTTTATTTAGTAGTAAGGGGCGGTACAGTGGTTAGGACTCATGCCTCACAACAAGAAGGACCGTGATTTGATTCCCACATCAGACCTTTCTGTGTGGAGTTTACATGTTCTCCCTGTGTCTGCGTGGGTTTTCTCCAGGTACTCTGGCTCCTCCCACCATCCAAACACATGCACTGATAGGTTAATTGGTTAATCTAAATTGTCCATAGGTGTGAATGTGACAGTGATTGTTTGTCTATATATGTTCAGCCCTGAGATGAACTGGAGACTCATACAGGATGTACCCCTCCTTCACCCATTGTAGCTGGATTAGGCCCCCAGTGACCCTAGTGAGGATAAAGCGGGTTCAGATGATGAGACCGTTCTTTAATTATTTTGGCTAAAAGAAAGATGACACTAAAACGTATGTTCTGTGTCGACCACTCATCTGTTTGACCGTTTACGTTGGCACCACACAGTTGTTATTTACTCCTGAGTAGTTTTTCGTATCGCAAAAAAGGGTTAAAAAATCGCAATGTCAGTTTTGTCTAATATCCTGCAGCTCTCGTCCTTAGAAACAAAACAGATATTAAAAACCATGGGAAAAAACTCAAAATTTATACAAACACTTGGAAACAAAGTATGACTTCATTTACGCATTTGATGAAAGAGTGGGAGGTTGTATAAACTTATTTGCTCCCACTCCTTCTGCACACAACAGTCCATCCTTTAGCTTCCCATGAGCATATACATACATATACATACATACATATATATATATATATATATATATATATATATATATATATATATATATGAAAAATCATAAGGTTTTGCTTTGCATTTGAGCGAATTTCTTTAAAACATTAAGACAATAAAGGATCCACTGACCGTTTCTGCATATATATATATATATATATATATATATATATATATATATATATATACATACATATACTTCGCTGCTGTGTTGTTCTACTGTATGAAATTATGTTAGCAGTGGTTTCTAAGAAAGGTCAATATCTGTATCACTTCACTGCATGTGTTTCAAATCCTGAGACAAGCCTGAAATTACACCAAGATGTTTGTCCATGTAGGGCCTGTAGGCCTTCTGCTGCGCTGACTTATTTTGGTCCAACACCTACTCCCCTGTGTCCTTGAAAAAGTCTTTTCATGTTTCCCTGAAGAGAACTTGGGGGTTTTTTCACCCTGTGCATGAGGTCTACCGTCTTGTTGGGTTGTCTCTGTGCAAACCTGTTCACTCAGACCCTCATCTAATCTCCTCAAAGCGCGGATGGGGAGGCTCAACCCTTGGCTTAAACCCAGTCAAATCCACACAATGAGCTTTGACAAGCTTTTTGCTCTTTTCCTCTTTTTTCCTCTATCACCCTTTTGCTCTCCCACCCTGTTTTTTTTTTGTTGTTTTTTTTTCCCCCTTCTCCTTATTCCACCCCCCCCAAAAAAATTTCTTTTTCTATGAACTTTCTTGAACTTTCCGAGCTTGCCAGTATATTTCAAGTGGGAGAGACATTTTAAAACTTCAATATTACCACATAAACAACTGTGTTTGTTTTATAGAGCAAACATGCTCCAAAGCAATCTTTTACAGATTAAAGTGTCGTATACCTTATCAGAAATCCTCGGATAAGACATTAAATTTAAGAGATCATCAATATGTTATCACTTGAGTCAACAGTTGAAGAATGGGGGGAAAAAGGCTTGGCCAAAATACCATCATCCTTTGCTGGAATCACATTAATTTCACCTGTCATCGTTTTGGTTTTGATGTTGCACAGATAAGTAGTGCGTGCTGAGTTCTGTGGCGTTTCCGTTTGCAGATAGAAGTAAACCTACAAATCATGGGTTTTATGATTCCCACCTCATTAAGCATCTGCAAAAACGAGGTCTCCTCCCATTGGTTGGACTGGAAACTCCAAGTGTCAACTCAACAGATGTCATTAGAGATCCTGTCAGTGCTTAAAATCTACCCCAACAGCCCTGCATCAAATCCAGATACTGACGATTATTTTCACTTGTCGACATAGATTTTCTTCATCAGAAATGGTACCGATGGCCAAAGCGGGCCGTTTGCCGTCTGGTCTGAGCTTTACATCTTGTTAAAAACAGCAATATCGAAGCAGACTGTAGGTTTAAAATATTCAAATGTTGTGTAACTACTTTAGGGAAATGATTTGTTAATGACTATCTCTCACGCAGAATTAAGATATCATCCCTTTTTTTTTTTGGTACATTTTTCTTGAACCTGCTGAACTGCTTTGCCTCGATCCTTTGCGTGTTTCCCAGCTCATTCCTCATTTACAGTAACAACCTCCCAGCTGTCTGTCTGTCAGACGGATATTTCAGAAATCATACCTGAGATTTTCTTCCCCCCGTGAAGCAGCTCATTTTATTAAATGAAGAGTGATGGGAGGGATTACCACTAGAGCCGTATATTGTTTGAGCATTGACATCGCAATGTACGTCTGTTTAATAGTCACATAGCAGGTCCTGCAATAATTTTTTATTTTGTCTAATAATTTTTTTAATTGTATATATTTTTATTTATTTATTTTGTTTTCTTTTATTTTGTATTACTTTTTATTTATATCTATATTTTTAATTTCTTTTTAAATTAATAATTTTTATATTTGTATTCAGTATTATTAAATTTTTTTTATCTTTTATATTTGTTTTCATTTATGTAATTTTTTTAATTTTAATTAATTTATTTTGACTTTTTTAATTATTTGTCTTATTTATGTATTTATGCATTCATTTATTTTATTCTTTTATTTAAATTATTTACCCATTTTAAATTTTTTAATTCATACTTTTAAAAAAATATTTTCTTCATTTTTTCAAATTTTTAATGTATTTTCATTCATTCATTTATTTTATCTTTTAAATTGAAATTATTTATTTTCATTAAAAATTGGAAATAATTTTTAATATGTATTTATTTTTTATTAAATTATTTTTTTTTTATTTAGTTATATATTCTTTTTTAATTGAAATTATTTATTTAAAAAAATCTTATTTGTCTTATTTTATTCATTTATTTTATTTTAAAGTTGTATTTATTTAGTCCCTATGTTCAGTTTTGGCCACAAATCTGTTCGACCGTCTGCGTCGTCACCACACAGCTGTTATTTACTCCTGGGGATTTTATTTTTTTCCCTCATATTGCAATATATATATCGCAGAGTTAAAAAAAATCATATTGCGATGTCAGGCCCTAGTGATTCCATTCCATTCGGGCTCTAAAGTAGTGATGTAGATGTGTGGAAAATATGGAAGTCAGTGTGATTAGCGCAGACCGACACACATCTGAAGTCCAGTGACCAGACGCTTTGGGAATCTGTAAACAAATGGGCTTTATTTTCTTATTTTTTTTTTTATTTTGAAAGAGTCATCACAAATTCCATCTGTTTGACATGTTTCTGATGAGGGACCTCTGCTCTCGTGTCCGTCTCACAACATCTGGATCGCCGCAGCTTGTTTTTTTTTTTGTGCTTTTTCTTTTGTTTCTCTCCTCTCTCATTTGTCTCCTCCTGCTTTCGCCTCCTCCTCGGCATTCCTATAAATTGACTCCTTAAAGCCATTAAACCTACCCAGAGTGATGCCTCTTAAATCATCACCAAGCACCGTGAACATTTTACACAACATCCCTCTCTGCATGCTTACAGATGTGCAACACATCCCTTTCACAACCACCTTTTCTTTTCCTTTTTCTTTTTTTCTCCATTGGTTTAAATAGTTAATGTTTTTTTTTTCCCCTTTGTGTTATTTTGTAATGTTTGATTTCACAGTGAAATAGATGGAGCCCTGCCTGGTTTTGACTCTTCAACAGGCCTTACTATGTTTCTGGACGTAGCCAAGAGTAATATTTATTTTGTCCTGCGTTTCCCTCTCACTTCCAGGTGACCAAAGACGACTTCATGAGTTTCGAGTACATTCTCTGCATGGACGAGAGCAATTTGAGGTAGTTATTTAAGCCAGTGTTTATTTTTTTGTAGAAGTCGATGCGGATCGTGTTTATAAAAGCTGATGTCCTGTGTTGTGCTTTAGTAGCAGAGTGGGTTAAATAAAACACTTTACCTCAAACAGGGGTCAAACGAGGCTAACTCTGCAGCAGTGGTCAGTGCTACCCTTGAGCAAAGTCATGGTAGCGTTGAGTTAAAACTTATTTCTCTTTTTTATTTTCCTTTTTTTCCCTTCTTTTTCTTGTTCTTTCTTTTTTTTGCCTCAGAATTGTCTCACTATAAAACACTTTATTCAGGGTTCCCACAGATGTTTCTAAACCAATCTAGAATGGTATTAGGAAAAACAAAAGGTAATTTTTTCGGCCCTCCTCAGTACTGTCTGTTACTGTTAGGAACAGTCTTGTTATTTTTTCTGTAGTGTTGCTTTCCTCAATGAAAATTTGGGCAAAATATTGTCATCGTCAAACCTTTATCATATGACAAAAACCAGACATGACTAGGCGTAAATGTTGGTCTTGTGATGATAACTAGAATTAAATATATAATGCAATATAAAAGAGACGAAATATGGCTTAAGAAATAAAAATGTTCCTAAAATGAAATGTTATTTCATCTCTTTTAGGCACGTTCTTATTTATTTATTTATTTATTTATTACTGTCCCTTGTGAGAAAGTCATCAAATTATGTCCCCACCATTGTCAACATCATTATTATGCTCTTGCTGCAGATCCTTGAAAAGTTTTAAAAGGCATTGAATTCATTCTTCTAAAAATAAGGCTTTAATTGCCATTAAAATGTGTTGGATAGAATTTTCAAAAATCTTAAAAATTTGGACACATAAGTCAGATTTTTTTTTATTTTAATAAAAAAAAGTATTTGGTAACATTTAGTCTGTCTGTATTCTAAAAATAATTTAGGGTGAGTAGAAAATGAGGACATATCATTCTGTGGGTGGAGTATTCCTTTAACTATACTGAGTTTATTACAAGTGTGTGTTTATATGGTGTGTGTGTGTGTGTGTGTCTGTTATATATTCAAAATGTCAAAGTTATGATTCTTGATGCAAATGGTTCATGAATGTCACAACAACTGGACCAAAAAGTCATGTTCTATTTGAAATAAACAGTTGGTAAAACTGCCCCCAGGTAAGTCATGTGGGTTTTTTTTCCCCTTTTCCTTGTAAGTTTAATTTCAGATGGCATTAAAGTCTTAAAAAGTCTTGAATTTAACTTTATCTGAGCTGTAGGAACCCTGTTTATTGTATCTCATCATTGAGGCATGAAATTTATAACCCTGACTCTCACCGTCTGGTATCACAATACCATTTGAGACCCTCCCACAACCAATCTGTTTTCAAAGGAGGGGCCTTATCTAAAATCCTTGCATGTGATTAGATGAACAATCTGTCCATCATATTGACTGACGCGCTACTTCAGCCACTTAAAGTTTAACTCAAGCTGTGACAGCAGGAAGTAGAGCCATACTGCAGCAGACCATCAAAACAAACGCCACAGTATGGCTGCACCTAAACGCACCACTGCGTTGTCTGTAAATGACTGTTGTCGTATATGCAGAGAAAATCTGTGAACAAAAAGCCATATCTGCAACAGCCAGCGGATATTCCTTGAACTTCCCTATGGAAAATGGGTAGACCAACAGCCAGTCATGGGAAGTCCTAACCTGACTCACTCCAGATGTATGGATGCTTCTCATGGCTGCTCACATATTACATCTGGGAAAGCACCATTAGCTTCTCTTTGTTAAGGCGGGGTTGTCAATCAAAATCATTCGCCCTGATTGGAGAAACCAGGTGCTTGTCATTTTGAATGACGTACTACTTCAACGAATCACATGTAAAGCAGCATGTAACGTAGATGATAGAAGTAGAAGCTCTTACCATACCTGGTTGGGAGAAGAACCATATCATTCTTACCAACAATAAATTCTTTCTAAAATGTTCTCTGTTCATCTTTTAAAGAATCAATATGCGGTAGTTTCGACAACACCGTTGAAATTGCGGAATCGAAGCCGAGTTCAGTCTCCTCCGTGCTAGCTGTTACGTTTTTCAAAGCTACTGTGTGGAGAGTTTTCTTTACGTTATAACTATTAAAGTCACGCCCAGTGATCCTGATTGGTCCATCCAGGATTTGGCCGTAGACAACAGAATGTCAACTGTGGTTTAACAGACTAGGGTTGGCGAAAGCCAGGCTAGGGAAGTCCCACCAGGTAACACTGATTAGCTCCTACGTCTTTCACAAAGCCTGAACCTCACAAAACTCAGATGGTTGTGTGAGGCATTCGCCCCCGAGTGTGTAGTTTGGCAAAACGCAGCCAGATGAGGAGTGAGGTTATGGAATGTATGTATTTATTTTATTTTAGATATTTTATTTTTATTTTAGTTTAGTTTTTTAACCTGTCCTGTACTTCATCCTTAACAGTAGAATGTTAGGCCTAGTCCACACGACAACGTTTTTGAGTGAATCTAAGATTTTTTTATCGTTTCGGCCTCGCGTCCACATGGCAGTGGTGTTTTGGGTACCCCAAAATAATATCTTTTGAGAACAGGTTCCAGAGTGGAAAGATCTGGTAATGGTGCTGTTGCGTTATCATCTGGATGACTAAAACAGATTTTTTTTCCCACTATCAGAACTTTCGGGCCATTTTACAGGAACTTTACAGTATGTATGTTTCCACTGACACGGCTCTTCCGACAGGGCCGCCATCTGGAGACTTCATAACATGTATGAGGCTCTGCTTGGTTTAATACTGACTTTATGACTTTTGATTAAACCACATTTTGATGCCAGATCTGACAAGGAAGAATGGGGGGGGGGGGCAACAAGAACTGAGCAAAATAATAAAGAAATACATTTTTAATAGTAAATTTAATTAAACAAGAGAAAGGGAATAAATCAAACCGATTAGATGAGAAAGACAAAAAACATAATCAGAACAGGACATCAGAAACAACAACAGCCCAGACAATATAAACAACAAAACTACACAACAACAGCAGCTGTTTGGACAAGAGCCGTTTAAGCTAGTTACTTAAGCCAGTGTTTTTTTCTGGTTTGGATGTGGATTGTATTTGGAGAAGTCAGCTCAGTTGGTAGAGTGGGTTGCCCAATAACCAAAGGGTTGGTAGTTCAAATCCCACTTTGTCCTAGTCAGTCCATTGTGTCTTTGGGCAAAGACACTTCACCCTCCTGCCTCCAGTGTATGAATGTTGGGTGGTGGTGCCACGCTTCTGTCAGTCTGCCCCAGGGCAACTGTGGATACCACTACCAGAGGGAAAATATGAGAGTGAATGAATAATGGGGACACTAAATTTAAAGTGCCTTGAGTGGCCCAAAAAAACGTATATAAATCTAATCCAGTGTTATTGCTATTATTATTATTATTAATAATAATAATAATAATAATAATAATAAAAGCTGATGTTGTGGTCCATCTTTGTGCTTTAGTAGCAGAGTGGGTTAAATAAAACCCTTTTCCTCAGACAGGGGTCAAACTAGGCTAACTCTGCAGCAGTGGCCAGTGCTACTCTTTAGCATAGAACTGAGAAGCCATGGTAGCATTGAGTTAAAACTAATGTATAGGTGAATGCCTCTGTTTAATGAGCAATATCCTTTCTGAAGCTCTTTCCAAAGGTCATAGGGGGGGATATTTTTTGCTACTTTGAACGTTTAGGGATCATTTTGAGATCACATGCCCATGGCAGATCTGATCTGTAAGCTGCTTATTGAGTTCTTTGGATGCCTCGTCTTTGCTCTTTTTTTTTTTTTTTCACCATTTTCTCCCACATATTTTTTTCTCAACAAATGCTAAGCTGACCAGACTGAGAAAATAAGAACTTGTTTAAAAAAAAAAAAAGAAGAGAAAAAAAAGGGGGTGCAGTGCTGTGTCTGTTTTATTTCCATGAATCCATCTGATTGTTGCTGTTTTGTCAAAGTTTATCAACTGTTTGTTCAGCCTCCTGTTTGAGTTTGATATTTCTTTTATTTTTACAGATGAGTTTGTGCTTGAGAAGAATTCTAACTTGGACTGTATGAATAAAAAACATTGTCATATTATATAAAGCACATGTTCCCCCGCTGAAAACGTGTTCATATTTTCGGTCCTTTCAGTTGTGTTTACTACCTTTCTGCAGTCTTGGAGTTATGCATTTCCTTTCTCATGTTCACAGTGACTTGACAAGAAAAGCAAAGTCTGTGAAAAACTACACAGCAAAGATTGAGCTTCTTGGCTCATATGACCCTCAGAAGCAGGTGATCATCAAAGACCCCTATTATGTAAGTATTCAAGTAAACATATTCTGTTTTTCGATCATAAAAATAGACGATTCCGCTGTGTGTAACGCTCTGATGGGTGTGCTCCGAATGTTATATTTTGTTGCTAAGGCAAAATCTGTCTATTGTTTCATTCATAACAACTCACCACTGTAAAAATTCCAAAGTGGTCTGAAAACAAGAAGTCAAATTTAATGTTCAGAACATATCGTTCCTGAAGAAAATTGGCTTCATCGTTTGCTGGATCTTAATCCATTTTTTAAAAGTACCCATATATTTTTTTTGTATATAAAGTATTTCTTCAAATACCAATTTGAAATTATTGTAAAAAAAAAAAAAAAAAAAAAAAAAAATGGTACCTTTCTTATAACTTGTGGTTAGAAAAACAACATTGAAACATGCAAAAGTAAAGCAATTTCCCAATTGTGGGATCAATAGGGTACTTTTATTCTATTCTATATGGACGAACCATTTGTGTTTTGAATCATATATTGCTAAATCTGTCTGTTCTGTAAACGGTTGACTGGTGCATTTTAAGTGAAACCACTGTTACATCTGGGAAAAGCATAAAAGATAACGTCCAGTTTCTCTGTTTTATAATATTTTAAATAATTCATGAGGCCTTAAACACAAGAGAGACATGAGAAATGTTGTGCAGAGTAACACAAAGTCACCAGTTTGGAAGAGATCATGTAAAGTTTCAGATGTATTCTGTAGAAGAGAATTCCCTTTCCTCTGAGAAAGACAGATCAATGTCCAGACATCTTTTTTTTTTTTCTTAATTTATTCTGAAGATGGAATAGTACAACCTTCCTGACTGCCAGCAGTCAACTGTGGAGCGGTTTTTGGGACCAAATTAAGTGTATTCACGGGAAAATGATCTGTGCATATTTGGGACATGCATGCATCTTTGGTTTTAGTTGAGCATAAAATAAATATTTGCAAATACTGAAATGAGTCCAGTACTTATAATGAATCCGTGTATCATCCATTTTATTTGTTTTTCAAAATAAAACAAAAACTAAGACAATGAAAAATATTTTCTATTTGTTTCCAAAACCAAAATGGGGGAAAAAATGGATAACAATGTGTTTTTTTTTTCAGTTTTCCTTTTTGTGTTTAAATGAATAATAGAAACAACAGATAACGGCCATTTTCCCATTTTATGCAATTTTGACCTGAAGCAAATTGAGTAAACTGGAAATATTAACAACTCTAAGAAACATGTCCATTGGACTTTAAGATCATTATGGTATATTACGACACCAGTTTTCTCTGTGGTCATATTTTCAACCCTCTTAGTTTCCTCAAATAGGACGTAGTATTCCATCTTTGTTACTGGGGGTCCAAGGTCATTTCCGGTTTACTCAATTTTCTTCAGGTCAAAATTGGATAAAACAAAAAACGGCTGTTATCCGTTTTTTCCATTTTTCATTTAAACAAAAAAAGGAAAACTGAAAAACCGCATCGTTATCCATTTTTATCATTTTGGTTTTGGAAACAAATAATGAAAAAATTACTTGTTTCATTGTCTTATTTTTGGTGTTATTTTGAAAAACGAATGATACACGGATTATGTTTGATATAAGTTGTGACATCAAAAGTTAGGAGTACACTGTCTGCAGTACGGGTACTAATTTCTCAGATGAAAGAAAGTGGTCAAAAATACGTCATTTTATTGAATATTTTGTTCAGTTTACTGAAACATGTTATAATTATATTTATGAAATGAAAAGTTACGACTACACCGTCTTAAGTACGAATTTCTCAGATGGAATAAAGTTGTCCAAAATACGTCACTGCTTACGTCACAGTCATTATCCATTGAACACAGAAAACAGATGGAATTCAAACCATCAGTGGCAACTTCACTCCTGGATGTTCTAGAAAATCTGTGACTTGTAGCAGTGTGGCTCTATCCATGGAAAAAAAACAATTTATTTTTGGATTGAAAGTAGAGGGAAAATGACACGAGTGGCTACAGCCGCTGACGCATGCATATCCCAAATATGAACAGATTACTTTCCTGTAAATACGCTTAGTTTTGTCCCAAAAATTGCTCCATAGTCAACTTCCCCCGCACAACACAATATTGAAATAATAAACTAAAGAAGCAAACAATAATACACATAAAAAAGGAATAATATTTGAAAAGAAGTGAAAAGCGTAGTTTATTAGCTCTCACCCCTTTGTTTCCTGAACCAATAGCAACATTAACAGCCGTTCATGCTCCTTAAAAGGCTACTAGGTAATTACCGCAATTGAAATTTTTCAACTCAGACAGTACCTCATATTTTTCCCTAAATTGTTATTAATTCCTTGGAAATCAAAATAAACTTCTGGTTTAATATTATCCTGTCTTTTGTTGCTCCTTTGGCTCGCTCATTGGCTTTGTTTCCTGCATGCTTCATCTGAAGTTTAAACTTGTGCCAAATGCTTTGGACATGGGTCCCTAGCTGCTGTGATTTCTGGGAGTTTTATAAGTAAGACATGGAAAAGTGGAGGTACTAAAGGTTGGTTTTGTTTGGACGTTTGATGATTAATAAACTGTCACTACAGTTTCACTAAAGGAATTTCACATCTTCATAACATGTTCAAATGCATAGAAATATATGCCAAAAATAATAATTTTCTGTGGTCTTAATGGAGGATGTTTGGCCAGAACCCTAAGGGCCTGATATTTGTGGGCTTCGTGGTTCTGTATGACATTTTGTGCAACAAGAATACCCAAGATAAAATAGTATCGAATTAGTCGTGATGTGGCTGAAGGAAGCAGTTCTAGTAAGCCCCAGTTTATACGACTGAAGTCAGTTATATTCATTTGTCTCAAGAGTTTGGCTTCAAACACAACGTTTCTTTGTGTGACGTTAAGCTTGAGCGTCTCCATACCCTTTTTCATTACAAAGGAGGGGAAGGAATGCTCTTTACAACCACTATGGGTTTGGAGGCCGTGATCGTACCTGGACCAGGGTCCCCTCTCCTGAGCCACATGGCAAACACTTATTATATTCAATATGGAGACACAAAAGTTTTAACATTAAAGAAAATATCCAAGAGCATGTGACCAAAAGTGCTTCCATATTTTGATTACAGTTTCTTTTATAAACAGGGTTATGACACCTTCTAGGGTTGGGTATTGAAAGGGTTTCATCCGATACTAAATTAAAAATTTTATCAGTTCCTAAACGGTATTTAAATCGGTACTTTAAAATGAAAAAAGCAGACATACGCAATTGAACCGTAACATCAAAATTTAACTTACCGTATTTTCTGGACTATAAGGCACACTGGACTATAAGGCGCACTGGACTATAAGGCGCACTGGACTGTAAGGTGCACTGGACTATAAGGCATACTGGACTATAAGGTGCACTGTCAATGAATGGTTTATTTCTGATGGTTTTTCATATATAAGGTGGACTGGACAATGAAGAGCATTAAACGAAGTCAAAATGATGAGATAAAATGTACAAATTATGATAGAACTAGAAAAGCACTTAAGAGCGCAGACGTCCACCAAGGTAGACAAAAAGTAATAAAATATCTTAGACTTTATTTGAGTTTTTATTTGCAGGTCGGTTTCCTTTCACCTTTAAACAAAGTACATGTTTCGGGCGAGCCATGGCTCAGTTGGTAGAGTGGGTCCTCCGTTAACCGAAGGGTTGGCAGCTCGATTCCCACTCTGTCCTAGTCAGTCTGTTGTGTCCTTGGTGAATGAATGCATATGAATGTTGGGTGGTGGTCAGAATATCCGTTCTTATATCTCAATTACAAGTTACGTTTTCAATGATTATGTCTGATTTTAAGTGATTCCAGATATTTTGACTAGAAATGAGAAAAAAAATATTAGCCTAGCTGCGCTAGACGCCCCTAGCAGAAGCAAATGTACCATAGTAGTCTAGTTACACTCAATGTAACTTGGCCATATTTCCCTGAACCTGGCTGATGAATCACAGTAAAGGATAGAGTCAGGGGGCGGGCGTAACAAAGTGACACTGCAATGATTCGGAGAGAAACAACCGGAAACAACCATAGAAGAAGAACAACAACAAGGGGTGTAGATTTCCTTTTATCAAAGATGGGTGAAGAATGTGAGAAAACATCAGAAGTGACAACAGTCGTTCAGCTCCATAATCCACCATTTTGTTTAGTCATTCCTAACTTTCCTAACTTTCCTAACTCCTCCATCAACTTTCCGGCACTCTAACTACATCATCCTAAAGATAATTAAATTAGTGTAAGTCAACTGTTTTGTGATGTTGGTGTTAACACGTTCCATGCCCTGTTGACAAATGTAATGTATAAATATTGACTCACCCTGCTCTGAGTGCTGTACCATACCTGTCCTTTATGTGGAGACACTG
Organism: Siphamia tubifer; assembly: GCA_020466265.1. Lineage (NCBI taxonomy): Eukaryota > Metazoa > Chordata > Actinopteri > Kurtiformes > Apogonidae > Siphamia > Siphamia tubifer. The sequence continues at coordinate 6,889,426 of CM035805.1, forward strand.
AACAAGTGTCTGTTATGAGTGTTTTTGTTTATATAATGTTGTTTGTTTTATTTATTTAACCCTATTTTCTTTCTTTTATTATTATGTGGGTACATATGTCTGTGTGTCTCCTTGAGTCTGCAATAAAAGTAGATGATGATGATGATGATGATGATGAAGATTACACTGATTGGTTGTAGTACCGTCCTATTGCATACAGAGGGATTTGAAAGACAACGTTTTAGCCCCGCCTCCCCTGACTATGAAGCACCACTAGACCCATACATGGAATGAATGGGGATAGTGCAGCTAGGCTACCCCAGAGCAACTGTGGCTACAAATATAGTTTACCACCACTAGAGTGAGCATGTGAGAGTGAATGAATGATAGTTTGATAATGTAAAGTGCTTTGGGTGCCTTGAAAAGCACTATAGAAATATAATCCATTATTATTATTATAATTATTCTAAAAACATGAAATTAATAATTAGTGTTATTGTTGGCACTAATTCAGTAAATCTATGAAATGGATTTTTTAGGAGGTGAGTGAAAGGATTTCGATAGGTATCATACAGAGGTTTGAGTCGCCCACCTACTGAGACCATCACGATAACTGCTTTTGCTTTGGTCGGACAATGGTTGATTTCATACCAAATTGAATATGGGCTCGAACATACAGAAAGCGAAGCCAGTTGGCTGGAGCACCGGGATCTGTTTCTGACAGAACATCTTAGTAATTTGGTTCTCTGGAGGGAAGGAGACAGTCATTTTATGGTTATTGAGTTTCGTTGTTTCAGGCCACACCGCTCACATACTACAGCTGGATTGAATAGCGTCAGTCTGAAGAAGTAAACAATAATGATGCGTGAAACTCATTTCAGTTTTTTTTTTTTTTTTTTTTTCACCCCCCCACCCCATTTTTTACTCCTCAGGGAAGTGACGAAGACTTTGAAAAGGTGTACGAACAGTGCATGCGATGCTGCAAGGCATTCCTGGAAGCAAACTCCTAACAACAGTCCCATGTTGAACGATCATGACCCATGTGAGTCTGACTGACGTAGAAAAACCACCAGACTGTAAATGTTCAAATAAACCAGGATGATGATGATGATGATGATGATGATGATGATGATGTGCGGAAATTGAGATAATTAATAAAACAAATAAATGAAGTGAAGTCTTAAAGAGTTTGTATTATTAAGCACCCCCCCCCCCCCTCCCGCAAAAAAGGGGGGAGGGGCAGGGTCTTGTTTATGGTTGTTTTGTTTGTGTTTGTCTGTTTACACTTTAAATAAAAACTACTGGATCATTTTCCAAGAAATTTTCAAAAAAAGGTGCAACATGGTCCAGAACAGACTCCACTAAATGTTAGTGAATGTAGGTCAAAGGTCAAAGTCGCCAAACATGTGTTTCCACAATGATATGATAAAATGTAGGTAAAATGTTTCTGAGGGGTGGGCTTCTGGTCCCTCTCCTCCTCTTTTCCTATTCTTCTTCTCCTTCTCTCCTCCTCCTCCTCCTCTTCTTTTCCTCTTCTCCCCACTCTTCCTCTCTTTCTTCTCCTCTTCCTCCTCTTCTTCTCCTTCCTCTCCTTCTCTCCTCCTCCTCTTCCTCTTCTCCTCTTCTCCCCTCATTCTCCTCCTCCTCTTCTTCTTCCTCTCCTCCTCCTCTTCCTCCTCTTCTTCTCCTTCCTCTCCTACTCTTCTCCTTCCTCTCCTTCTCTCCTCCTCCTCTTCTCCTCTTCTCCCCTCATCCTCCTCCTCCTCTTCTTCTCCTTCCTCTCCTCCTCCTCTTCCTCCTCTTCTACTCCTTCCTCTCCTCCTCTTCTCCTTCTTCCTCTCCTTCTCTCCTCCTCCTCTTCCTTTTCTTCTCCTTCCTCCTCTTCTTCCTCTCCTCCTCCTCTTCTCGTCTTCTCCTCCACTCCCCTCCTCTTCCTCCTCCTCTCCTTCTCTCCTCTCCTCCTCTTCCCTTCTCCTTCCTCTTCTCCTCCACCCCCCTTCCTCTTCCTCCTCCTCTTCTTGTCCTTCCTCTCCTCTCCTCCTCTTCCCTTCTCCTTCCTCTCCTCCTCCTCCTCCTCTTCTACTCCTCCACCCTCCCCTCCTCTTCCTCCTCTTCTTCATCATCTGTCTGAGGTTTCCAGGCTCTTATTATGACAGCCTAAATACTGATATTATTCTGTATTTTTTTGCTTAATGTTTATTTCTTTATTTTTTATCTACTGATAAATATCTAGTAGAAGTGTCCCATAACCTTCTGCGAACTACTGCTGACTTTTATAAGTATCCCTGGTCCCATGAGATGGACATAAAGTTTAGATAAAGTAACTGGAGGGGGTCCAGTAGTTGAAGCGTTTTGTGTGGGCGGTTTCCATATGTCTTTCCTGAGACATATGTTAACACTTTAACTGTGAACGCTGCACATACTTGTAGACTATTACAAAACAAAAAGTGCTGGGTGAGTTTCCTAATGTATATAATATACATATTTTTGGATGCATTCTTCTTTTCTGACGTAGACTGTTGTATCAGAATACATTGTTTTGGGGGCGGGGTGGGGCAGTAAATATGTTCACTGTTTTAGCTACAACTGGGTCTTTACTGATGCAGCCTCATATTTATTATGTGACCGTCAGTTTACTCGACACGATAACACGAGGATTCATCATTTTCAAACTGTACGAGTCATTCAGCAAATATCATTTTCACACGGACTTGAACCCCACTGAGAATTTACACTAGGGTTAAGGCAATATATTGTTTTTTTTATTTTTTAAAGCCAGTATTTGATCAGTAGTAGTAATTATCAGGCAGATTTGGGGGCAGCAGTTAAGGTCAATAAATGTAAAAAAATAAAATAAAATACTGTATATATATTTATCTAATTTTTGTTCATTGTAATATTTATTTAAGCTTATTTTTTGGCCCCTTTTCTTGCCTATTTTGTTCATTTTGTCTCATTTTGTTCATTTTTCACAAATTTTGTTGCAAATATTTTAGTTTTTACTCATTTTGATGCTTATGTTTGTCCATTTTGACCATTCTTTCCCCCTCATTTTGTTAATTTTTTTGCTCGTTTGTTTTCATTTCTTTTATCTCTATCTAATTTTTGTTCATTATGATGCTTATTTTTGGTCCCTTTTCTTGCTTATTTTCTCCTTTTTGTCATTAATTTTGCCTCATTTTGTTAATTTTTTGCAAGTTTTGTGGCACATATTTTTGTTTTTACTAATTTGAATGCTTACGTTTGTCCATTTTGATGTTTTATTTCCTTATTTTGTTAATTTTTTTTGTAATTTTTTAATCATCTAACTGTCTGTGTCTGTCTGGAGGGGACGGGGCCTAAAGAGGTTCATGTGCATTTAAAGAGCCAGTGCGTAAAATTAGCTTTTTGGTGTCGTTACTCAAAAATAAGGTTGAAAATGGACGTGTGGAGTTGAATTAATGAAGAAAACAGACCCAAGCAGAGGATTTGCAGTTTATGTAGACCACAGGGAAATGTTTGAAATACATAATTCTATTTTTTGAAGCATAATAATTAATAATTCCATCAATATAACTGCATAAAATCTTAATTATCTGAGTGTTTCATTTGTATTTTTTGCTCAATGTGACTTTAAAAAAAATTACGCAGTGATCCCACTCCTCCATCGTCAATATAAGATATTAGTGACAAATTAACACAATTCTGGATGGAAATAAATGCCAGGACATATATTGTAGTATTATATAAACACTATGAGGCATAAAAGATGCCAGTTTGAGTGACAGCTAGGGTGTGGTCTCTACCCTCGTTCCCCATGCCAGCACATGGGGACTATTGTTCATCATATTTTTTTGTTTTATTTTTTGTTTTTTGTATTCTACATATGCGGCTCACACCAGTGGAAATACACCAAAAATGTTGATGTATGAATGTGCAGTCTGGTCTCGAAAGATGTGCTACCTATATAGATTGACATTCCAATCCACTGATTTCATATAAAATACGAAAAAACACCCAAAAATGTCCATCTGAAATGAATTAGACCATGGTTATGTGGCTATAACTCCCAAACAATACATTGGAACTTTTTACAGTAAATAGGAAAAATTCTTCCACAAGTTATATGTGTGAATCCATGTATTATAAATTTTTCAAAATAAAACCAAAAATAAGACAACTCGTTTCTTCATTATTTGTTTCCAAAACCAAAATGAAAAAACAGATAATGATATGGTTTTTCAGTTTTCCTTTTTGTGTTTAAATGAATAATGGGGAAAAAAAATGAATAATGGCCGTTTTCTGTTTTATCTCATTTTGACCAGAAGCAAGTTGAGTAAACCGGACAATAAATTAATTGACAACGGATTGATTTACATTTACCACACCTCGCTTTCCTTGCTGCTGGGAGTGTTGGCATGAAAGCATGATTAATAAAAAATATTATTGATAAATTAAATGGCTAAATCCTGTGTATTTAGTTAGCTAGCTAATCTGATGTTTGGCGATCTAATCAGTGATGCTGCGTGAGTATTGAGTCGGGCGACCATTGAAATTAGTTCGGGCTATGGTATATGTAAATGATTCCGTCGCGATCTGAGGAAAAATAATCTTGTGACCCGCAGTGACAAAGATGTAAACCTATGTCCTATTTCGGGAAATTACGAGGGTCACCCTAAGACCTGAAGATATGACCACGGAGAAAATACTGTATACTGTATCGTACCATAATGATCTTCAAGTCCAGTGGATTCATTTCGAGTTTACCAAATTTACTTCAGGTCAAATTTGGGTAAAATGGGAAACAGCTGTGAAACGTTTTTTCTGTTATTCATTTAAACCCAAAACAGAAAACTGAAAACATGCATCATTATCTGTCTTTTCATTTTGGTTTTGGAAACAAATAATGAAGAAATTAGTTGTTTTATTTTCTTGTCTTATTTTTGGTTTTATTTCGAAAAATTAATGAACAATTCCTGTGGTCTCATAATTTCAATATGTGACCCTTCAGCACAAAACCAGCCACTTGGGTCAAATTTCATAAATTCAGATTTTATATTTATCTTAAAGTTTATTAAAAAATGCTTACGTGACACTAATTCAACCAATCAGACGCTGTGTTTCAACATCGCCATAGCAACAGGGGATTTAGTTTAGTGTAGAAGGCTTTGTTCTGAGGCCTCCCATTGGTTCAAATATATAATTATGTAGATTTCTATTTAAGGGTTGTCTAGAGGGAATCCCCATCTTTCCAACGGTACCAAACATGACGGGGAAATACCTAACGCCAGCGCCAAGGAAAGTCGTGTTTGGAGTCGATTTTTCTTTGTTTTAGACTTAATTACTGTCAGTCAGTTGTTGTTCTTCCTAAAAGGCATGATTTGAAGAACTTACTTTAGGAATGTAACAAAAACAATTTTCTGGGATTTTATCAATAAACTTCAAATGTGATCATTTTGACCCATATAACGTATTTGAGGCTAAAGCTGTAAATACTGTTGTGACTGAACCACTGGTCACATATATCATATCAGTTTGCCAAATAAAACCCCATTCATTCTTAATGGGATCGACAAAAAAGTTTCCTTTTTATCAACACTACCATACTTATCATACTTTCACACACAGGCTTCATTTAAACTTTAAAACGCAGGCATTTTTGTCCTCTCTAAAGGGTGTGATTCTGATGAGGATGTGATTTATGGTTCTCAATAGAGAACTCATGAAATCCACCCAAGAAAAGCCAACATCACTTTTTATCAGTGGGTGATGTCATCGCCTCAAGCAGGAGAGAAGCAAAAATTCACCTGAAACCATAAATGTATTTGTGTTCTACATTGTATTATTGTTTTATAGTGTATTTTTTTAAGCTGCCAATGGTAATAACTGTAAAATGTATCTAGACGCTTACCCTTAGAAGACAAATTTCACACCCCATTAGCAGCGGTTTAGTCATCATTCAGATAAAACCAAGCCTATAACATCCTCACAAGCTACGTGAGCATATTCATAACAGAAAATGAAATATGCAAACTTACATCTGGTGTTGCATAATTTTGCAATAAAGTACAGCAGATAAAACACTTTTGACCTTGAAGCCATCTATCAAAAACAACAGTGGGAAACGCACCAAACCTGTGGTCCCATGACTCCTGTGGAGCTTTCAACATTTCAAAAAAAAAAAAAAAAAAAAAGCTGAGAGAACAGCAGAACACAACAACCACAAGGTATATTTGTTAACAATCTTATAATTTATTTAAATATATTTCATTTTTAAATATACTTTTCAGTTTTTTAAGACACATTTGATAAATGCCAGTCACTTTAATTTACTGTAGATAGGTGGATTCCTCTTATGTTTGTCTTGTAAATATTACTCCTGGTTTAAATGGTCATGGCCTATTATTATTATTATTATTATGTACAAGTGGAACCTTGTGACAATTCAATATATAAATATAAACTGTACCACACTCAACCAAGATCCACAGGAGGTCTGTGACTTACAACTGCCACTTCTCTTTTAATATGTCTCGCAAAGACGTCAAAGAAATGTTCATGCGTTTAATAATTTAATCACAGTTCTCAGTGTGTGAGCACAAAGTGGTTGAGTTATGTCATGACTTCTTCTGCGGAGGGGGGAGGGGCCAAATTACGAATCTTACTATGGCGATGCCACTGTTCGCCAAACTGGGCTTCTGATTGGTTGCACTTTAACGCTAAACTGAAGCACGGAAGTCGGAGTGGAGCGATAAACACATTGTCTACTCGGTCATGTTGTGAAATGTTTGTGAAGTTTGGTTTCAGAGTTTGTAGAATTTCACATGTCTTGTGAATTGTAGTATTTGTAACGTTAAGATTATAGTTGGCACAATTTATCCCAATGAATTCCTCCCAACGAGTCAGATGGTGATGATCCATATAAGCTAGGCTAACTCCCTCAGTTAGCTGGTGATAATCTATATAAGCTAGGCTAACTCCCTCAGTTAGCTGGTGATGATCTATATAAGCTAGGCTAACTCACTCAGATGGTGATGATCTATATAAGCTAGACTAACTCACTCAGTTAGCTGGTGATGCTAGGCTAACTCACCCAGTCAGCTGGTGATGAACCATATAAACTAGGCTAACTCACTCAGCTGGTGATGCTAGGCTAACTCAGTCAGACAGCTGGTGGTGATCCATATAAGCAAGGCTAACTTACTCAGCTGGTGATGCTAGGCTAACTCACTCAGTCACCTGGTGATACCAGGCTAACTCACTCAGTTAGCTGGTGATGCTAGGCAAATTCACTCAGTCACCTGGTGATGATCCATATAAGCTAGGCTAACTTACTCAGTCACCTGGTGATACCAGGCTAACTCACTCAGTTAGCTGGTGATGCTAGGCAAATTCACTCAGTCACCTGGTGATGATCTATATAAGCTAGGCTAACTCACTCAGCTGGTGATGATCTATATAAATTAGGCTAATTCACTCAGTTACGTGGTGATGATCTATATAAGCTAGGCTAACTCACTCAGTTAGCTGGTGATGCCAGGTTAACTCACTAAGTTACCTGGTGATCATCTATACAAGCTAGGCTAATTCACTCAGTTACCTGGTGATGATCTATATAAGCTAGGGTAACTCACTCAGTTAGCTGGTGATGCTAGGCGAACTCACTCAGTCACCATCAGTATCATACAATAGCACATTTTAACACTTTCTAGTACTTTGTAATAAACATTTTGTTACACATCTGTTGTAGGAATCATCACCTCCAAGAAGTAGGTGACATTTTCCATGGATGGATTGCGACTGTGGTGACGGACGGTGAATAATGTCACAGGGAAACCCAGGATTGTTACTGAATGCTAACCTGTTTTCTGTTAAATAAAATATTATCTCAGACACTGACAGCGACTGATGAATTTGGATAAATTCTGCCAACTATAATCTTGATGACGTTACGAATACTACAAATCACAAGACGTGCGAAATCCTACAAGTTCTCACACCAAACATCGCAATCATTTTACAACATGACAGTCGTCACAGTAGATCACTCCACTCCAGCTTCCATGTTCCGGTCTAACATTGAAGTTCGACCAATCAGAAGCCAAGTTTTGCTAACAGTGGCACTGCCATAGTAGGATTTGTAATTTCGTACATGGGGAGGAGGGGGTCTGTGAGAGTTTTTTTGTCGGCAAAAAAGGTAGTGCAGTAGACGGACCGGGCATCAGACAGAACAGAAAAGAACAACCAATTTTCAGAGTTAATTTGCCTGTCGTGCCCCATACTCGAAATAGTACATTTGGATTTTGCTCTTTTCTTAAAGAAACGAACAAAATAAAAATATGCAATCCCTTTTTGTTTTTCCGAAACATGTTTTTTGGATGCCAGCAGGAAAAAAAAAAAAAAAGGCCCCATGTTGTAGTTGTTTTCTTTTCTCAGCCACTTGTTTCTTGTTTGTTCTCCACTTATTTATTTATTTTCTTCTTCTCCGGTTTCCCCCACATCTACATCTTGGTCTGGTTTGGTTGCCTGGTTGCTCCCTCATGGCGACAGACAGCCAACCATCGAGGCCTAGCCAGCCAGCGCAGTGGGTGGCAGTAATCCACGCCTTAGCGGAACAGACTCTTCTGAAGGACAATACTTGTGCCTAATATCAGTCGGGGCTGGTCACAGAGTATTTTAGGCTTCCCTCTTTACTGTCCAAGGCACTTTTTTCTCCCAAGTTTTTTCTTTTGGACAACTCGTATTTGGCTTCAACCTGCAATGAAGATGAGGAAGAGAAGTTAAGAGTGTCTCCAACTTGGCAGCATCTGACAAGTTTTTTTCTCCCCTTTTCCAGATAGAATTATAGACAAAACAAAAAAGACTTGATTTACCACAAATCTGCCGCTTGGGCCGAGAGCACGTATATTACTAGTGCAATCAGTTTTATGAGTGTCTTGAGCCATTAAAACATGATCTTTTCTCAGTGAACTGGACCCAAAAAGTGCTGATAAATGTTTTCTAGCCCTAATGCAAATCACTGTGTTTATTTTAACGCTGTATCAATTGTGAAGCATCACAACATGGTCATGAGTTGCAGATGTGTTTCTATCATTCTGACCTACACTGAAAGACAAGTTTTGTCCAAAAACATATCATCATAACGCATTAATAACCCTTCGGTATCAGGGTGTGGGGTTGGTTGAAAATTCTACGCACACTTTGCACTTTGTGTTAAAAAACTTCATGTTATTTTCCAGAAATGAAATTAGGTCAGAATTCAAAACTTGTTAGTTTTTGCATCATCTATCTATAATTAAACAAACCTGTGTGTGTAGTGTGTCCTGTTTGTCAGTGGAACTCCTAACACCTGCACAACTCCACCAAATGATCCAACATTTGGAGGGTGTCTTTCCAGTACTATGGTGGATTACACTGTAAAGTTTCACACCATTACAACAAACAACAACAAAGATATTAAACTCATTTCATTTTTCTTTCTAACTTTGTGCCATTGTCGTCCACATTGCCAAAGTCCCGCCCCCTGATTTGTCTACAGCTGAGCCGTAGTGCATTACTAATGACAACTTACTGCTGTTATGGACTTTCACATGGTCTCTATGACAACAACATGACTGTGCTACACGCCGCTAACAACTTCAGTCACCTCAGGAATTTGCAGACATTTTGTCATTGTTGCATCCACAGCAAGTCCAGTTGCGACCAAGGCTATTATTACAGCACATTCACAAGAGTTAAACAAGGTCTGTAATTTAGTGAATTAACAGGTGGAGCGTCTGATTCACCTTCAACTGAACATTGCACCAATCTTAATGACTGTAGGCTACATTACTATCTGGTTCATCCGCCGTTCATCTTTATCACTTCACTTTTAGACCCTCTTCATTTTTGGTTTGTTTGTTGTTGGCTGTAGTTTAGTAGGCGGAGCCACATTGCCCAGTTTCCTGCTTTTCGTGCATTCAAATCTGAAAGTAGACGGTGACATTTGAGTGTGGGATGAGCGACTAGCGGCTCACTTCGCAGCTGTAATAATAATAATAATAATAATAACAATATACCTTACTGGGTCTTGATTGGTGTAGCCTGCGTTAACATGACACAAACTACTACAGTGATAGACTGTCTGCTCCACCTGAAACTGGGTTTAAAGTTGTCATTCCACTAAAAAAACATTTTTCCACACTCCTTTTGAAATCTGATGGGTCACCCCAAGTTACCAACACATGTTGTGTTTGCTGTGTGGTGTGTCCCCTCCACTGGCTGTATTTCTCATTCATAGAAAGCAACACAGAGAAATGAGCCACTCAGAAAAAGTCTGTCCACTACATGTCACGAGGACATTGGCGTCACCCACTTGGGGTTAAGCCTGTCCCCAATTGCAGCAAATCTGAAGTAGCATTAGCATTAGCATCTACAAGACAAGACGACGCCACAGTAGCTACTGCACAAACTAGAAAAAAAAAGTCAAATCAAATTGGTTCAAACTGGTTTGTTTTTTTCCCTCGACATTTTCAAAACAAGAAACGGCACGAAACCTAGCTGGATGTTACTCTGGGATGATAAACACACACAAAGCGAGAGGGGAGGGGAGAGTGTTCCTTCACACATTCTGAGCCAATCAGAGACACCTCATCACTGCGTCAATGACATGTATGAGGAAGTACCGGTTAAACTTTGTTGTTCGACCTCAAGTCATTTTTCTACCGTGAAAAAACAGCTGGAAACAAAACAACCTGGACCTTTTTTTATACAGAATAAACACACAATGTATTCAATAACAATGAAGAACACAGTAATATTAATGAAATAACCATGGAATGACTCCTTTAACTAATTCCACCAGCAGTAACAACTGACACCATTAGCATTAGCATACTCACAGCTACAACTAATTATTTTAGTCTTTCTTTCTGCTTCTTTCAACTCATCTCACCCACTTCCACAACACAGTCGTAGCAAACAACCTCACATGTTCTACGAGCTCTGCACTAGTCTTTAAAATTCTGGACACCAACTAAAAATTTGCACATTGTAAAGAAAAGAAAATGAGCAGACTAGCATATGTACGCGGCGAGTACGAAAAATTACTTCCATTAGAACCAGTGTTTTTCATACATCAGCCATTATGATTTTTACTGCTTTTACTGATATCTGCGCTTCCTTTGAGAGGGAAAGACCTAAATTAACTACTTTTTTAAACAGTGACATCACTTTGACCATATTTGGAAGAAGAGGAAATTACATGGTTTTTTTTTTCCACGAGATGGAGGTGTATTGTTCTGTTTTGACCTATAGCGCCAAAAATAATAATAATAATGATAATGCAAAATAATTAATGATGATGGTGTGAATCACTGACATATACAAGCCTGTAAACGTAAAATCATATGTGATGGAATTTTTATGAAGTATATGGAGAAAAAAAATATTTTGAGTGTGGTTTTTTTTTTTTTACTATAAGGGCTTTTCTGGACCACATACCCTTGGGTTAAAGTATTAAAAACTGAACAATTATTGACTATTTGCTATTTTTATTTACAGCTTAAATTGATGAAATAGAAAAAAAATGTTAGAGTTGAAAACTGTGTACATTTTACAGACACTTCGTAGCTACTATAAGGGTTTTTCTGAACCACATACCCACGGGTTAATGACTAAATAAATAAATATAACAATACCTTGTGTGTGTTACCCCTCTGTGCACTGAGGACTACCAGCTAACCGTGTGAGAAGCCGTGCACATCTTTTGAAATCTGGAAAAAAAAGAGTAAACACAAACATGTGAGTGGATTCAAACTCTATACATTAAAGGGATTATCTGCAGTAAAAATTAGTTTAGTTCATTTTTTAGATGATTGGGAGCATATGCATTTATTGACATCAAAATCACATCATTTAGATTTTGCCGTTTTGAGCCAAACTGTGTTAGCATGTTAGCATGGAAGTGATGAGGACATGTCTTTTTGTCTTTTCACCGACACAAAACTGTATTTTCAGACTAACTCTTGTAAAGTTCTAAACAACATCACACTTCAGTGGTAGTAAGTAGAGGGTCCCTAAAGACAAACCTAAGTGTCCTGAGGTCTTCATGTCCTCAGATAGTGTGTCCACAGTTACTGATCTACACACATGGACCGAAATAGTGGACTCTCGAGTGCAGAGTTAGACGCTCTGGAAATTCCCGACTTCATTGCATTCTTTTTTTAAAACAACCTGTTCATAGACTAACCTTTGCTGTTACATTCAGCTTCATTTACATTTCTAATGAAATACTGGACTATGTTTTTAAAAAGAATGCAATGAAGTGGTGAATTTCCAGAGCGTCGAACTCTGCACTCGACAGTCCACTATTTCGGTCCATGTGTGTAGATCAGTAACTGTGGACACACTATCTGAGGACATGAAGACCTCAGGACACTTGGGTTTGTCTTTAGGGACCCTCTACTTACTACCACTGAAGTGTGATGTTGTTTAGAACTTTACAAGAGTTAGTCTGAAAATACAGTTTTGTGTCAGTGATAAGACATGTCCTAATCACTTCCATGCTAACATGCTAACACAGTTTGGCTCAAAACGGCAAAATCTAAATTTCTCAATCTACGTCCGAATACAACGAACAATCCGATTAGCCTAGTTGCACTAGACGCCCCTAGCAGTAAATCTATTGTTCTACCGTAGTAGTCCAGTTTCGCTCAATGTAACTTTTGGCTAGATTTCCCTGAAACTGAGTAACCAATCACAGTGAAGTACAGAGTCAGAGGGTGGGGCTAACAAAGTGACACTGCAATTATTTGTAGAGAAACAACCGGAAACAACCATAGAAGAAGAACAACAACAGGTGTAGATTTCCTTTGATCACAGATGAGTGAAGAATGTGAGAAAACGTCAACAATCTTTAAATTATTTTGACAGAAGCGACAACAGTCGTTCAGCTCCATAATCCACCATTTTGTTTAGTCATTCCTAACTTTCTCCAGACTCCTCTGTGAACTTTCCGGTTTCTAACTACGTCATCCTAAAGATTACACTGATTAGTTGTAGTACCGTCCTATTGCATACAGAGGATTTGATAGACAACCTTTAAGCCCCGCCTCCCCTGACTATGAAGCACCACTAGACCCATACATGGAATGAATAGGAATAGCTAGGCTAGGCTAGGCTACCGAATGCTGTATGTATTCCCAATCATTTAAAAAAAATTGCTAAACTTATTTTTTCCCTTTAACTCATTCACTGCCAGGTAATGACAAGAGACTATTGACTCAGAATATAGTCAATATTATATAGATTTTACTATATACTATATTATATTATATTTGAATTGATGCCAAAACACATCAATGGCAGTGAATGAGTTAAGAATAAAAGTCTGATTCCTTTATGAATGAATAAAGACTCTTTTTTTTATTTTTCCACTTACATGCTGGTATCGTGCAGTCTCTTGTGTGGTGGTAAAGTCTGTATGCATGCTTTCTACACTTGTGACTGAAGTAGAGTGGACCTGAAAGACAAGAAGACATTGTTTGGATGGTTTCCAGATCTGGACACACCTGCAGTAACATCTGTTTTACAGCCACTATCAATCACTTTTTTTTAAGGATATGGGGTCTTACCTGCAATATGCTGGAGAAACTTCCCCTTCTTTTTAAGGTTTTTTGGAAATACTGCAGTAAATGAGAGAAGAGGGAAAGACGTATTAATCTGTGGCTGTCAGAACAGGCTGCAGATAAGACAAGATGGAAGACGTATGAAACGTATAGAACCTCCTGACACCCAAGAAAAATGGAGCTTTTTTTACATTAAATAACTGTCACAGGGAACAGTATGATGCAACAATTTTGTCAGGTCATTTATATTTCTTTGGAATATACAGTTCTATTTTTAATTTTTAATTTTTTTTTTTTGAGGAGGGGGTTCCTTGACGTAATACAGTGAAATGTATTACTCTCTCTCTCAAAAGGTTAACCTCCTGACACCCATGTAAGTGAAAGATTTATCTTTTTTTTTTTTTTTTTTTTTACATTAAACATTTCATTAATTGATGGGAAACTACACAATGCAACCGTTTTATTTAATTTTTTAGTTTTTTTTAAAAATATTTAGTCAGATCTAATTTTTTTTAATGGAATGTCATTGAAAATGGACAGAATTTTTATGTCAAACTGTAAAATTTTTGACAAAAACACAATACTTAGTCTCAGAAGGACAATATAAGTAGAAAAAAAGAAATAGAAAGTGATATTATCATGAAGGGAAGAGCAAAATAGAGTAAAAAATGACAAAATCTCATATCAACAGAATAAGACCATAGTTTTTTTTAGCAAGAATGTGCATGATTTCTTTATAATAGGCTTATTTTTGCCTAAATGTGCATAATTTCTTTAATAAACACAACATGATTTCTATTTTTTAGCTGAAATGTGCATGCTTTCTTTAACAAATACAAGATAATCTTTTTTCTGCCAAACTGTGCATATTTTCTTTATAATTGGTTTATTTTAGCCTAAATGTGCATGATTTCTTTAATAAATACAACAATCATTTTTTTGATAACACTTTGTAATACCTACACACAATTCAATATGTATAACTCATGTATTACCTATTACCATTAAGGTTTATTCAAACACAATTGATCATGAACAAAGCATTTGTAGACGTGTGAACAAATGCTTTAAGGTTAATTGTGTTTAAGCAATACATTAATAAACATTAACAAATAGGGAACAAATTAATTTCTACACACAATAGAAGCTCATTTGATGTTTTTGTGTTACTATGTGTACCAGGTACATGAACACCATTTTATTGCATTTTATTTCTTAACCTTGTGCTGTGTCAATAAACAATATCAAATCAAATCATAATAGAGTTGGGGGGTTTTTTTGCCTTAATGTGCTTAATTTCTGTAATAAACCAAACATACAGGACAACTGTAATTGTCAGGATGTGATGTTTGACTGTGTACTGGATGTATGTCTACCTTCCTATATTTAGTTTATAGGTCTATATAATGTCTTTAATAAACACAACATAATGTATATTTTTAGCCTAAATGTGGATACTTTCTTTAATAAACAAAACATATTATATATGTTTTAGTCTAAATGTGGATAATGTCTTTAATAAACACAACATAATTTATATTTTTAGCCTAAATGTGGATAATGTCTTTAATAAGTCCATTATAACAGGGTTATTAGTTGTACTTTTGTGGTTAGATTATTTCCCACAGTCTTGTCCATGTGTAAAACCCTTGCACACATGCCTCTCTCTCTCTCTCTCTCTCTCTCTCTCTCTCTCTCTCTCTCTCTCTCTCTCTCTCTCTCTCCTCCAGTTTTAGGGACCCACCCAGATGGCAGGGTGCCACTCACCGTTACCCTGATCCCCTCTCTCTGTTTTCACGCTGCGTAAATCCCGTGGCTCCACCGCAGAGGTTCTCGCCCGTGACGTTAACGGGGATTCTGTTTTCGCGCTGCTGCGACTCCGGCTTTCCTCCACGTGCTTCACCACCTCCATCATCCGCCTGAACTCTTGCGCGTCTCGAGCGCCGGACGCCACTGGCGCCGCCGAGGGCGCGCACCCGCAGTGGTTGGTGAGCGCGCACATCAGTAGCACCAGTCCCATAGTGAAATGCTTACGCAGTCCGTTCATAGCTCCCATGGAAAAGAACTAAAGAAGTCAACTGTTTCCCTTCGACTCCTTTATGGGAAAAACTTCAGTCTGCAAACACCTGCAAAAATAAAAAATAAATAAATACAATACATTTTACCCCCCCCCCCCCCCCTCCCAGTTTTGCTCAGTTTGTGATTGAAACTAATAAAAAAAACTCAATAAAACAATAATTACTCGTGACATTTTGGCAAGTGCACATGTCATACATCAAACATCATGGCTGGTCATTAGGACTGGAAGGGGGGGTAGAGGTGTGTGTGGGGGGGCTCGTTTTGAATTTAAGCATAATTTTGGCAAACATCACAATTTTTATTTATTATTATTGTGAATCAGCCTAAATCAGCATAAATCTATGTATTAGTATTTAGAATTCATTCTGTAAAAATATTCAAGTTAATTTTTCAGTGTTAAACAAAAACACTTTGAGTTGATTATTCAACATGTTTCTACAGTGTTAGTTTGGACCCATTGTCTCCAAACTAACACTGTAAACTCTACAGTAAAGTATACTTATGGATATATGTATATATACTACATACATACATACATTTAAAAAGTAGAATGAAAATCCATGACTCCATGAACCCAGATGTGCAGAGAATAAATATAATAATTTAATTATTGAAATTTAATGCGTAATAATGATTATTTTATGTGCAATTGATCTGTGTGTGTGTGTGTGTTGGGCTATCTGTTTTTTCTGCAGCTATAACAAAAGCTATTTCCTTGAAAAAGGATTAATAAAGTATCTATCTATCTATCTATCTATCTATCTATCTATCTATCTATCTATCTATCTATCTATCTATCTATCTATCTATCTATCTATCTATCTATCTATCTATCTATCTATCTATCTATCTATACAGACAAACATACCATATATACAGATATACTTATTTATTCTGCTATAGGGAATTCAGTATTAAATTAAATTAAATTAAATTGAATTAAATGAAATAAAAAGAACTAAAGCATCTACAACAGAAGTGTGTCAATGGTGGGAAAATAAAGTGAACTAAGTTTTTAAAAAATCCTTTTTACCTTATGTCCAGACAGTGGTTGAATTGTTCGTGAACATCCAACAATGAAGAAAAATGACAAAAACACAAGGAAGGTGTTGAAACTAAAAACTAATGTCCAGGCTGAACAGAAGAAAAAAAAACTGAAGACGAGTATTCACTTAACATCTGTGATCATCAAGGGGTTAGAAGTGTATAAAAATAAAAGAGTGGAAAGTGTCCACAGTGCTGTCTGTCCCAGTGTGTCCCCAGCTCCAGCTCAGTGGTCCACAAGTACCGCGGACTTTTTATTCAGGCTGTCGGACGTGATGACTTGTCCCATGTGGCTTTTACTCCGATGTTTCTGTAGTAATACGACACATTATTTGCAGTTTCCCGCTGCAAGAAAAGAGAAAAAGAAAAAGAAAAGGAAGAAAGTCCACTTGAGTTGACGAGCACTTGACCACTGGTGCAGTTGTGTTGTGCGCCCCCTCCTTTCCGTTACTCCATTTATCAATGCGATACGCGCTTTTACAGGAAGCGTTTTCTCCCACTAATACTTCCACTGAAATTTCCACTCAGCTCACAGTGTGTGTGTGTGTGTGTGTGTGTGTGTGTGTGTGTGTGTGTGCAGCAGAAGCGCAGATACCGGCGGCACCTCAGTGGAAATGCTTCCATATCCTTCTGCTGAGACACAAAGATCATGTTAGTGCCACTTTACTTTACTTTACTTTACTTTACTTTACTTTACTTTACTTTACTTTACTTTACTTTACTTTACTTTACTTTACCTCATATCCATCAGAAAAAAAAACTTAATTACGCACCAGTTTATTTTAGTTTATTTTAGTTTAACGCGTGATTCTTTAGTAAATTAATTATATTTTAAAAAAAGTTCAAACACATTAAACTTCTACCTAGCTCTGGTTTATACTACTTTTCTCTACATATTAGATTAGTTTGGACTAAACCCTCTGTGGTTGGTGCAGCTCCCTTAATTCAGGGGCGTAACCCCATAACCCCCCCCCCCCCCCCACACACACACACACACATACACACACGCACACACACACACACACACACACACACACACACACACACACACACACACACACACACACACACACACACACACATACACGCACACACTCCCTCAATAGAGACTGACCTGTTTCAGAGAATTACAATAGCCATATTTTCGTTTAAAAAAATGTTAAATGAATTTTTTTTTTAATTTTTCAATTTTTCAATTTTTTTTACAATTTTTAATAGTTTTTATTTTTATGTACTTTTTATTCGGTTATTCCTTTTCGATTTTTAATACATTTAAATATTTTACAACATTTATTTATTTATTTTAATTGTATTTTATTTTTCAATGTTTCAATTTGTTTTTTTTTCCCAATACATTTATTTTTATTTTATTTACTGTGATTTAATTATTTAGTCATTTTATTTTATTTATTTATTATTTTTATTTATTTTTTTAATCTTTTTTTTTATTATTTTTTGGTCTGTTTTATTTATCCATTTAATCATTTAATTCATTTTATTTATTAATTGTATTTCCTCCGCCAAGGAGGTATTCAATGTTTTTTTATTTGTTTGTCTGTCTGTCTTTCAGATGGATTATGCAAAAATTTCCGAACAGATTTTGATGAAACTTTCAGGAATGATAGATAATGGGTCAAGGAAGAAACCATTAGATTTTGGGCAGTGAAGGTCAAAGGTCAAAGTCACAGTAAAGGTCAAAAGCTAAAACACATCAGTGGTAATATCTCAGGTTTTTTTCATTCACATGGTCTGTGATGGGTCAACACCTATAACCCTAACCTTTGACCCTTAACCTTCAGACATCACATGGGTCAACACCTATAACCCTAACCTTTGACCCTTAACCTTCAGACATCACATGGGTCAACACCTATAACCCTAACCTTTGACCCTTAACCTTCAGACATCACATGGGTCAACACCTATAACCCTAACCTTTGACCCTTAACCTTCAGACATCACATGGGTCAACACCTATAACCCTAACCTTTGACCCTTAACCTTCAGACATCACATGGGTCAACACCTATAACCCTAACCTTTGACCCTTAACCTTCATACATCAGATGGGTCAACACCTATAACTGTAACCTTTGACCCTTAACCTTCATACATCAAATGGGTCAACACCTATAACCCTAACCTTTGACCCTTAACCTTCAGACATCACATGGGTCAACACCTATAACCCTAACCTTTGACCCTTAACCTTCATACATCAAATGGGTCAACACCTATAACCCTAACCTTTGACCCTTAACCTTCATACATCAGATGGGTCAACACCTATAACCCTAACCTTTGACCCTTAACCTTCATACATCAGATGGGTCAACACCTATGGCTCCATCACGTCATGTTTTGCCGTCAAATGATGACATATCAAGCCTTGTTTATTTGTTTAATTTTATTTTGCAAATTGAAATCTTTTAAATGTATTTTTATACATTTATTTTTATTCAATTATTATACTTTTTTAAGATTTCATTTAATTATTTGTCTTGTTATTGATTAATTTTATTTTTTTAAACATTTTTTAATTTTGTAATGTTTACGTCTTTTTTGTTTATTTATTAGATATTTTATTTATTTGTATTATTTATTTATTAATTTTTATTGAGTTTTGTTTAGCGAATTTTTAATGATTTATTTATTTTTACACGTTCTTATTTTTTTCATTTATTTTTATTTATTAGTCTTATTTATTTATATCATTTATTTATTTATTTTTATAAATTTTATTTATTTATGTATTTTTTATTTTTATTTATTTTTTTTAGATTTATTGTATTTATATATTTATTTTTTATTTTGTATTATTTTAGTTTTTTCTATATGTATTTATTTATCTATTTACATTTTTTTTTATCCATTAATTATTTTTTTTTGCAATTTTATTTATTTATGTATTCATTCATTTTTATGGTACTTTTACATTTTTTTTATTTTATTTTAACTTTTATTCATTTATTTTCTTCACTTTTTTGTAATTAATTGTATTTAATTATTTTAGCTACGAAGGATGACACTGAAACGTACATTCAGTGTCGACCACTTAGTGTCGTCACCACAGCTGTTATTTACTCCTGAGGGGTTTTTTTACATCACAAAATATATCGCAGGGTTTAAAAAAAACAACAAAAACATGTTTTTTTTTTACCAATATTGTGCAGCTCGTTGCAGAGAATTTGGCTTTTTGTTATGAAGAAGAACCTTTTACAAATAAAGTGTTTGAATCATTTATTTAGATTCAAACAGAATAAAGTCATGATAAAAAAAGAATGTTAAAATAACAGTGTTTAATATTGTTATAAATAGTGTTGTGACTAAAGCTGCCTTTCATTCCTCTGGACCAAGACTCTCATGTTTACACTTTGTCTGAACAAAGTGACCGTATCTACACTCTGAGGAAAGAAGGTACTGGAGGGTACCACATGGGTACCACATCTACACACTGAGGTACAATAAACACTAATGTACTCCCAAAGGTACTAATAAGTACCTGTTCAGCCCTGTTAAAGATACAAACTACTGTATTTTCTGGACTATAAAAGACTTTCATTTTCTCCAACAATATATATAAATATATATTGTACTTAGTAACTGGAAAGCTTGACTTTTTATGATTTGTGACCCACCACCAGTAAATCAGGCATAAGTGTGTGTAAATCAAAACAGAGTTATGTGTGTATCTTGGTAGAGTGGAAACTAAGGTTTAAGATGGTGAAAAAATGATGTTTCTATCACAAGTAGAACCAAAGTTATGGTCATTTTAATATCCACATTTGGACATATTTTGCAATTTGCATATTTTTAGATATTGTCCGTTAAAGTTTTGGACTGTTTTGGGGTAGGAAGTCCTTAGCAACGCATAATAATTTGTATCCGATTGACACAAATTGTTGACAGATGTTAAAGGACACTCTGATGGACATGTCACAGAAGTTTTATATATTATAATAATAGGACAGAAGTGTGACGTATTATAATCATTTGGCTTACACCATTGGACAGAACATTCAATATAAGCTTTTACCTCGTACCAAACACTTGGGTGTTTACCCACGGAACGGAGATCAGTTTGTTCGGCGAAAAGAGGTGGAAGTCGTCTTTGTCTTTGCTCAGCAATACCTGAACTTTTGTCGCCGCTTAAATAATTGACTCAATAAACACCTTTATTGATTGGATTTCAATGTAATGACCACGGGAACTGAACATAGAGGTGTTAAGGTACCGTTTTTTGATCAAATGTAAACACAAATAAGAAATCACCTTCCAGCCTAAATTTGGCTGTAGCTCTGAACGGCTCAGCGCGACTTATGCCTGGTTTGGTGGTGGCGGGTCACATTTTTACTTTTTATCTCATAATTTTCATTTTGAGTACATATATTTATATAAATGTAAGGAGTAAAAGTAAAAAATTGCATACTCAAGTAAAGTAGAAATACCTTAAAAACCTACCTAAGTACGTTAACGCAGTACTTTTACTTAGTTACTTCCCATTTGTGGGTACATTGGTGTTTATTGTACCTTAGTGTATGTATTTGTACCCGTACTGTACCTTCTTTTCTGTGAGTGTAAAAAGTGTTGGTGCTGAAAGGACAGCGGGTCTGTGTCCTGGAGCAGCTGATGGGAACGTCTGTGTGCAGCCAGAACCTTCCGGAACACAACCACACACCGCTCAGGAAAACTATCCACTCCAACCATGACAAAAATACTCATACTATCAGTGTAAGGTTTCCCTGGTGGTGATTCACAGGAGGAGGATTTATCCTGAGGTTTGAACATCAGGGTAATAACACCATAAATATTTGATTATTTATTTATTTATTTATTTTTACATAGTTTTGAACTGACACCTTTGGAACAGGAACAACATTTGCCTCATAGTTTTCAATACATTTAATATATCACACTATATAAGAGAATATCACAGATAGATAGATAGATAGATAGATAGATAGATAGATAGATAGATAGATAGATAGATAGATAGATAGATAGATAGATAGATAGATAGATAGATAGATAGATAGATAGATAGATAGATAGATAGATAGATAGATAGATAGATAGATAGATAGATAGATAGATAGATAGATAGATAGATAGATAGATAGATAGATAGATAGATAGATAGATAGATAGATAGATAGATAGATAGATAGATAGACTGGACATAAATATTTTGACAAAGTAAAGAATAAAATTGTCATTAAAGTAATAAAAACACATTTACAGTGGAACACTATGAACAATCATTTATATTAGAACGTCCAATAAAATAAACAAAGCTGCTTATTAAATCACCTACTGAGAACATTCCATCCTTCAAATGATAAGTTAACCCTCTGACACATGAATGATGGGAATGTTAGTAAAGATGCATCAAAGGATTAATGATATAGAATATATATTTCTACAGTATATACAGACTGAGGCTCAGTGGAGCAGGTCGTCCAATGACCAAAGGGTTGGCGGTTCATGTCCCGGCTCTGCCTGTCCACATGTCCATGGTGAGGAGACACACACACACACACACACACACACACACACACACACACACATACACACACACACACACATACACACACAGACACACACACTCACACACACACACACACACACACACACAAAGTGAATACAATAATCTAACCCTAACCCAATGTTGGGTGAGATTACAAAACACACCTTGACAAGACATATATATATATATATATATATATATATATATATATATATATATATATATATATATATATATATATATATATATATATATATATATATATATATATGTATGTATAAGCATGACTAGACTTTTGAAGATCAGTACAGGATAAAAAGTCTTGACTTTTCCAAGGAGTCTCATTTAGAAGAAGCTCACCTTCACAACTGACATGACTTGTCATATTTAAGACAGTTTTATCAGAAATAACACCCATGTGTCTCACAATAGGGGCAAACTGAGGTGTTAAAGGGCCAAAGTTGGGTGAACTGGATTGAGTCGGGGACAAAAAAAAAAAAAAATATATATATATATATATATATATATTCAGTTTTTCCTTCATTTAGGTGAAGGACATTCAGACAGAACCATTGTTTGATGCTGTGAAGACAGTTATTCAAGTTAATTGGGTTGTGAATTGAAGCAGATTTTAAGCAATATAGTGTGTTGGTAAGAAATTAATTAACTACTTTATACTCATTCATTATCTGAACCCGCTTTATCCTCACTAGGGTCACAGGGGTCACTGGGGGCCTAATCCAGCTACAATGGGTGAAGGCGGGGTACACCCTGTATGAGACGCCAGTTCATCTCAGGGCTGAACATATATAGACAAACAATCACTCTCACATTCACACCTATGGATAATTTAGATTAACCAATTAACCTATTAGTGCATGTGTTTGGATGGTGGGAGGAAACCGGAGTGCCCGGCGAAAACCCACGCGGACACGGGGAGGACATGCAAACTCCACACAGAAAGGTCTGGTACGGGATTCGAACCAGGGTCCTTCTTGCTGTGAGGCACGAGTGCTAACCACTGCACCACCGTGCCGCCCTATTAATTAACTAATAATTTATAATTAAGTAAAGATATTTAACTTAATTATATTTAGGCCTAATAGTGTTTATACCTCTGAGTCTTCATTAATTTAATAACACAATCGTAGTTTACAATCAGTTACAGTATTACAAAATATTTAAGGGGGTTGGCCACGGCTCAGTTGGTAGAGCGGGTCAGGTGAAGGGTTGGTGGTTTGAATCCCGCTCTGTCCTAATCGGTTCATTGTGTCCTTGGGCAATAGACAGCGGGGCCTTGGTGCAAAATGGCTGCCACGCTTCTGTCAGTCTGTGGCTACATATATAGTTTACCACCACCAGAGGGTGCATGTGAGAGTGAATGAATGATCGGTCACACATGTGAAGCACTTTGAGTGGTCAAAAAAACATTACATAAATTATTATTATTATTATTATTATTATTATTACATCATCAGGTGTCCCAAAAGTCCATGGTCCAAATGGTCACATGACACTAAGGGGGGGGGGGGTCTCAGACACAGTTTATAACACCTTCCCATCGACCCCTCCTTCTTCACAATATCTGCTGTCCTGTTGGGCGTTGGCTCCTTCTGGGGGCTTGTATTGCGGTGGGGGTTGTCGACTCCTGTATGCAAATGACTCTGACCTCTGTCTCCTAAGTAGAGACATTTATTTCCAAGGCAATAAAATAATAAGACATTACTTTAACATTTATATCTTTGGTCCCATTGTAATTTTCCCAACATAATAGTAAAAAAACCTCAAAAAGTTCCAGGAAAATGTCCTGTACTCCACCTTTAATTATTGGTGACTTCTCTCCTATAATGTGTGTTCATAAGACCATTAGTTTAACAGTGACTCATTTGGAAAAAACCTTAACACTGATCTCACAATGATGTATTTGGTAAAAGCAGGATCACTCACTTAAAGGGATTATTCAGAGTAAAAATAAGTTTAGCTCATTTTTTTTTTTTTTACATAATTGGTACATACATATAATATGGTTAATATCAAAATCACACCAATCAGATGTACATAAAGAAATATCAATTTTGCAGTTTTGAGCCAAACTGTGTTAACATTAAAGTGATTAGGGCATGTATTTTTCACCGACCTCTTCTAAAGTTCTAAACAACATCACACATATGTGGTAGAAACTAAAGGGTCCTGAAGCCTTCATGTTCTTTTCACTCAAAAACATAGAGAAAACTTTGGAGTTGACATTTCTAAGTTCTTATCCTATTATTAAGGCTGTTGAATAATTAAACATTTGAATCTGATTAATAACAGGGTTCCTTTAGATTCATTTAGATTCATGTTAAAGTCAACTTATTTGCCTTATTTACCAAGAGAAAATCATCCAAAACCAACAAGAGAAAATAATCCAAAACCAACAAGAGAAAATCATCCAAAACCAACAAGAAAAAGATCATCCAAAACCAACAAGAGAAAATCATCCAAATCCAACAAGAGAAAAATCATCCAAAACCAACAAGAGAAAATCATCCAAAACCAACAAGAGAAAATCATCCAAAACCAACAAGAGAAAATCATCCAAAACCAACAAGAGAAAGATCTTCCAAAACCAACAAGAGAAAATCATCCAAATCCAACAAGAGAAAAATCATCCAAAACCAACAAGAGAAAATCATCCAAAACCAACAAGAGAAAATCATCCAAAACCAACAAGAGAAAATAATCCAAAACCAACAAGAGAAAATCATCCAAAACCAACAAGAAAAAGATCATCCAAAACCAACAAGAGAAAATCATCCAAATCCAACAAGAGAAAAATCATCCAAAACCAACAAGAGAAAATCATCCAAAACCAACAAGAGAAAATCATCCAAAACCAACAAGAGAAAATCATCCAAAACCAACAAGAGAAAATCATCCAAATCCAACAAGAGAAAATCATCCAAAACCAACAAGAGAAAATCATCCAAAACCAACAAGAGAAAATCATCCAAAACCAACAAGAGAAAATCATCCAAAACCAACAAGAGAAAATCATCCAAAACCAACAAGAGAAAGATCATCCAAAACCAACAAGAGAAAATCATCCAAATCCAACAAGAGAAAAATCATCCAAAACCAAGGCTTGGTGCCAGAAAGAAAAGGAAGTTATTTCTTTTTCTGTTCAATTAATTAATTATTAATTTATTTGTAGTTTTTTTCATTTTATATTAGATAATCAATCACATTTTTTAATTTTATGTATTTATTTATGTATTTATTTTTTATGTATTTATTTTTAATTTGTATTTTTCAAATGTATTTGTAATGCATTTATTTATTTAATTTTAAAATATTCATTTTTATTTATTTATTTAAGCTATAAGAAGGATTACACTGCAACATATGTTCAGTGATGATCTGTTTGACCTTTAGCATTTTTTTTCCAGGGTTAAAAAAATTGCAATGTGATATTTTTTTAATATTGTGCAGCCCTACGTATCAGTCCTCACGCCTAAAATGAAGGAGTTTAATGTGTGAAGGCAGTGAGTACTGGCAGAGTAGGGCAGGCCTTGGCTTCACCATCCTGGGGAAAAAATGGGAAATTTCACTCTCAAATACTATTGAATGGTGGATTAGGGGAATTTAATTGATTGATATGTAACTTTATTTACAGGAAATGACTTGGTTACTACAGCAGGAGTTGCAGTAACAGGCTCAACACAGTGGGTATACTGCAGACTGAGAAATAAGTCTGTATACTACATATACCACCGTATACCATGGACTACACCTCTGAATATACAGTAGTGGAAAAAAAAAACAACTCTTGTACACCCCATGCATTTGTGATATATTACACTAGAAATAATTCTGAAGTAAATTAAATGTGCCAAGTATTGTTCCCTTCTCCAAACCCACATGTTCTCTTCTGCAGAAAAAAGCAGAAAAAACATCCAGAAAACTGTCATTAATTTAGTTTTTTTTCTTCTATAAACAATGAACAAAAAATCATTTGCATTTTTGTTTGTCTGCTGCAGCCACATCTTTTGAAACACAAAAATAACACATATGTTTAATATTTGCACATTTGTCAATAAAAACAAACATGCAGTGACCTGTCAATCAACTGTGGTGGCACAGGCACCTGAGCTGTCCAATCAGCTTCTAGAGGCGGGTGGCGCTAGTTATGACCCATGTATGTATATATATATATATATATATATATATATATATATATATATATACATATATATATTTATATATAAAATATGTTAAAGCTATTGAGAGCTTCCAACCAGAGGGTTTATCTGTTAATTTTTGCAGGCATGGACAGTGGTAATGTTAAAGGAAATGTGGTTGGGTAACATATATGTACGTATTCATGTATGAAACTACAGATGATGCAATATATTTAAGAACTGGACCCAAATGCTGAACTCAGAGACAGTTTATTAATAATGTGTGTGGAAAGAGCGCTTCTCTCTCCTCTGTGGTCCGTTACGTATGGGTGACTTCTGAGAATTGAAACAGAACCAGAGACAAACAGGACCCACATGCAAGACTCACAGACAAATATAATGTTTGAACAATTTTATTGAAATAATAAGTGTTGGTCTGAGGAAGCGACTTCACCAGGACAGGGTTCAATGAGGCAGCAACTAGGAAATAGAGCAAAGGTCAGGTCAAAAAACATTAAAAAAAAAAAAAATGTTCCTCTCGCCCCACATGGGCGGTGTCTCCTTCAGACTCGGGTCCTCTACCAGAGGTCTGGGAGCCTGAGGGTTCTGCGCAGGATCTTAGCTGTTCCTAGCAATGCGCTCTTTTGTACACAGATCTCTGATGTTGTTCCTGGTATCTGCTGGAGACATTCTCCCAGCTTGGGGGTCACTGCCCCTAGTGCTCCGATCACTACTGGTACCACTGTTGCCTTCACACTCCACATTTTCTCTAACTCCTCTTTCAGCCCTTGGTATTTCTCAAGCTTCTCATGTTCTTTCTTTCTGATGTTGCTATCACTGGGGACTGCTACATCTATCACCACCACTGTCTTCTCATGTTTATCCACCACCACTATGTCAGGCTGATTGGCCATCACCATCTTGTCAGTCTGGATCTGGAAGTCCCACAGGATCTTGGCCTGTTTGTTCTCTGTCACCTTTGGGGGGGTTCTCCCATCTTGACCCTTGACCTCCAGTCCATACTCTTTACAGATGTTCCTGTACAGTATGTCCTCTACCTGGTTATGCCTCTCCATGTATGCCTTACCTGCCAGCATCTTACACCCTGCTGTGATGTGCTGGACTGTTTCAGGGGCTTCTCTACACAGCCTACACCTGGGGTCCTGTCTGATGTGGTAGACCCCGGCCTCTATTGCTCTGGTGTTCAGGGCTTGTTCTTGTGCAGCCATGAGTAGTGTCTCTGTGCTGTCCTTTAGTCCAGACACTGGTATGTCTTTTCCATATCAGCCACTTCCTCAATTTGTCGATGGTACACGCCATGCAAGGGTTTGTCCTTCCATGATAGCCCCTCTGGTTCCTCGACCTTACTGGGCTTTTGTTGCCTGAGGCATTCACTTAGCAGTTGGTCATTGGGGGACATTTTCTTGATGTATTCCTGGAGGTTCGCCGTTTCCTCCTGGACAGTAGTTCTGACACTTACTAGTCCTTGGCCCCCTTCCTTTCGCTTAGTGTACAGCCTCAGGACACTGGACTTGGGGTGGAACCCTCCATGCATGGTAAGGAGTTTCCTTGTCTTGATATCAGTGGCTTGTATCTCTTCCAGTGGCCAGGATATTATCCCAGCTGGGTATCTGATTACTGGCAGGGCATAGGTGTTAATGGCCTGGATCTTATTTTTGCTGTTCAGCTGACTTTTCAGGACCTGTCTTACCCTCTGTAGGTATTTGGCTGTGGCTGACGTCCGAGCTGCCTCCTCATGATTACCATTTGTCTGTGGGATCCCTAGGTATTTGTAGCTTTCCTGCACATCTGTGATATTCCCTTCAGGTAGGTCAACCCCTTCAGTTGTGATCACCTTTCCTCTTCTAGATATCATCCGCCCACATTTATCTAGTCCCAATGACATCCAAATGTCTTTGCTGTAGATCCGGGTGAGGTGAATTAGGAATATATATATATATATATATATATATATATATATATATATATATATATATATATATATATATATATATATATATATATATATATATATATATATATATATTCTGGAAAATTGTATTTTTTAAGTTTCATCAACTTAAAATAATTGAGGCAATCGATTCAGGTTTATAGTGTATGAGCAGAGTTTTATCAGTTTTACATTTCATTAATATCACTTACCTACAGGTATATTATCATTAATATCAGTTATCTACAGGTATATTATCATTATTATCAGTTATCTACAGGTATATTATCATTAATATCACTTTTCTACAGGTATATTATCATTAATATCACTTATCTACAGGTATATTATCATTAATATCACTTATCTACAGGTATATTATCATTAATATCAGTTATCTACAGGTATATTATCATTAATATCAGTTATCTACAGGTATATTATCATTAATATCACTTTTCTACAGGTATATTATCATTAATATCAGTTATCTACAGGTATATTATCATTAATATCAGTTATCTACAGATATATTATCATTAATATCACTTTTCTACAGGTATATTATCATTAATATCAGTTATCTACAATTATATTATCATTAATATCACTTATCTACAGGTATATTATCATTAATATCACTTTTCTACAGATATATTATCATTAATATCAGTTATCTACAATTATATTATCATTAATATCAGTTATCTACAGGTATATTATCATTAATATCACTTATCTACAGGTATATTATCATTAATATCACTTTTCTACAGATATATTATCATTAATATCAGTTATCTACAATTATATTATCATTAATATCAGTTATCTACAGGTATATTATCATTAATATCACTTATCTACAGGTATATTATCATTAATATCACTTATCTACAGGTATATTATCATTAATATCAGTTATCTACAGGTATATTATCATTAATATCACTTTTCTACAGGTAAATTATCATTAATATCACTTATCTACAGGTATATTATCATTAATATCAGTTATCTACAATTATATTATCATTAATATCAGTTATCTACAGGTATATTATCATTAATATCACTTATCTACAGGTATATTATCATTAATATCACTTTTCTACAGATATATTATCATTAATATCAGTTATCTACAATTATATTATCATTAATATCAGTTATCTACAGGTATATTATCATTAATATCACTTATCTACAGGTATATTATCATTAATATCACTTATCTACAGGTATATTATCATTAATATCAGTTATCTACAGGTATATTATCATTAATATCACTTTTCTACAGGTAAATTATCATTAATATCACTTATCTACAGGTATATTATCATTAATATCACTTATCAATAGGTATATTATCATTAATATCACTTATCAATAGGTATATTATCATTAATATCACTTATCTACAGGTATATTATCATTAATATCACTTATCTACAGGTATATTATCATTAATATCACTTATCTACAGGTATATTATCATTAATATCACTTATCTACAGGTATATTATCATTAATATCACTTATCAATAGGTATATTATCATTAATATCACTTATCAATAGGTATATTATCATTAATATCACTTATCAATAGGTATATTATCATTAATATCACTTATCAATAGGTATATTATCATTAATATCACTTATCTACAGGTATATTATCATTAATATCACTTATCTACAGGTATATTATCATTAATATCACTTATCAATAGGTATATTATCATTAATATCACTTATCTACAGGTATATTATCATTAATATCACTTATCTACAGGTATATTATCATTAATATCACTTATCTACAGGTATATTATCATTAATATCACTTATCTACAGGTATATTATCATTAATATCACTTATCAATAGGTATATTATCATTAATATCACTTATCAATAGGTATATTATCATTATTATCACTTATCAATAGGTATATTATAATTAATATCAGTTATCTACAGGTATATTATCATTAATATCACTTTTCTACAGGTATATTATCATTAATATCAGTTATCTACAATTATATTATCATTAATATCAGTTATCTACAGGTATATTATCATTAATATCACTTATCTACAGGTATATTATCATTAATATCAGTTATCTACAGGTATATTATCATTAATATCACTTTTCTACAGGTATATTATCATTAATATCAGTTATCTACAATTATATTATCATTAATATCAGTTATCTACAGGTATATTATCATTAATATCACTTATCTACAGGTATATTATCATTAATATCACTTTTCTACAGATATATTATCATTAATATCAGTTATCTACAATTATATTATCATTAATATCAGTTATCTACAGGTATATTATCATTAATATCACTTATCTACAGGTATATTATCATTAATATCACTTATCTACAGGTATATTATCATTAATATCAGTTATCTACAGGTATATTATCATTAATATCACTTTTCTACAGGTATATTATCATTAATATCACTTATCTACAGGTATATTATCATTAATATCACTTATCAATAGGTATATTATCATTAATATCACTTATCAATAGGTATATTATCATTAATATCACTTATCTACAGGTATATTATCATTAATATCACTTATCTACAGGTATATTATCATTAATATCACTTATCTACAGGTATATTATCATTAATATCACTTATCAATAGGTATATTATCATTAATATCACTTATCAATAGGTATATTATCATTAATATCACTTATCAATAGGTATATTATCATTAATATCACTTATCTACAGGTATATAATCATTAATATCAGTTATCTACAGGTATATTATCATTAATATCACTTATCTACAGGTATATTATCATTAATATCACTTATCAATAGGTATATTATCATTAATATCACTTATCAATAGGTATATTATCATTAATATCACTTATCAATAGGTATATTATCATTAATATCACTTATCAATAGGTATATTATCATTAATATCACTTATCTACAGGTATATTATCATTAATATCACTTATCTACAGGTATATTATCATTAATATCACTTATCAATAGGTATATTATCATTAATATCACTTATCTACAGGTATATTATCATTAATATCACTTATCTACAGGTATATTATCATTAATATCACTTATCTACAGGTATATTATCATTAATATCACTTATCTACAGGTATATTATCATTAATATCACTTATCAATAGGTATATTATCATTAATATCACTTATCAATAGGTATATTATCATTATTATCACTTATCAATAGGTATATTATCATTAATATCAGTTATCTACAGGTATATTATCATTAATATCACTTATCTACAGGTATATTATCATTAATATCACTTATCAATAGGTATATTATCATTATTATCACTTATCAATAGGTATATTATCATTAATATCACTTATCAATAGGTATATTATCATTAATATCACTTATCAATAGGTATATTATCATTAATATCACTTATCTACAGGTATATTATCATTAATATCACTTATCTACAGGTATATTATCATTAATATTACTTATCAATAGGTATATTATCATTAATATCACTTATCAATAGGTATATTATCATTAATATCACTTATCAATAGGTATATTATCATTAATATCACTTATCTACAGGTATATTATCATTAATATCACTTATCTACAGGTATATTATCATTAATATCACTTATCAATAGGTATATTATCATTAATATCACTTATCAATAGGTATATTATCATTAATATCACTTATCTACAGGTATATTATCATTAATATCACTTTTCTACAGGTATATTATCATTAATATCACTTATCAATAGGTATATTATCATTAATATCACTTATCTACAGGTATATTATCATTAATATCACTTATCTACAGGTATATTATCATTAATATCACTTATCTACAGGTATATTATCATTAATATCACTTATCTACAGGTATATTATCATTAATATCACTTATCTACAGGTATATTATCATTAATATCACTTATCAATAGGTATATTATCATTAATATCACTTATCTACAGGTATATTATCATTAATATCACTTATCTACAGGTATATTATCATTAATATCACTTTTCTACAGGTATATTATCATTAATATCACTTATCAATAGGTATATTATCATTAATATCACTTATCTACAGGTATATTATCATTAATATCACTTTTCTACAGGTATATTATCATTAATATCACTTATCTACAGGTATATTATCATTAATATCACTTATCAATAGGTATATTATCATTAATATCACTTATCAATAGGTATACTATCATTAATATCACTTATCTACAGGTATATTATCATTAATATCACTTATCTACAGGTATATTATCATTAATATCACTTATCTACAGGTATATTATCATTAATATCACTTATCTACAGGTATATTATCATTAATATCACTTATCAATAGGTATATTATCATTAATATCACTTATCAATAGGTATATTATCATTATTATCACTTATCAATAGGTATATTATCATTAATATCAGTTATCTACAGGTATATTATCATTAATATCACTTATCTACAGGTATATTATCATTAATATCACTTATCAATAGGTATATTATCATTATTATCACTTATCAATAGGTATATTATCATTAATATCACTTATCAATAGGTATATTATCATTAATATCACTTATCAATAGGTATATTATCATTAATATCACTTATCTACAGGTATATTATCATTAATATCACTTATCTACAGGTATATTATCATTAATATCACTTATCTACAGGTATATTATCATTAATATCACTTTTCTACAGGTATATTATCATTAATATCACTTATCAATAGGTATATTATCATTAATATCACTTATCTACAGGTATATTATCATTAATATCACTTATCTACAGGTATATTATCATTAATATCACTTATCTACAGGTATATTATCATTAATATCACTTATCTACAGGTATATTATCATTAATATCACTTATCTACAGGTATATTATCATTAATATCACTTATCAATAGGTATATTATCATTAATATCACTTATCTACAGGTATATTATCATTAATATCACTTATCTACAGGTATATTATCATTAATATCACTTTTCTACAGGTATATTATCATTAATATCACTTATCAATAGGTATATTATCATTAATATCACTTATCTACAGGTATATTATCATTAATATCACTTTTCTACAGGTATATTATCATTAATATCACTTATCTACAGGTATATTATCATTAATATCACTTATCAATAGGTATACTATCATTAATATCACTTATCTACAGGTATATTATCATTAATATCACTTTTCTACAGGTATATTATCATTAATATCACTTATCAATAGGTATATTATCATTAATATCACTTATCTACAGGTATATTATCATTAATATCACTTTTCTACAGGTATATTATCATTAATATCACTTATCTACAGGTATATTATCATTAATATCACTTATCAATAGGTATACTATCATTAATATCACTTATCTACAGGTATATTATCATTAATATCACTTATCTACAGGTATATTATCATTAATATCACTTATCTACAGGTATATTATCATTAATATCACTTATCTACAGGTATATTATCATTAATATCACTTATCAATAGGTATATTATCATTAATATCACTTATCAATAGGTATATTATCATTATTATCACTTATCAATAGGTATATTATCATTAATATCAGTTATCTACAGGTATATTATCATTAATATCACTTATCTACAGGTATATTATCATTAATATCACTTATCAATAGGTATATTATCATTATTATCACTTATCAATAGGTATATTATCATTAATATCACTTATCAATAGGTATATTATCATTAATATCACTTATCAATAGGTATATTATCATTAATATCACTTATCTACAGGTATATTATCATTAATATCACTTATCTACAGGTATATTATCATTAATATCACTTATCTACAGGTATATTATCATTAATATCACTTTTCTACAGGTATATTATCATTAATATCACTTATCAATAGGTATATTATCATTAATATCACTTATCTACAGGTATATTATCATTAATATCACTTATCTACAGGTATATTATCATTAATATCACTTATCTACAGGTATATTATCATTAATATCACTTATCTACAGGTATATTATCATTAATATCACTTATCTACAGGTATATTATCATTAATATCACTTATCAATAGGTATATTATCATTAATATCACTTATCTACAGGTATATTATCATTAATATCACTTATCTACAGGTATATTATCATTAATATCACTTTTCTACAGGTATATTATCATTAATATCACTTATCAATAGGTATATTATCATTAATATCACTTATCTACAGGTATATTATCATTAATATCACTTTTCTACAGGTATATTATCATTAATATCACTTATCTACAGGTATATTATCATTAATATCACTTATCAATAGGTATATTATCATTATTATCACTTATCAATAGGTATATTATCATTAATATCAGTTATCTACAGGTATATTATCATTAATATCACTTATCTACAGGTATATTATCATTAATATCACTTATCAATAGGTATATTATCATTATTATCACTTATCAATAGGTATATTATCATTAATATCACTTATCAATAGGTATATTATCATTAATATCACTTATCAATAGGTATATTATCATTAATATCACTTATCTACAGGTATATTATCATTAATATCACTTATCTACAGGTATATTATCATTAATATCACTTATCTACAGGTATATTATCATTAATATCACTTTTCTACAGGTATATTATCATTAATATCACTTATCAATAGGTATATTATCATTAATATCACTTATCTACAGGTATATTATCATTAATATCACTTATCTACAGGTATATTATCATTAATATCACTTATCTACAGGTATATTATCATTAATATCACTTATCTACAGGTATATTATCATTAATATCACTTATCTACAGGTATATTATCATTAATATCACTTATCAATAGGTATATTATCATTAATATCACTTATCTACAGGTATATTATCATTAATATCACTTATCTACAGGTATATTATCATTAATATCACTTTTCTACAGGTATATTATCATTAATATCACTTATCAATAGGTATATTATCATTAATATCACTTATCTACAGGTATATTATCATTAATATCACTTTTCTACAGGTATATTATCATTAATATCACTTATCTACAGGTATATTATCATTAATATCACTTATCTACAGGTATATTATCATTAATATCACTTATCTACAGGTATATTATCATTAATATCACTTATCAATAGGTATATTATCATTAATATCACTTATCAATAGGTATATTATCATTAATATCACTTATCAATAGGTATATTATCATTAATATCACTTATCTACAGGTATATTATCATTAATATCACTTATCTACAGGTATATTATCATTAATATCACTTATCTACAGGTATATTATCATATTCAGTAGTCCCTGCTCTATTGTCTCTGTGACAGTAAATAAACAAAAGGGTAATAAAATAATTCCTAATGTACTGAAATCTGCCAAGTATTGTTCTCTTCTCTAAACCCACATGTTCTCTTCTGCACATGCTCTGTTCTGTCCAGATCAAACCTGAATGATTTAGCAGAAAAAAAAACATCCAGGAAACTGTCAATAATTTTTTTTTCTTATAAACAATAAACCAAAATCAAATCTTTTGAAAAAAAAAACATCAGCTACTATTTCATGATAATACTGGAAACTGTGTAAAACCTTCAGGGTGTGCAGAACCTACTGTATGAGTGACAGAAGTAAATATTAATGAATGGAAATGTGAAAGTGCATCATTTAATTGAACCATTTTTTGATGTGGACAGAGAGGAGAGAGCTGCATGTGTTGTGTTCACTTCATTTCCTTCCTTAT
The DNA here is from genome assembly GCA_020466265.1 of Siphamia tubifer. Taxonomy (NCBI): domain Eukaryota; kingdom Metazoa; phylum Chordata; class Actinopteri; order Kurtiformes; family Apogonidae; genus Siphamia; species Siphamia tubifer. The sequence continues at coordinate 6,925,743 of CM035805.1, forward strand.
CTTTGGTATTTACAGGTTGAACTAGAAGTTAAATAAAACAAAATTCTAACAAATTGTTTAATAGCCGTCTGTCATTTGTGATTTTTTGGCAAGTAGGTGAGCAGAGACAGAAGAATAGCAGTTGAAGTTGTGTTCTTTGGCAGCTCACATGTTGTTCTATTCATTGTGGTTGAATCCACATGGCTGCTGCACATCATCACTGTCAGATTGTCATGACGACAACATGTAAGGAAGGAGGAGATGTTGCAGGCTCACACTGTCATATCTTTACACATGTTAAGTTATATGACCTTTTCTAATTTGGATACAGCCACATGTGAAATGTTAAAGTGTCAGTGAGTCATTTTCATATGACTTTTTTACTAACGCACATGTGGTAAACCTCACGATGCAATGTGGTGATAGTTTCAACATCCCGGTGGTTTTGTTTTCCCTTTTCCTGTTGAGCCCTGAGTTATATATATATTTTTTTTCCTCCAGAAAGGCGTTTAGATTAATTATTACACGAGGATGTGGTTACTTGGCGCGGGTGCTTTTTTTTTTTTTTTTTTTTTTTGTCCTGGTTGTACTGTCCAAGTTGAAAGTTTCACTTCCTTGAGGTGTTATTCCAGGGCACGTTTTGAACTTGGTCAGAGCACGAAGTCTTTTGTGAGTGCAAATACAGGAAGGGAAGTTAACTTCTATAATCAAGATGAATGAAAATATTTTCATTTTGGACCATCGCGAAGACGTTTAATTATAAAAACAAATGTTGAATTCGATTATTTTAACTGACTGATAAGACTCTGTCTACAGAAACCATCCATTCAAGTTGGTAAAAATAGGAAACGTACATATTCTCACTTTTATCTTGTTTAAATGCTGTCAGTCATCTTCATGTTACACACATTTCCCTTCTTATCACAAGCATTCCCTTCATATCCATACAATTGTTTTTCACTCCATATGTTTCTCTTTAAAGAAAATAAAAGATCCAAAAAGCATCTGGTGAAAAAAAATAATCTACAGATATAAAAAGTTTAATCATATACTATGTGTTGTGGGATTAATCATGATGTTGATATTGGTGGGGACATCATTTGGCGACTTCCTCACAAGAGACAGCAACAATAAATAAATAAATAAATAAATAAATAAATAAATAAATAAATAAATAAATAAATAAGAACATGACTAAAATATTTGGTTTTGAATGTTTTTTTTTTTATTGCTTAAGCCTCATTTTGTTTGGGTTTTATTGGTCATCTATAACTGCATTATATATTTAATTATAGTTATCGTCACAAGACCCACAATTACGTCTCGTTTCATCACCTTTTTGTCACGTGATAAAGGTTTGTTGATGACAATATTAAGTCACTATAAGGTGCACTGTCAAGGAATAGTTTAGTTTTTAGATTCTTCATATATAAGGTGCATTGGATTATAAAGCACATTAAGTGAAGTCAAAGTTATTAGATAAAAAGTGAAAATTATGAGATAAAAAGTGAAAATGATTTGATAAAAATGAAAATTATTAAGTAAAATGAAAATTATTAGATTTAAAATGAAAAGATATAATAGATATAATAAAAGATATAAAGTGAAAATTCTGAGATAAAAAGTTAAAATTATTAGATAAAAAGTGAAAATTATTAGATAAAATGTGAAAATTCCATAAGCACAAACAGAATTAATCCATATAAAAGGGTGCACTGTGATTTTTGGACGAAATTAAAGTATTTTAAGTGTCACCTTATAGTCCAGAAAATACAGTAACCTTTTGTTTCCCAAATGTCATGTAATTTCCCATTAATATCACTTATCTACAGGTATAAATACAGGTATACTATCATTAATATAATTTATCTACAGGTATATTATCATTAATATCACTTATCTACAGGTATATTATCATTAATATCACTTATCTACAGGTATATTATCATTACATTGTATATTGTATTGTATGTTGTGTGAGTGTATGTTCAGTCGTTCCTGCTCTATTGTCTCTGTGACACTAACTAAACAAAGGGATACGGTTTTGAAATTATATTTTTATGAATTGCCCTGAAGTGGATCGTAGTCTATGAATCAAGATTTGAATCGGATTGTTTTGTGAGTTTTCACTAATCACACTCCTAGTGAATAGTGAACTGAGCATTTGGAACATCTGTGTGACCAGCCACTGGCGAGATTTAATGATGGCTACTGCACATGTGCAGAGGCAACCAATGGAGGCAAGACATGAGGCTGGTGGAGGAGGAGAAGGAGGAGGAAGAGGAGGAGGAGGAGGAGGAGGAGCAGGAGGAAGAGGAGGAAGAGGAGGAAGAGGAAGAGGAGGAGGAGGAGGAGGAGGAGGAGGAAGAGGAGGAGGAGGAGGAAGAGGAAGAGGAAGAGGAAGAGGAAGAGGAAGAGGAAGAGGAAGAGGAAGAGGAAGAGGAGGAGGAGGAGGAGGAGGAGGAGGAGGAGGAGGAGGAGGAGGAGGAGGAGGAGGAGGAGGAAGGAACTTTAAATCGGGGCATGTGGAAAGTGGCAGCTACTCCGGGGGAGAGATAGTTGGTCGAGTGAGAGCCAGCATGCGGGACAAGCTCTCGCCAGCCGGGAAGCGGTAGAGGGAACATGTGGAAATGGTGTTGTGATTACACCGAGGCACAAAGCACACAGGCATTTTCAAATGAAAAATAGAAAAGATGGTATACGGTTTAGAAAAGTTTGCAGGGAAAGATTCTGCTGTGACGTCAGCTATGTGACGTCTGATATGTAGTCCAAACAGAGTCCAAATAATGACATATTTTTACACGATAATAAATCACAAAACATGTATCAAAGAAACTCCAAACGCACATCATTGGTTATGATTTTAATTGAAGTACAGCAAATGTGTGATTCAGGACATAAAGTAAAGTGGAGCAGAAAATAATTATTTTCTCCTCATCCATGTTACATTTTTTCCAAACTTAGGCCCAGTGGACCGACCGTAAGGGGCGGAGACTTAGGCTCCCTATAGATATTTACTTTTGTCTTCACTTATTTATGTCTTTGCCTAAAAAGTCACTTTTGTCAGTTTTATTTTTCTTTGAACATAATAATCCTCACCTTTAATCTGAGCTTTCATGAACACCTACATAACCAGTAAATTAACTGGGCTTACGCTGTCAGAAGTGACAGGTAGCAGTGTATCCTCAAACGCCCCCAGTCCTTAATCCTTAATTAAATCCTTAATCCTTAAATCTTTCTTTTGTGTTTGATTTGAAGTCAATCAGACAAAGAGTTCCAGAGATATGAACAAAAGAGTTTTTAGTGATTTTAAACTTTTGATCATCCCTTTGTGGACAATCTAGAAATGGTAAATGATTCAAAATGTAATCTGTTTTTCTTCTCTATAATATTCACTGATATGGAAAACATGGAATTTCTTTTTCAAGTTATTATGTTCCCTTTTGAAACAAAAATACATGTCAATATATTGAAAAATATAATGCATTATACTGAAAAATATATTCCCATTTATGGAAAAGTAGTGCATATAATAACATATGATTTGATCATATATTGCCAAATATAAAACATATTTTGCACTGAAGACAAAAGCTGCCTTAGATTTTTACAGATTTTTATTTAAACTTTCCACATATATTGTGAAGTGTATTACTAAATATATAATCACATATATTTAGTAATACACTTCACAATATATGTGGATATATGTAAAATGTTCTTCACTTCTATAGTTCTTTTCCACCTTCATGGTTCAGCCTCACATTCACCCATTCACACACACTCATACACACTGACTAAGGTCAAAGGTCAGTCCTACTGGGACTCTAAGTCAGGGTTCAGTGTCTTCGTCCAAGGACAGTTGGACATGTGGACAGCCAGAGCCGGGACACAAACCGCCAACCTCTTGGTCATTGGGCGACCCACTCTACCAACAGAACCACAGCCGACCCATATGTGGTTCTATATATTATTAAGTGTATTACTAAATATACTAGTGCCTGTAGAAAATGTGATTATTTGCTACTAATGTTTTGTGGAAGTGGGTGAAATGAGTTGAAAGGAGCAGAAAGAAAGACTATAATAATTAGTTGTGGCTGTTTTGGAACCTGTGAGTATGCTAATGCTAATGCTAATAGGTCAGTTGTTACTGCTGGTGGAATTAGTAAAACCCAGTTTCAGGTTTGTGTCATGGTAATGCTAATGCTAATGCAGGACACACCAATCCACACCCAGTAAGATATATTATTGTCTGTCTCTCTCTCTCTTGGTGTGTAAACACAGAACTAGTCCTAAACAAGACATGGCTGCTGCAGGTTGTGGTCTGACAAAACTAAAGAGAGTGACAGACACACATCATATATGTGGAAATACTTCACCTTAGATGAAAAAAAAACACACAGCCATCTGAAGAGGCTCTCGCTACCTAATCTGAGTGATGTAAGAAACATCTGCTAGCTAACCTGAAAGCAGGACACTGGGCAATGTGGCTCCGCCTACTAAAGTACAGCTAACAACAAACAAACTAAAAATGAAAAGGGTCTAAAAGTGAAGTGATAAAGATGAACAGTGGATGAGCCAGATAGTAATGTAGCTACAGTCATTAAGATTGGTGCAATGTTCAGTTGAAGGTAAATCAGACGTTCCACCTGTTAATTCAGGACCTTTGTACTTTTTGTGTACTTTTCTTGAGTGTGTTTGTATATGTATGTGTGCATATATATATATATATATATATATATATATATATATATATATATATTAAAGACTTTTTTAAATTATTATTTTGTTCTCTTTTGTAGGCCCTGGTATGGACCATGTATTTGTGTCTGACGTAAATAAAGAATTGAATTGAATTCACTAAATTATGGACCTTGTTTAACCATAATGTGCCTGGTTGCACCTCAGTCGCAACTGGACTTGCTGTTGCCGCAACAATGACAAAAATTTGAGCAAATTCCTGGACGGACTGAAGTAGTTAGCAGCGTGTAGCACCGTTGTGTTGTTGTCATAGAGACCATGTGAAAGTCCATAACAGCAGTTGGTTGTCATTAGTAATGCACTACGGCTGAGCTGTAGACAAATCAGGGGGCGGGACTTAGACAATGTGCACGACAATGGTCAGAGCGACAAAGTTAGAAAGAAAAATGAAATAAGTTTAATATCTTTGTTGTTGTTTGTCGTAATGGTGTGAAACTTTACACTGTAATCCACCATAGTACTGGAAAGACACCGTCCAAATGTTGGATCATTTGGTGGAGTTGTGCAGGTGTTAGGAGTTCCACTGACAAACAGAACACACTACACACACAGGTTTGTTTAATTATAGATATTAACATATATAAGTACATATATTGTCACATCTGTCTCAATATATAGGAAGCAGCAATTCCTTGTGTATATTGTAATATATTGACACAATGTATTTTTTCTGTACATTATATACATATTAATTTTTCTATGTTAAATTTCAGAAAGTAATATATTGATAGCCAGTATGTGGAGAAATATATTTTTGTTTCATAAGGCTTAACATATAAATATAGGAAAATACATGATTTTCACTGAAAATACACAGGATAATTTTGTAAAAAAAAAAAATAAATAAATAGTGGTGATAAATTATTTAAGAAATGTTAAATCTAGAATATAATTCATTTGAGAACTTCCACAAAAGTAGCACTGGGTGTTTATGGGTTAAAGAGTAAAAGGGATCTTTCATGGCTGTTAGTAATAATAATCATGCTTGTTCTCCATTTTTTTTTCTTCTTCATGTCTATTATCTTTTCTCTCTTCTTTCAGGGGGGATTTTTGGATTTTCATTTTACTTGAAGGTAATTGAGTCTAAGGAGTAAAGTGATCTGCTGTGCGTCTCGTCATTGGGTCAGCAGCACGTGTAAAACCACACACATAGACACTAAAACCACTGTTCAGCTCCAGTGGAAGGTTCTGATTGAAGTATTATTCCATTACACACAGAATGGGAAGTAAGTTTGACACAATAATCTGCATCGTTTGGTCGGTCACTCATTTCTCCAGTGTAGAATAAAAAAATTTTTTTAAAAAAGAAAGAAATAAAAGAAACCACCCATAGGTAATCTCAGGTTATTGAACTCAGAAAGCTGTTTTTTTGAGCTGCCGTTGTCATGGAAACGACTTAGTTGTCATCACATGACTGGAGTGCCCAGCAATTTTCACATGATTTCAAAAGACTTAGCAGTTTAACCGACTCAGGATGTTTTGACTTGATGTTAAAGTCTGAATATCAGCCAGCTCAACGTCCAGGAAACAGAATTTTACTGTCAAAAAAATATGTATGAATCTGCTACATTTAATAGACTGTGAAACACATGGTTTTTTGGTGGGTTTTTTTTTTTAAACTTGCGAACCAGGTGTTCTCAATTGATTTGGGCTGATTTCAGCTTCTTTCATGCGTGTGTTGGTATGTACAGATCATTCTTCACTGCAGAGATTGTAACATGTCACAGAAGTAGAAGCATATGTGTTGCTGGTGATGTTAACATCATCGTTATTATTGTGTAATATATGTTTGTGTTGTGTCTGCTTCTACCTCTGTGTTTCCCACTGTATCATGTCAGTGTATTCTACAGAGAGTATAAGTGACATATAGAAAAGTGAAGCAGCTCTAACATGATACGTACAGTATGTATTTGTTAGCATGTTACTGCCTTCATGTGCTATCAGAGGTGTCAAAAGTACTCACATTCTGTACTTAGGTAGAAGTACAGCTACTTGTGTGGAAGAAAATACTCTGGTAAAAGTAGAAGTACTAATTAAACTCCTTTACTGAAGTAAAAAAAAGTACAATTTTTCAATTGTAATAAAGTAAAAAAGTAAAAAGTAAAACTGTATTTTTGTGCCATGAATGAAGTAATTCTTATTGAACCCAGAAAAGTTTCAAAATTATCCAAAAGTGAGTTACTGTGTAGATAATGTGTTTGATCAGGTCACAGTCACTCAGTTTCGTGGGTATGGGCAAGAAATGTATGAAAAATTGGGAAAAGTGGGGTTAGGGTTAGAGCATTAGCATTAGGGTTAGCATAAGGGTTAAGTTTAGGGTTAGCGTTAGGTTTAGGGTTAGCGGGTTAGAGTTAGGGATTGAATTAGTGTTAGCGTTAGGGTTTAGCACTGGGGAAAATCAAGATGGCCGCAGTTGTGGCTTCTTAACTGTTTACAGTGGGCGGAGCTTCACATTTCAAACCAAACATAATTATTTCATTTATTCAAAAAATGACTTTATTTCAAAGATTGTACATGAAGCATTTATTTATACACACTGAATACAATTTGCCGGGGGGGGGGTTCATCCTCCCCTCTGGTTTTCAACATCACCATTATTGTCCATTAGGCTCCACTGATTTTGCTGCTCGTGTGCACCCAGGGCTGGGATCCCACCTCACCCACGTCACTGTCAGTGCGCTGTGGGGTTTCTGCGAGACCTTCTGAATCATGTGTGCATCAGACTCTTGTGTTTCAAGATGAGTCACGGGGGGGGGGGGGGTCATCTCTGCTCTGGCGATGTTAGCGCGCTGGAGGAAAAGGGGTCCTGACTCTTGTCCCTCCTGAGGTTTCACGTCCAGAGGTGCAGCGAGTCTACGGCCCTGGGAAGTGGCAAAGTCCGGGCAGAGGGCGCTGTAAAGCCCGCCGCCGGAGCTGCGCGCCACCTTCGCCCCGTAAGCTTTCATGGCCGACCCAGAGCCAGTGGGGTCCAGACTGTGTAGACCCCACCTGTTTACCTGTCAACTGTTTCACGTCCTCTTGAAGTCTCTGTTCAAAGTTATTTCCTACTTTCCCTTCAGGTACTTGTTGACTATCGTTGTGGGGTCAGTGTTTAGCCTCAGATGAAGTTTAGCACCTGCTGCTGCGTTTGCTAACACGACTCTGAGAAGATCCTGGTACTTTCTTTTCCTCCGCTTGGTAATATGATTACAATAAAGAATGAGGGTCAGAACATCCAACACAAGCTTTTTTCTGTGAGAACCCCCCCCTCTCTGTTTTTTTGAGAAATCACACCCTGTGTGTGTGTATGTGTGTGTGTATATATATATATATATATATTTATACATTGACCCGCAGTGATGCTCGGGTCAATGTATAAACGACCCCCAACTGACCGCTTTTTTAACTAACCCTAACCCTAACCCTAACTCGTAGCTCGGACCGTAATAAATATATTTGTAAAGAATGGACCTGACCCGCTTTTTGGCCCATATTCTAAAAAATGTAATCAATGGTCTTTATGAACATCAAATGACTTTACTCGCATACGTGCATTTATTTCCGTGTTAAATCCAATGTCATTGGGGTCTGCAACCTGTAACACCCAAAGAGACATTTGAACCTTGGTTTCCATGGAAACTAAAACACTGGGAGCTGCTCATCATCTTTAAAATCTCAGTGAATGTGTCCCAAACCTTAACTTTTTGTTTCTGTTTCCATAGCTTCCACTCTCCTAACTTGACTTTCTCTCTTGCTCTCTCCATACTGTAGGATACTGTCGACATTGTATGTCACCTTCACGGACATTCAGTTAATGAAGTGTATTTACCAGGTTGGTTAATGTTTATCTCAAATGATCCGACCGCCACCCGAATATCATTAAAAATATTTTTTAATGACCCGTAACTGCGGATGACCGCGGGCGACTGTAGGCAATTCAGGTCACCCCGCGCATCACTGATACATATACATATACATGTACATATACATATACATATACATATACATATACATATACATATACATATACATGTACATGTACATGTACATGTACATATACATATACATATACATATACATATACATATACATATACATATACATATTTGTAGACCAGTGTAATGAACCCAAAGTCACAGTAGTAGAAAATGTTTGATCATTCATTTTTGTGCCAATGCTTCAGGAATGCTGAAGTTGTCCTAGTTATTAGTTCTCTTTTTCCTCAGGCCACAACCTTTCTCTGCCACATGAAAGCCACAAGACCAAACACTTGCACATAAATTCATGTCACTAGTTATTAGCACTCCTGCTGTTAAAGAGGTTTAAAATAACCTACTATCAATATGTCGGTACGTGCAGCTGCTATACAGTGTTGAGTTATGTATATTCTCTAGTGTACAGTAAAATGTTTAGTTTCACCATACATTCTGCATTAATGTCATCCACATATAATTTCTATGTACAAAGGCAGTCTGCTTAACCCCAAACTGTCAGGTCTTTTTCAACTGTAATCCACTTTTAAGACGAACTGAATCTTTCACTCCTGATTGGATATTATCCACGAGTCTATAAACATTTAACTTCTGTGAATTACATATGTTTACTATTAAATATTGGAGTTACCAAATGAGAGGCAAAGTAGAGGAAATGATCTTAAAATGTTGTGGTTTTGAAGAGTTTATCCTGTCGACTGCATTTTCACAGTTCAGGGCTGATGATCAATTATCAGTTATCAGCACGTCTTTCAGCTTTGTACTTCTTAATGCGACTACAAAAGTCCAATGCAATGTGTTCTGGGAAGGCCAAGTGAGGTCACAGCAAAACAGCATGACTGTCTCCAGGGGAGTCACGCATATTTAGGTTGAGCAAAAGGAAAATAATGGTCAAATACAACACCAGTAATTGAATCCAAACAGTGGTAGGAAATGTGTAAACTGATTAATCAAATAATATTTCAACTAGAGCTGCACAATATGCATGTGCAATAGTCACATGACAGGTCCTGTTAATGTAGGAGACAAATGTGACTCACCACCAGTAAACCAGGCATAAGTGTGTGTAAATCCAAACTGAGTTATCTGTGTAGCTTGGTAGAGTGGAAACTGAGGTTTAAGATGGTGAAAAAATGATGTTTCTATCACAAGTAGAACCAAAGTTATGGCCATTTTAATATCCACATTTGGACCAATTTTGCAATTTGCATATTTTTAGATATTGTCCGTTAAAGTTTTGGACTGTTTTGGGGTAGGAAGTCCTTAGCAACGCATAATAATTTGTATCCGATTGACACAAATTGTTGACAGATGTTAAAGGACACTCTGATGGACATGTCACAGAAGTTTTATATATTATAATAATAGGACAGAAGTGTGACGTATTATAATCATTTGGCTTACACCATTGGACAGAACATTCAATATAAGCTTTTACCTCGTACCAAACACTTGGGTGTTTACCCACGGAACGGAGATCGTTTTGTTCGGCGAAAAGAGGTGGAAGTCGTCTTTGTCTTTGCTCAGCAATCCCTGAACTTTTGTCGCCGCTTAAATAATTGACTCAATAAACACCTTTATTGATTGAATTTCAATGTAATGACCACAGGAAGTGAACATAGAGGTGTTAAGGTACCGTTTTTTGATAAAATGTAAACACACATATAGAATCGCTTTGCAGCCTAAATTTGGCTGTAGCTCTGAACGGGTCAGCGCAACTTATGCCTGATGTCATGGTAACAGGTCACAAATGAACTTAACATATTCTCATGTAATGAAAATGAAAAATGACCAAAAACCAACAAGAGAAAATGACCAAAAACCAACATGAGAAAATCACCCAAAAACCAACAAGAGAAAAGTATTATTAAAGAGTATTATTTCATCCATAGAAAAAAAAGTTGTTTTACTTTTTACTTCATTACAGTTGAGAAGTTGTATTTTTTTTTTTAACTTTTACTTCAGTAAAGGAGTTGAATCAGTACTTCTACTTTTACTAGAGTATTTTTCCCACACCATTAGCTGTACTTCTACTTAAGTACAGAATGTGAGTACTTTGACCACCTCTTATGTTCTCTGACGTACAGACACAGGAATGTTGAATATTTAGATATCTGTACCATATTCCTGACAAGCCTCTAGTTCAGGCTAATCTACATGAGACTATATATACTTAGCACATATCACAAATGATTTAGCATCAGCACAGTCTGCGTGGAGTGAATGTGAGTGTAGATTTTATACCCAGATCAAGCTCCTTCTGTTTCACTTGATCTGGCAAAAAAGTAATAAATTTAATCCAGTTTTGTAAGAAATCTTGGTGGCAAATTGTTTCGAGAATTATCTTTGACAGGAATAGATGTGATTTACATTCAGTCTGGAGCAGGACTCTCTCTCCCTCCTTGTCTGTCTCTCTCTCACACAGTTTCTTCAGCCCCAGTTTTATTCAAGCGTGTTGAGTCATTTGGGTTCAGCTTCTGTTCCAGCTTAATTACTCACTCATATTCACAGCCCTCGTCTGCGGCATTAATTTCATGACTGCACTGATTATGTTCTAGCAGTTAAAGGGATAAAGTAAGATGTCTTCACATCTATCTATCTATCTATCTATCTATCTATCTATCTATCTATCTATCTATCTATCTATCTATCTATCTATCTATCTATCTATCTATCTATCTATCTATCTATCTATCATATGTTCACCTACTGATGTCCAGTTACATTTCACAGGAAACTCTTTGCTAACGTTAGCCTTTGTTGTGTTTGGGTTAAAATGCTGTTTGTGTCAGTGGACACTGTTACGTTATAGTGACCTTTAATAGAAGTCGCTCATTGCTGGACACGTGTCCATGTTTTTTTGTTTGTTTGTTTGTTTTTTAGCCGTGTATCTGTTCAATCACTTCTGTTTTGTCCGCATTAAGCTGGAGAATGTTCTGGCACATCCACTCAGTGATTTGATGAATACATTTACTTAGAGGAAGAGTCAGCGTTATTTTACGTGATCTATCTATCTATCTATCTATCTATCTATCTATCTATCTATCTATCTATCTATCTATCTATCTATCTATCTATCTATCTATCTATCTATCTATCTATCTATCTATCTATCTATCTATCTATCTATCTATCTATATCTACCTACCTGTCATGGACTCTGCTGGAGCTGCATGCTGCTCCTAGCCCCACCCTCCAGCTCCTTCCCTACTCACACCCCTCCCCCTCCTCTGCTTGGACACTCACCTGTTTTCTGTTGGTAATCACCCACAGTATGTAAGCCAGTCATTTGCCTTTGTTTGTTGCCAGATCTTAGTTTGTGTTCCTGCCTGCTTTGCTGCCAGCCTTCAGTGAGTTATTTCTTGATTTTTGACTTTTTGTTTGATTATCTAATTTCTGATTTTTGCCTGTTGGAGCTGTTACTTTTTGTTAAGAGGACTGGTATCCTGTTTTTGGATTTTTGGAAAAGGCTGTTCTTTCGTTTTGGAAGTTTTTCATTAAAATCTGTCTTTTTGCCTGATTTCTGCCTTTGGCCTTTTATTCTGCATTTGGGTCTCCTTTGAACTGTGACAGTAAGATCTGGCCAAAATGGACCCAGCAGAATATCAACAGCTTTGTGCTATGGTGGACAAACAAGGCTCCACCCTTGTCACTCAACAGCAGGAAATGGCTTCTGTGACACAACATCTCCAAGCACTAACCAACAGTGTTGGTCATCTCTCAGCTCAACTGCAACAGCTTCAGACCGGAGCTACGACTGAACCTGCTACCTCTTCTCCTACACTACAGCCTGCTCTTCCTACATCGCATCCCAACTCTGAACCACGACTACCTCCTCCTAGTCGCTACAGCGGTGAGCCCGGCTTATGCCGTTCCTTTTTGTCACAATGCTCACTGGTTTTTGAACTGCAGCCTTCCACATTCCCCTCAGATCGCTCACGTGTTGCATACATTATAACTCTTCTTGATGGGAGGGCTAGAGAATGGGGAACTTCCATGTGGGAGGCCAGCTCCCCTGTCTGTACCTCACTGCTAACTTTCACTCAAGAAATGAGGAAGGTTTTCGATAGGTCTGTCAGTGGCAGAGAAGCAGCACGAGTCATGCTACACACACGTCAAGGGAGGAGGTCTGTCTCGGATTATGCTATTGACTTTCGCACATTAGCTGCTAACTGTTCATGGAATGTGGATGCCCAGTTCGACACTTTTCTTAATGGACTTTCTGAGACTATTAAGGATGAACTAGCAACCAGAGAATTACCTGCTACATTAGATTCTCTGATTGACCTAGCCATCCGCATTGACACCAGGCTAACTCAGAGGCAGAAGGAGATACAAGCAAGGCGGCCTCAGTTTTCTCCCCACAGATCACCAGCACATGAGTCAACCCTAAGTCCCTCAGAGCCTGAGCCCATGCAGCTGGACCGGACACGATTAACCCCAGCTGAGAGACAACGCAGAATCACCGCAGGTTCCTGCCTGTACTGTGGCCAGCCAGGACACTACATTGCCTCCTGCCCTTTAAAAGGCAATGCTCGCCAGTAGAACGGGAGTTACTGGTGAGTGTACTACCTTTCTCTCAATCTCCCACCAAACGTTCTTTGTTTTCTGCCACCTTACAATGGAGAGACCAGCTACTGGAGGTTGCTGTGCTTCTTGACTCAGGTGCTGATGAAAGTATGATTGATGTTGCATTAGTTAACCAGATGAACATCCCTACTAAGGAGCTTCCTCAAGCCCTGCTGGCTAGTGCTCTTAATGGCAAACCACTAGCTAAGGTAAAACATATCACTGAACCGGTTTCTCTCCTGATATCTGGCAATCACTGTGAAAAGATCAGCCTGCATCTTATTGATTCACCTCAAATTCCTATAATACTAGGACATCCTTGGCTAGTTAAACATAACCCCACTATTGACTGGACCAGCAACACTATTCTGGGTTGGAGCACTCATTGTATGTCACAGTGTCTTTCCTCAGCCATGCCACCTGGAGGTGTTACTGATCAACTGGAGGAGTTTCCTGACCTGTCTGCAGTGCCAGAGGAATATCTGGACCTCAAACCAGTGTTCAGCAAGTCACGGGCCACATCTCTTCCTCCACACAGACCTTATGATTGTGCTATCAATCTTCTACCTGGAACTTCACCACCTAAGGGTAGGCTCTACTCTCTGACAATCCCTGAAACGGAAGCCATGAACAGATACATTAATGATTCCTTGGCTGCAGGCATTATCAGGCCATCCTCATCCCCAGCAGGCGCGGGTTTTTTCTTTGTAGAGAAAAAAGACCTTACACTTCGGCCCTGTATTGACTTCAGGGGACTTAATGATATCACGGTTAAGAATCGTTATCCTCTGCCATTAATGTCCTCTGCCTTTGAGAACCTACAGGGAGCCACTGTCTTCTCCAAATTGGATCTCCGAAATGCATATCATCTTGTACGCATCCAAGAAGGAGATGAGTGGAAAACGGCTTTTAACACACCCAGCGGACACTACGAATACTTGGTAATGCCTTTCGGTCTTACCAATGCTCCTGCTGTTTTCCAAGCCCTTGTTAATGATGTGTTACGAGACATGGTTAACAAGTTTGTCTATGTGTACCTGGACGACATTCTAATTTTCTCGAAGTCTCTTGAGGAGCATGTTCAGCATGTAAGGCAGGTCCTGCAACGTCTACTGGAGAATCAACTATTTGTTAAGGCTGAAAAGTGTGAATTTCACCAGGACACTGTGTCTTTTCTAGGATTTCTGGTGTCTGCTGGGAGGTTGGAGATGGACTCTGTTAAGGTCAAGGCAGTACTTGAATGGCCTCAGCCCACTACTCGGAAGGAGCTTCAAAGATTCTTGGGGTTTGCAAATTTTTATAGAAGGTTCATCCGCAGTTACAGTTCTTTAGCTGCTCCTTTAACTACTCTGACTTCCTCCAAGATCCCTTTTTTTTGGTCAGTTGCTGCAGGGGAGGCATTCACTAAGCTCAAGAAAGCCTTTACTTCTGCCCCTATCCTGGTCACAGTTGATCCTCAGCTCCAATTTGTTGTTGAAGTGGATGCCTCTGATGTGGGAGTGGGTGCTGTGCTCTCTCAGCGTTCCCCTAAGGATAACAAGTTGCATCCTTGTGCCTTCTTTTCTCATCGTCTGTCTCCCACAGAGAGAAATTATGACATCGGTAACCGGGAACTGTTGGCAGTCAAGATGGCATTGGAGGAGTGGCGACACTGGTTAGAGGGGGCAGAGAAACCATTTATAGTTTGGACTGACCATAAAAACCTCGAATACATAAGGACTGCTAAGCGTCTCAACTCAAGACAAGCAAGGTGGGCCCTTTTTTTTTCCCGTTTTAACTTCACCCTCTCTTTTCGCCCTGGTTCCAGAAACTTGAAGCCGGATGCTTTATCTAGGCAATTTGTCAAGGAAACTGAGTCCCCTGGATCAGATACTATCCTGCCCAGCCATTATGTCGTCGCCACAACCCAATTTAATGTCGAGCAAACCGTTCTGGAGGCCCTTCGTCAACACCCATCCGCAGGTAATGAACCTATCGGAAAACTCTTTGTCCCTTTGTCTGCCCGTTCCCAGGTTCTCCAGTGGGCTCATGCCTCCAAACTTGCCTGCCACCCAGGAGTCCACCGCACTTTGGCTAGTCTCAGCCAGAGGTTTTGGTGGCCTCACATGCGAAAGGATGTTGCAGAGTATGTAGCTGCCTGTCCCAATTGCGCCCAAGGGAAGTCTTCAAACCGTCCTCCAGCAGGATTACTTCATCCACTGCCCATCCCACGACGCCCTTGGTCTCACATCGCCCTTGATTTCATCACTGGTCTTCCAGCTTCAGATGGTAACACAGTGATTCTTACGGTTGTTGATCGATTCTCCAAGTCAGTGCATTATATCCCACTACCCAAACTGCCCTCTGCCAAAGAAATGGCTCAGCTCCTCATTCAAAATGTTTTCAGGATACATGGCCTGCCTACCTCTGTGGTGTCTGACAGAGGACCCCAATTTACCTCTAACTTCTGGAAGGCTTTTTGTACCCTCATAGGAGCTTCTGTTGAGCTGTCTTCAGCTTTCACCCACAAACCAATGGGCAAACAGAAAGAGCCAATCAGCACCTCGAGACCACCCTCTGCTGCATGATCAGCCAGAACCCATCCTCCTGGAGCCAGCTCATCCCTTGGGTTGAGTATGCTCATAATTCCTTGCCTGTCACTTCTACGGGGCTTTCCCCATTTCAAGTATGTTTTGGCTATCAACCTCCATTATTTCCCTCGCAAGAGGAGGAGACACTCGTGCCCTCTGCCCAGGCTTTTGTACGCAGATGTCACCGTGTTTGGCGACGAGCCCGAGCCCAACTCCTGCGATCTTCTGCTCGGCAAAAGAAGCAAGCTGATCGCAAACGCTCTGTTGCCCCCCGCTACCACATTGGACAAAGGGTGTGGCTTTCATCCAGGAACCTGCCACTTCGGACCATTTCCAGGAAGCTGACACCAAGGTTTGTTGGCCCCTTTCCTGTGTCAAAGATTATTAATCCCTCTGCTGTCCGTCTACAGTTACCCCGGACCCTTCGCAGAATCCACCCGACATTCCATGTCTCTTGTGTGAAGCCAGTACGGGCCAGCACTTTCCTCCCGCCCGCCAACCCTCCTCCTCCTCCCCGGCTCATCGATGGAGAGGTAGTCTACACTGTCAAAAGACTTCTAAAATCTCGACGCCAGGGAAGGGGTATACAATATCTGGTCGACTGGGAAGGCTACGGTCCTGAGGAGAGGACATGGGTTCCTGCCAGGGACATTTGTGATCCCTCACTCATCAGAGACTTCCACCAGCTGCACCCTGACCAGCCATGTAGGATGCCTGGAGGCATCCATAGAGGAAGGGGTACTGTCATGGACTCTGCTGGAGCTGCATGCTGCTCCTAGCCCCACCCTCCAGCTCCTTCCCTACTCACACCCCTCCCCCTCCTCTGCTTGGACACTCACCTGTTTTCTGTTGGTAATCACCCACAGTATTTAAGCCAGTCATTTGCCTTTGTTTGTTGCCAGATCTTAGTTTGTGTTCCTGCCTGCTTTGCTGCCAGCCTTCAGTGAGTTATTTCTTGATTTTTGACTTTTTGTTTGATTATCTAATTTCTGATTTTTGCCTGTTGGAGCTGTTACTTTTTGTTAAGAGGACTGGTATCCTGTTTTTGGATTTTTGGAAAAGGCTGTTCTTTCGTTTTGGAAGTTTTTCATTAAAATCTGTCTTTTTGCCTGATTTCTGCCTTTGGCCTTTTATTCTGCATTTGGGTCTCCTTTGAACTGTGACACCTACCTACACGTACATTCAACATAACACGGCAGCATCAGAATCAGCCAAAGTAAGGGGGAAAAAGTAGTTGTTTTTGTTGCAGTGATAAGGTAATACGTAGGAGCAGTGAGGAGATGACCTACAGATGTGATGTGTTTTGTTGTTGTTGTTCTTGTACCGGTTGTCCTGTAGGGTGTCACATGTATTTATTTGCAGAGTGCAATTTCTTGCCAAAAGATCATATCACAATCACATAATCATAATCATGAACCATTAAATTTTTTCTTAAACATTCACTGCTCAGTCTGTTGTCTACAGCCACTGATGCCGAATGTGATCTGAACCTACAATACAGATCCAAGTGTGGCAGAGTTATATTTGGAGTCCCTCAGGGATCTGTTCTGGGTCCAAAACTGTTCCTTTTGTACATAAATGATATTTATTTAGCATGTGAAAAACCTAAGTTTGCCCTGTCCACCTCACCATTTGTGTTGAGGTCTGGGGAAACTCGTATAAAAGTAATATTGAAGCATTATATAAAAGCAGATTTGTCAATTTAGTCAGATATTGTGAGCAAACAAATGTCTTGTTTGTTTAAACAAATATACTTAAACCTAGGGACCTTGTAAAATTAAAAATACTGGTTGTGCTTACTGATTTGAAATTTTGACTTCATCCCATAAATTTTGGCATTTTATCTCATGATTTTGACTTCACTTAATGCGTATTACAGTCCAGTGTGCCTTATACAGTGGTACCTCTACTTACAAAAGCCCCAACTAATGAAAAATCCAAGTAACGAAAAACCTTTACCTCAACTTTTTGTCTCTGAATACGAAAAAAAAAATCTATTTATGAAAGAAAAGAAACCTCTAAGATATACAGTATATTATGATACGTAACTACATAATTTACATAAATATGTCAAGTATGTACTGTATGTAGCATCCCATTGGCTATGAGGGAGCTACCCATGGTGCTTTTTGTTACCCTTTGACCCTCATTCATCACGGGGCAGCTGCTGTGTCTCCCGGTAACACAGACACTTTAACAGTCATTACTCTACCTAGACCAGCGCTTTTAGAAGCAAAAGTTAAGCCGAACTATGTGAGAAGAGTACATGACCGATCTATCATCAGTTTAAGAATAATTGTTAAAAACTTCGGACACAGATGCTACAGAGCAGCGGCGTCTCTCTCCCACAGACACCGACATCGGAGGCGGCAGAAACATGGCTTTTGGGGTGGATTTACAGCTAAGCTAAGAGCTAACCCATTCTGCTCGCCAACGTACACTCACTGGAAAACAAACTCGAGTACCTGAAGCTGGATTTAAACACCAATGATGATCCACCAGACTGTTGCATCCTTATTCTCACCCAGACGTGGATCAACTCTTCTGTCCTGGACACCGACATTAGCCTGGACAGGCTAACAATATTCAGGTCAGACAGAAGCCATGCTCTCACAGGTAAAACCCGGGGGGGGAGGTGTCTACAGTTTCTTTTAACATATTTCATACAAAATTGGTACATTTTTAAAGTTTTTGAGGGGTAGTATTGGGGGCCTTTGAATAAATTAGGCCTTTTGCATGTTAAATGTGACTAATTATGAAAAATTCATGGTTCGAAAACACTTCTGGAACAAATTAATTTCGTAAGTAGAGGTACCACTGTGTGTATATATATATATATATATATATATACACTTAAAAAATAAACCATTCATTGGCAGTGCACCTTATAGTCCAGTCCAGGAAAATATGGTAAAGCAGCTAATGTTTAAATGCGACCTATTATAGTCAGTTTTAACTATCATTATGTGAGTTTTCAGCACCTACAAAGTAGCTTTGCATGATTTCCAGCATAAAATAGTCGTAGTTATCTCATAAAAGTCCCAATCCATGCAGATTTCTGCCAATTTCTTTCTACATACATACAATGTTATAGTTAAGAATATCGGATGTCGAATGTAAACCTCAGCAAAGTTAGAAAACATCTGCTATAGTGTTTATACCATAATCCTGCAACCTGGTGCCCTGCCACTCTAAACAGCTCGTTGCCAGATGTTCACCAGATGTGCACAAAACCTGACGTCAGGTTGAAGCTTCCAATTGGGACGAATACTTCAACAGCGTGGAACCGGCTGCAAACCACACCCACCCGGCATATAATTCAAACTTTCCCAGGAGTTCCGTTTCCAACCTGAAGAAGAAGAGCGAAGATTCCTACTAAAAATGTCCATTGTTGATTTTTCAACTGTGAAGGAAAATACCAATTGTTTTCCTTTCCAAAAAATGTCCCAACCATAAAACTATGGGGAACTTTTATTTTTTCCGGCCAACAGCCACAGCAAAATGTATTCATCTTTCATTGACCGGGTCAGATTCGGGGTCCAACACATAGCGATGCACATCAAAGTTGGACATGTTTATGACACAAGATCAGGAACAGTATGGACCCAGATGCAAGACTCACAAACCAGGATTCACTTTTAACAACTTTATTATTAAGATTAACAGTGAAGAGTGCATGGAGAGAGGCTGCAACGATGATTGTGTTGTGGAATTATTTCACTTTAATTAAGAACGAAGCTGGAATCAGAAGAATATTTAGAAAAATAATTAGAATGAGTTCTGTTCAAGACAGAGCACACACACACACAGCAGCGTGTGTGTGGAGAGATCTCTGCCAGACCAAGGAGACACAGGTACTTATACAGATACAACTGACCAATCAGAGACACAAGAGTTTGGGTCGGTGTGATGACCAGACCCCCAACTGGCAACAAGATGAGACTCAGGAGGTCATCGAGGTGTAATAACCAGACCCCCTCTTACTGTTGCTGACTGGTTTAAACATGTCCTGGGTTAAGCACAATCAATAAACCAGTCTAAGATGTGATTTACAAAGACAAAGTAATAATACAAAGAATAAAGAAATAGTACAATGTTAAGACACAATATAATTCCATTATATTTTCCAGATGAAAAGTGCTCTGGGTCGCAACTAGGGGACAAGGCAGAATCGTGGTCAGGGTACAAACTAGGGTCAGAACCAGTAAAGCAGACTTAGTATAAATGGAGAATCCAAAAAGTGTTACCAGACAACAGGCGGAGGTCAAACTCGGTATTCCGAACCCATGGAGGGCTCATGGTCAGGTCCAGAATCCAGGTCCAGTAACAAACAAAGAGTGACAGGCAAAACCCAGAGGGCAGAACAAGGTCCAAAACCAGAAAAGACAAGACAAGACAGAGACCGCTCATTTGGGTGTACAGGGACAAAAACAAACTTGCATCTGACAAACATTCACACAACACTTAAATAGGGGAAGGAACAGGTGGATTCACTCATACAGATTAGAGGGGCGGGGAGGAAAGCACCTGGTGACAGGAAGTAAAACAGGACAGAGTGAACATGAACCCACATGACAAAATAAAAGCCCAGACACTAACAATGACAGAAAGAACAGGAAGATGCACAAAAAACTAACAAAACAAGACACTCCAAAGCCCAGAATGTAACAGTTTATAATGCTGTAACATAACGCAGGACCATCTTACTAAGACAGCTGTTGCTTGGAAACAACTCGGTCTCATCGTCAGTGTACCAAAGACAGAGTACATGACAACTAACTGTAACCCACAACCACTGCTAGAGGTATATGGACAACCAATAAGACATGTCGCCAACTTTAAGTACTTACAGTAGGGTCCATGATGGGCTCCAGTAGTGATGATATGGCTAAGAGGAAAGCACTAGCACGGACTGCTTTTTGATAGGTAGAGAAGATCTGAAGAAGCTTATCGGTCTCCACGCACTAGAGTCAAGCTTTTCAACACCACTTGTGTACAGTTGCGGCTGGTAATTAAAAATGTAGGGAGGGCACACTTGGGAAGGCATAGTGGGTGTAAAGGTTCAAGAAAAAATCTGAAGGCAACATAACTTAGAAAACCTGCACTTGTATTGTGCTGTCAACACAGAAATATTAGACAGATTTAGTTCTTAGGCTTTAAAGGCTGTTAATGAAACAGTTAACTGTTAATTTTAAATCTTTTCAAGCTTCTTTTACACAAAACAACATTAATAGTGCTGATTACTTGTAGAGTAATTTAGCCTAAAAAGACGTAGCTTCAAGTTATTATCCAAGTGGCTTCGGCTGCTCTCATGGTTTTTTTTACATTTATTTCCAACATGTTTTAGGTCTTTTACTCCTGAAGTAACCCATTACATGTTGGGACTTTTGAATTGCAAACACGGGAAGAAAAAAACAAAAGCGTTACTCACTGGGCATCCAATTCCAATGCTCATAGACATTTTTAGAGAAACACCTGCTGTAGCTTCTGCCACAATCAGGTTTGTTGTTGAATTTTTAGTTCAAGACGTTCAGGTCCAAAGTCTTTCACTCTCTTTTTTTCTTCATCCGAACAACGAGTGAAGTGTAGTTGTTTCAGAGAAATAACAGAATTTTCTGTAGCCGTTGTCTGTGTCATGACAAAGGAAATAACTTTCATTTTCTTGTGAAACTAGTTGGCATGGCAACTTAACGGGACGTCACTTAAGTAGTGACAGGCAATTGTGAATAGTTGTCCAATCACACTGGACTGTGATATCATTGGAGTCGGGCACTCCGAACACCATTTAATTTGTGATGCTGATAGACCAAATACATATTGTTTTTCCCTAGCAACTATACACAATTGGCTATTCCACCGTGCTTTGGGGTTGCATTTTCTGTGCGCCCCGGGCCAATTATATTACAGTCTAAAACCTACGTATTAGTATAATGCGATTGAAGGAGAAGAAACATGTCTGTTGATGAAAATTCACTGCTTAATGAGAATCAGTTGTTGGAAATATTGCTAAAATAATTCAGATTGCATGTAGGCATATTATTTTTATATTTTTACCCATCCACGTCTGGGAGGGCGGGGCCCTAGCGCCCCTATGGGCCAGCTGCCGTTGCCTGTGTGTCAATACTGCTACATGGCTGCGAATCCTGAGTTATATTAGGGGACATGGAAAACAAATTCAATGCGTTCGCTCCATCATGTTATAGGACTATGCTCAACATCAAGCTCCTAGACTATGTGAGCAATGCCTGGATTCATAAGATGACCAACATCCAACCCCTCATCACCACAGTAAGACAGCGTCACCTTTGATTCCTGGGGTATATACTAAGAATGCAGGTGGGGGAACCATCCCGGACATATACCCTGTACCTGGGCTACATCCAGAATCTGCTGGGGGACACCGAGGATGATCTCAGGCCCGAAGGCATTGCTGAGCTGGCAACAGATCATCAATCGTGGTGAAGACTAGTGGTTGACTGCACTGCAGCCGGACAGTGATGATGATGATGATGATGATGATGATGATGATGATGATGATGATGAAGAACATAACACAGAAGTGGTCTAAAATATTAACGTGCTTTATTCCTCCTGGTTCAATAGTGAGAGCGATGCGCCGGAGAAATTTATATTCAAACAGAAAAGCGTGTGAACTTGATAGCTCTGTGTACAGTAAATGGTAAATGGACTGCATTTATATAGCACTTTTCCACCTTCATGGTGCTCAAAGCGCTTTACATTAGCCTCTCATTCACCCATTCACACACACACTCATACACCAGTAGGTTTCTAAGGTCTACGGTAAGTCCTACTGGGGGCCTAAGCCAGTGGTTCAGTTGGTAGAGTGGGTCGCCCAATGACCGAGAGGTTGGCGGTTCGCGTGTCGAAGTGTCCTTGGGCAAGACACTGAACCCTGGCTTAGGCCCCCAGTAGGACTTACCGTAGACCTTAGAAACCTACTGGTGTATGAGTGTGTGTGTGAATGGGTGAATGAGAGGCTAATGTAAAGCGCTTTGAGCACCATGAAGGTGGAAAAGCGCTATATAAAAATGCAGTCCATTTCCATTTAACTGCAGATGACCGCGGGCAACTCTGGGTACCTGCTCACTTCAGGTTACTCCAAGTAACCTGATATATATATATATATATATATATATATATATATATATATATATATATATATATATATATATATATATATATATATATATAAATAAAGCGTTCCATAGAGTCCTCATTGATAACTGTACACTGAAGCATTCAAGAAAAGCAGCGTTTTTATTCAAGTGTGTCCAAAAGTGTTCAGTATGACATTTTTGGACAACGCCTGGACATATCCTCTCCTAAAATATTCATTTGTTGTAGTATTGCTGTAAAATGTTCATGTGAACTACGTAAAATATACTGCTGTGGTCCTATAGTGTTTTTCAGCTCTGACTGTGCAGACACACTTTTATTCAGGTGTTTCAAAGAGGAAAAAATTCAGGCGAGATACAAATATATTTTATATCATTGTGTTTCAACCTAAAATACTCCGTGCCAATAACAGTGAGAGTGATTCTGACTGTACTGGAAAAAAATTAGGGTGTCAGCTTTAAAAAGAGACCAGCTCCATGCATGCACTCCAAATGGTTCAAGAACAGAATTCAATTTAGGTGAGATTTAGGGCCAATTCCAATTCCTCCCTTAACCCTCCAAACTAATTTTAAGGGTTATTTGTGACTTAGAAATGGGAGACCCCTTAAATGTTGGCCCTGAAATGAATCAGGTCCAACATTGTTTCTGTAGTCCCTGAAATGAAACACAAGTTTATTATTATTTTTTTTAATTTGCACTGTTAACCCTGTCTGTTTAATCATAAACCACCAGCTATCATCCACTATTCCATCAGGTCCATGTTTTTGAAATTGTTGTGGACTATCTGTAAATTATTCCTTCAGTTACAGCTATAAAAAAAAAACTGTATAAATAACACAACCTGTGACTCAGGGACCACAATGGAAAAGAGCACAAATGCTTTTTTTGTCATCCCTGTCACATTTGTACTGTTTTTATGTACTTTTATTGGCAATAAACAAACAAACAAAAACAAAGACATATTCAGCTGTCACCACATACCAAGGCTCAATTAAAGGTAAACACCAGCTCTAACTATCGTTAGATAACTCTGCAGCTACGGCAGATGACATTAGCCCGGTCATTTTATACTATTATCTACACAAGCTTGTTATATAGACTGTTATCTGGATAAAACAACTACATTACCACCGCAAAAAATGACAGTTTTTGTAATGTTAGCTAACTTAAATGAGAGCTAGCTTGTCCAAACCAACCACTATTGACAAAAGATCATAAAATTTAAAAAAACACATGTTATGCAACAATGAGGAACATAATTCATAAAACGAAGATAATACAATGATTTTTATCATTTTTATATTTCCATCAACAAAAAAATACTTACATTTGTAACTCGACTTCTTTGAAGTTATGTCTGTTGCTAAACATACACAACCCTTACACCCTCTCAGTATTCTGCCTATACAGCCCTCAAACTTGCCTCTCAACTTAACATTCTTAGAATTGGGACAATACTTACACTTGGCGTGAGCGCACATTTTTGAGATTGAGGGTTAAGAGAAGAATATGAATTGGCCCTTAGACAAAAATGACTGGAAGTTTAAATGGTTAAAACTGACTATAATAGGTCTCCTTTAAGTGAAGGGTAGGATTGTATATGTTCTCTGAACTTCAGCTACTCCTTTTGAGCGGTTAACTCTGAAATCCTTATTTTATTCTTTGTTAGTTTTGTATCTTTTTTTGTGCCTGACTGATTTAGATGAACTGTTCAAATAAAATAAACTGAACTGAATATACTTTGGTGTTATAGTTACATTCCCATAATGCATATTCAGTGATTTCAATTAGAAAAGTAGATTTTAAAATTTGTACAATAGGGATAGTTTTTGTTCGTTTCAGATGTTTCTGTTTTGCCTAGTAATAAGCAGAAAGGAAACGGAAATACCTGTTTTTAATTCATTCTTAAGACCAAAAATGGACAGAGCTTGTTCATGAAAATGTTTCATCTCTCATCCATGAGACCTCATCTGTTCTTTTTGCTGGTAAACCTGTAAGGGGAGTGGTCTGTGTCAGTTGTTTTCCCCATATGTTAATCAGTTGGAGTGTTAGCATCGCTGAGGGGTGATCCAGAGGTTCAGGCTCCTTGGTGGGTATTGTGTGTGAGCTTTACAGTCACTGAGAAGGGGTGGCTCATTGTCCAAGTCCTTCATCCTGACACCTTGGATCCTCTGGTAAAGTAATACAAAGTAAGCAAGACAAAAGTAATACATAAAATAATACTACATTCTAATGTGGTGCAGATTTGGGCGGCAACAGCAAGACCATTCTGGACTTCATTCTATATTTAACCTCTTCCCCACCTTACATCCTGGTCCTGGGATGTAGATGACATTATTTTAATAACACCTATATATTCACCTCCCACATTAATGTATCTCCAACTGCAGAGGTGGTCAAAGTACTCACAGTATGTACTTAAGTAGAAGTACAGCAGTTCTGATTCAAGTCCTTTATTGAAGTAAAAGTAAAAAAGTACAACTTCTCAATTGTAATCAAATAAAAAGTAAAACTGATTTTTTTTTTTTTGCTATGGATGAAATAATACTTATTTCAGCAGGAAAAAGCAGCTAAAAATCAAAAATATCAAAAAAACAAGGCAGTCATAGACAGCAGACCTCCACCAAGGCTTGATATGTCCTCATATGATGATAAAATGTGATGTAATTGAGCCATAGGTGTTGACCCATCTGATGTCTGAAGGTGAGACCATGTGAATGAAAAAGATTCTATCTTATCTGAATCCTGAGATATTACCACTGATGTGTTTTAGTTGTTGACCTTTAGGCTGTTTTCACACCTGTTAGTTCGGTAGACTGGTTCGTTTGAGCCCAAAAGTCATTACAATGTTACAGTTCTCAACTGGTTCGGTTCACATTCACACCAGTGTTTTTTGCACACGGACCAACCACTGTGGGTGTTATATCTGTCCTCACCCATGTGGAGGCGCTGTTTGGAAAATACTGCGCTTTGGGTGACGTAGACGAAAGCTGGTTGGTGCAGCACATGCAGAGGGAAAATCCCGGAAGAAAACATCAAGTGGATTTGTTTTTTTCTGAACAATGAACTGTTGTGTACTCCTGTTGTCCCAGCATGAAGCTCGCATCCGCCACGACAACACTATGCGTTTGTTTTTGGCACAGAGAAGACGCGTTGCAAGATATTATCGCAGAAAGCAGACTACGCTCCTAAACCTGAACCAACTTTTTCTTCGAACACATTACGGAAGCTTCCGTAGGTCAAAAAGACTGCTCCATAAAAGAAATGGGCCGAATCGAGGCCAGTCAGCGTTCTCACCAGCAGCGAACCGCCCCAGAGTCCGCTTGGAACCGGACCGAGACCACCTCAGAAAAGGAAGTCTCGGTACGGTCCTTTAGTGCGGACCAAAATAAACTGGTCCACTTTCACACCAGCCCAAAACGAATCGGACCTGCAGGTGTTACAAACTCTAGTCCACTTAAAGCGAAACACATGGTGTAGGTGTGAAAGCACCCTAAGTGTGACCTTGACCTTTGACTTTCATTGCTCAAAATCGAAAGGGTTCTTCCTTGGCCCACTATCTATCATTCTTAGGGGTGTGACGAGATCTTGTGTGACGAGATCTCAGGAGATGTAATTTGGCAAGATTTCTCGTTGTGTTAAAAAATGTGTTATCCCGCAAGCAGCCAGAAAAGACGTCGGAAAATATTGGCATTACCTGGGTACATTTGCTGGGGAATCCCCCCCCTGTGGTTTTGGACATCGGGTCCATTATGGTCCGCTGATTTTCCTGCCCACGTGCGTGCCGGCCATCGTGGGGTTTCTGGGAGACCCTCTTACTCGCATGTACATTAGACTCCTGTGTTCCCAGATGGGTCAGGTGGGTTGCCCACATAGCAGGCACCCCTGGCATCTGTTATCCGTGGCCCATTCCCTGCCCTGGTGATGCGGAGTCTCGAAAGTGGTGAAGTCCGGGCGGAGGGTTCTGCAAAGACCAGAGTTGGTTGCGGCGCACCGCTGTGGAGAAAATGCACCTGGTGGGGGTTCATTTCCTCATTCGGACCTCAACCTCCACAGTCAAGCATCAGATTTGATTTTGAAAGAAGGAGAAATATATTGTTTTATTTATTTTATTTTAACTTTTATAACATTTTATTTTACTTTAAATTTGAAGAGGAAGAAGGGACAGACTTGGTCAGACTTGTTGTCTGCACTTGAAAAAAGGAGAAATATATAATTTCATTTTATTTATTTTAACATTTATAACATTTTATTTTAGTTTTAATGTGTAGAGGAAGAAGTTCATTAAAAGTTAATGCTTACAGTGTAAATAAAATTCTCTTTCCATTCATATAATTTGTAATTTAGTTTTCTTAAAATCTTGTCTCATCTCGATCTCGTGAACCCAACCTCGTGTCTTGTCTTGTCTCGTGAGCTGAGTGTCTCGTCACACCCCTTATGAACAATATAGACTGTTAAGCTATTGAGCGTATGAAGACATTAACCATGTTTTGTTGTGTAAATCTGATGGCTAGAAACTGCAAAGCCCGTGTCTTGAAGTAGTATTAGCAACTGGCTAAGTGCTGCAATCACTGTATGGGCGTCACAGTAAGTTTAGTAAGACAAAATATTGTTGTCCCTAAAAAAGAACAGCTACATAGGTGATTACTGAAAAAACAAACCCGAAAGTATTAATTCAATTCAATTCAATTTTATTTATAAAGCCCTAAATCACAACAATGTCGTCTCACTTTACAAAAACACAATCAACTACAGATGATGTAGTTGATTGTGACAGAATATTTATTACACTGAGAAGATAAACATGCCCAATGTAAACTCATAGCATTAGCTGCTATGCTACTACTGCTACTTTGGCCAATTTGCTACTGATTATTCAGGCACCAAATCTCTATCTCCCTCCTTTTTCCAATCATTCCTGTTGAGCATATGAAGACATTCATTTCGTTGTGTAAATCTGATGGCTAGAAAAAGTCCCTGTCTGGAAGTAGCATTAGTCAACTGATACAGTTGACCACGATATATATGTATATACTGTATATATATATATATATATATATATATATATATATATATATATATATATATATATATATATATATATATATATGACAGACTGGAAAAGTGGGTGGGGCTTACTGGCACTGTGTTAAACCAGTTCAAATCTTACTTACAAGATAGGAACTATTTTGTCTCAGTTGGTAACTACAAGTGAGTGAGTACAAATATGTTGTGTGGGGTTCCCCAAGGGCAGATTTTGTGACTGCTTCTGTTCAACATCTATATGCTGCCCATGGCTCAGATCATAGAGCATTTCAACATTTCTTACCACACATACGCAAATGACACACAACTTTATATTTCTGTGTCATCACACGCTTACAGTCCCTTAGATAGATAGATAGATAGATAGATAGATAGATAGATAGATAGATAGATAGATAGATAGATAGATAGATAGATAGATAGATAGATAGATAGATAGATAGATAGATAGATAGATAGATAGATAGTTTTATTGTCTGTTCCGCAAAAAAAACAGAGATTCTTTTTTGTCACAGCTTCTTACAACAAACACCCTCCCCACTAAAACACATTGCCATAATTAATAGACATTAATAAAAATGAAATAAAATCACATAAAATAACACTGACTCTGACTCTAAGTAAATGTATTCATCAAATCACTGAGTGGATCTGCCAGAACTTTCTCCAGCTTAATGTGGACAAAACAGAAGTGATTGTTTTTGGCCCCAAAAAAGAAAGGTCAAAGGTCAGTGCTCACCTTGAGTCCATGTCAGAGAACCCCACAAACCACGTCAGAAATCTGGGTATAATTATTGACTCAGACCTGAAATTTAACACCATTTAAAAGCTCTGACCCAGTCTGTCTATGACCACCTGAAGAACATCCATAGAATCAAGGGTTTTCTGTCCAAACCAGACACAGAAAAACTTATTATTGTAATGGTGTCTTCACTGGTCTACACAAAAAATAAACCAGGCAGCTACAGCTGATCCAAAACACTCCATTCTGAAGTGTAACAGTGACACCACATACACAAAAGGATGTTTTATTCTCTCACATGCTCCCTATGGTGGTGGTAATCTACCACAGTTGTCCTGGGGCAGTGCGGCTGACATTTTGTGCCCACGGCCGATCTGACTGCCAATTCAATTCAAATCAATTTTATTTATAGAGCCCCAAATCACAACAGTGTTGTCTCACAGGGCTTTAGAGTGTTGATTGGAGAGAACAATCACAAAAATATATAAAGTCCCAAACATACCCTGTCCTTAGACCTTCCGTCTCTGCAAGAAAAAAGTCCAAAAGCCAGTGGGAAAAAGAAGAAACCTTGGGGGGAACCACACTGAACGACGGATCCACTCCCATGGACGGACAGACTATAGATGAACTTCCTTTTGTAGATAAAAGGAGGGGGGGGCAGGTCCATCCATCAGACAGGTGAGGGTGGGGGAAGAGGTCTGGGGTCAAAGGTCAGCACATGACACAGGTGAGTCACTGTATATGCTGTTGTCTATGGCTCCTTTTGCGGATACTGCTGAGAGAGTTGCCCCCCCCCCACTTGGTATGTAAGATAGGTTTAGGAAATCCACCATACACCAGTTCAATTCATACACCAGTGTGAGCACTGGAGGCAAGGATGGTGAAGTGTCTTGCCAAAGGACACATGACAGAGTGGGATTTGAACTTCCAACCCTTCAGCTATTGGACAACTTGAGCCACGGACCCCCTCATGGATTGTAGATTTACCCGCTCCCTTTGCCGGTGATGGCAACCACACTTTAGGGTAATTACAGTAACTCTCCAGGGACCAAAGGGGAGCACATATTTTATTTATTTATTTATTTTATAAATCATGTTGACAGGACGTTAAAATTAAAATATAGATTTTTTTTTAGGTGAAGGGACGGGGTTAAAACTAAAGTTTTACTTCCCCCCACTCCTTTTCAAATGTGCAAATGAAGCAATGTGTTGTTTTTTTCATGTGTATGTTTTTTTTTATTTTATATTTTTTGATTGTGGTTGTTTTTATTTGTTGAATATTTGAAATAAATTGAATTGAATTGAATCTTAGTAAATTAGCTTGTAAGTGGGTGCCAATATATACACATTTGCCCATTACTAAAAAACATGCTTGATTTTCTGG
Source organism: Siphamia tubifer (assembly GCA_020466265.1). Classification (NCBI taxonomy): domain Eukaryota; kingdom Metazoa; phylum Chordata; class Actinopteri; order Kurtiformes; family Apogonidae; genus Siphamia; species Siphamia tubifer. The sequence goes on from CM035805.1 coordinate 6,955,902, forward strand.
TGATGTAAACTCAACACACCTTATGGATGATACTCTTAATAAAGCTTTGTCGTCCTGAGATGGACAAAGTTGTGGCTTCACAGACAACTTCGTTTGCCCTATTGTTAGTGCTAGCAACAGGTCGCTAACATGTACAAACAATATATAATGATGTTATTACTTACAGCTTGTGGCTTGGAGCCTTGGTGGACGCTGTTAATCATCGGAACAGACGGCTTGTAAAACCTGAGTCATATTGATCCTTCTTAAGAAAGCAGTCATCACTGAACTTACTAACACAAATGAATACATTTTGTTGTGGCTGTTGGCTGGCAAAAATAAAAGCTTCCCTCAGTTTAATGGTTGGAAGGTCTTTTGGAAATGAAAACAGCGGATATTTGCCTTCACAGTTGAAAAAACAACTACTGACTGTTGGAACGTTAGAAAGTTTTAATTATATACCAGGTGGGTGTGTTTTGGGGCTGGGTCTATGCTGTTGGAACAATTGTCCCCATTGGACGCTACAACCTGATGTCAGGTTGTGGACATATCTTGGGAAGATCTCGCAACGAGTCGTTTAGAGTGGCAGGAAATGACGTAGCATGAATACGGCATAAATACTATAGTTCATGTTTTGTAACTTTAATGAGGTTTACAGTCGACATCCGACATTATACTATTGTATGTATGTAGAAAAACACGGATCTCCTTTAAAGGCGTCATTCTGCTGAAAACCACTTTTCCATGCTCCTTTTGGAATCTGATGGGTCACCCTGAGTTACCAACACATGCTGCCTTTGAAAGTGGTTTGTCGCCTCCACTGGCTGCATTCACCATTCATAGAAAACAATACAGAGAAACGAGCCACTCAGAAAAAGACTGTCCACATTACATCATCTGGATATTGCCATCACCCACGTGGGGTTAAGCCCACCCCCCATTGGAGCAAATCTGAACTAGCATTAGCATTAGCAACCACAATAGAAGATGGAGCCACAGTAGCTGCTGCACAGACTTGAAAAAAAATGGCAGATCAAACCGGTTCATGTGCTCTCTGTGGAAATAAAACTGCACATTTTCAAAACAAGCAATGGCACGACACTTAGCTGGATGCTACTCTGGTAAGGTAAACACATACAGAGCCAGAGGGGAGGGGGGAGTGTTCCTTCACGAATTCATTCTCTGAGCCAGAGACGCCTCATCATCGCATCGTGGAATGAGGAAGTATGAGGAAGTATCAGAAAACTCTGTTGTTCCACCTCAAGTCATTTTTCTACCCTCCAAAAACAGCTGGAAACAAAGCAATCCAGATGTTTTTAACTCATTGACTTCCAGCTATGTTCACAATAGAGAGCTCGATACTGCCAGAGTTTTTGGCCATTTTCACTTAACGTTCAAGACCCACAGAATATTGAGTTTTAGGACTACATAAACATTGAGACTGTGTAAAGAAACATTAGACTCATTCTTCTTTCATCCATTCAATTGATGATTGTCATGTATAAACCACATTAAGAGAAGAAATATATACATGTTGTAAAGATTACTAAAAGAAAACATAAAAAATAGGTGTCCCAACACTTTGTATTGTCTCGTCCACAGGTGTTCATGTCAGATGTTTGGTTCATGTACCAAACCAGCACACATGCACAGACACGAACAGCAATATGGCGTTACACCTGCACCCCCTAGAGTGACGGTCCTGGAGATGTGGGGATGAATCTGCCACCTCACCCTCATCGTGACACTCTTACTCTCAGAACCACTGCCAGACAAACTCTGTGCCAGTCTAAGCGGATTGGATTTTTTTAAACCCGCTTGACTTCATCTTCCACTTCAGCATTTACTCTCTCACTCTCTTAACTCGTCAACCTCCGTCTTCTTCGGGACACAAATCTGTTGTTGTCTTTTATTGGAAAATACACCTTCTGTGTCGACTGGGACAGAAATACATTACCCACAAGTCTGACATTCACACATATGACTTTGATCCACGCAAAATATATATGTGACCCACCACCAGTAAACCAGGCATAAGTGTGTGTAAATCCAAACAGAGTTATCTGTGTAGCTTGGTAGAGTGGAAACTAAGGTTTAAGATGGTGAAAAAATGATGTTTCTATCACAAGTAGAACCAAAGTTATGGTCATTTTAATATCCACATTTGGACATATTTTGCAATTTGCATATTTTTAGATATTGTCCGTTAATGTTTTGGACTGTTTTGGGGTAGGAAGTCCTTAGCAACGCATAATAATTTGTATCCGATTGACACAAATTGTTGACAGATGTTAAAGGACACTCTGATGGACATGTCACAGAAGTTTTATATATTATAATAATAGGACAGAAGTGTGACGTATTATAATCATTTGGCTTACACCATTGGACAGAACATTCAATATAAGCTTTTACCTCGTACCAAACACTTGGGTGTTTACCCACGGAACGGAGATCGGTTTGTTCGGCGAAAAGAGGTGGAAGTCGTCTTTGTCTTTGCTCAGCAATCCCTGAACTTTTGTCACCGCTTAAATAATTGACTCAATAAACACCTTTATTGATTGGATTTCAATGTAATGACCACAGGAACTGAAAATAGAGGTGTTAAGGTACCGTTTTTTGATAAGGTGTAAACACAAATAAGAAATCACCTTCCAGCCTAAATTTGGCTGTAGCTCTGAACGGCTCAGCGCGACTTATGCCTGGTTTCGTGGTGGTGGGTCACATATACTGTATATATATATATATATGTATGTATATACATCTTTGGCTGTCAATGACTTAAATAGAACCGACGCACAGTGCATTCAATAATAATGGAGAACACACCAATATTAATGAAATAACCATGGACTGACTGCTTTAACGTGCTTAAAAAGCAGATACTCTGAACTGAAGGCATGGGAGCCTGGTCAGTGTAGCCGGTAGTGAGACAGACCTTAACTTTGCCAAAGCTGCCCTTTGACACTGTTTCTGTTGCTAACTTTTATGGACATCATTTGTAGGCGCAGCTGGGTGGTGGCAGGATGATCTCATCTCTGTTTTTTGTGGATGATGTGGTCGTTTTAGATCCTCTGCTGAGACAAAATTTCCCTACCAGGATATGACTTTTTTTTTTAGTCAACCTGAAAAAAAAAAACTAAATAAAACAAAATGACTCATGATTTATCAGCTGATTGATGAGCTGTATCTTCCCAGATGTTCCCCCAGTTTTCCCATGAAAACATCATAGTGCACGTACAAGGGTAAACCCATCAAGACAATGAATTACAAATCTGTATAATCTGAGGAAGACATAAGATATAAAAGATAAAAAGATGATGGAAAACAATGACAGAATGCTTTATGTCTAAGACTTTGTTTATTAGAGCCAGCGTTGCACCAAATGCACATTATTTGTGTTTTCTGTTTCCTTTAAACTTGACATTTTTTTGTCTTCCATAGAACAAAAGCACATTGCACAAACTATTGCATGTTAAAGTAAACTAAACAAACATGTAGAGGAGATGGATTGGAAATGGACTCGCCCATCTACCAGCACTAACGATTAAAATAAAACACATTTACACTAGTACAGAACTGTCAATCTCATGTAAGTTCACGGGCCACATTCAGCTAAATTTGATCTGAAGTGAAGCTGAACCTTTGAAAAAATAATATAATAATACATAAGCAATAATAACTCCAAACATTTCTCTATATTTCAGGGTGAAAAACAGAACAATGAAAATGTTTATATCAACAAATCTTTGGAAAAAAATGAACGAAGTGAAAGAAAAAGTAGAATTTTATCAATGTTAAAGGAGTCATTCCATGGTTATTTCATTAATATTACTGTGTTCTCCATTGTTATTTAATACATTGTGTGTTGGTTCTATTAAAAAAAAAACCCTCCGGATTGTTTGGTTTCCTGCTGTTTTTTCACGGTAGAAAAGTTACTTCAGGTTGTTTACCGGTACTTCGTCATACATGTCCATGACGCGATGATGATGCGTCTCTGATTGACTCAGAATGCGTGAAGGAACATTCCCACTTCCCCTCTCGCTCTATGTGTGTTTACCTTTACCAGAGTAGCATCCAACTAGGTTTCATGTCGTTGCTTGTTCTGAAAATGTGCAGGAAAAAAAACAAGGCTTTATTTCCACACAGAGACACATGAACCAGTTTGATCCAACAGTTTTTTCCAGTTTGTGCAGCAGCTACTGTGGATGCTAATGCTAATGCTACTTCAGATTCACTGCAATGGGGGACGGGTTTAACCCCACGTGGGTGACGCTAACGTCCATCTGTCGTCAGATGGACCGTCTTTTTCTGGGTCCCTGGTTCCTGTTGTTGTTTAGTGTGAATGCAGTATGCAGCCAGTGGAGGTGATGAACCACTGTTAAAGAGCATGTGTTGGTACGTCTGGGTGAGCCATCACCATGGTAACGCTGGGTGAGCCATCACCATGGTAACGCTGGGTGAGCCATCAGATTCCAAAAGGACAAAAGTGGAAAAGTGGTTTTCAGCGGAATGACACCTTTAAGCTTTTATTCATAATTTCTACGTGTTCATTATAACTTACAGACCATAGTGGATGAAATACAAATACACAAAACATTTAATATCAGGCAGAATATTGACACTGACTTCTCTTAAAACATTTCATGTTCTTCATATTTGTTGAGATTGTTTACATTTTTGACAAACATCTTTAGTTTTAGTGTAAATATGTGAAAATATGAACACTTACAATGATAATTAGGCATTTAGAGACAGAAGACCTCCACCAAGGCTCGATATTTCATTCACACATGACTTAATGGAGCCATAGATGTTGACCCATCTGATGTCTGAAGGTTAGGGTTAGGGGTCAAAGGTTAGAGCCATAGGTGTTGACCCATCTCATGTCTGAAGGTTAGGGTTAGGGGTCAAAAGGTTAGAGCCATAGGTGTTGACCCATCTGATGCCTGAAGGTCAGACCATGTGAATGAAAAAAATCCACCACGTTCTATCTTGTCTGAATCCTGAGATATTACCACTGATGTGTTTTAGCTGTTGACCTTTAGTGTGACCTTTGACCTTTGTCAGTCATTGCTCAAAATCAAATTTTGTTCTTCATTGACCCATTATCTATCATTCCTGAAAGTTTAATCAAAATCTGTTCAGAACTTTTTGCGTAATCCTGCTGACAGACACACAAACAGACAGACAGACAGACAGACAGACAGATAGACAGACAGACAGACAGACAGACAGATACCTCTTTGGCGGAGGTAACAATTTGTAGTTGTGAATATTCATGGGTTATTATGATAGTCTTTTGTTGGTCAGACCCACTTCAGGTTGACTTGGTCTAAATGTGGAAACTGAAATAAAATGGTTGTTCATATCAGCTGTTCGCAGTGACAACGACCGTTGTTCACTATTGAGAGAAAGTAGCTCCAAGCAATTATGAGGTGTGAGGTTTTGTTCCGTGACAGTTTTGTTATGTAAATAAATCAGTCATTCAAACACATTATTTTGAGAAGCAACACATTTTATTTTGTTGACTCCCGGAAACCTGCCGGGACTACTTTTGCTTTGACTAAAACCGGACCAGAACTGGCCTCCCAGGACACTGTCGGGGGTAAGTGACTGTGGGTGCACCCCATATAAATACATGTGAAAAAAAGTGAACTATCCCTTTAATAATGTGATCAAATGAACACAGGGTAAAACACAGTTGTACTTTCCAACCCTCATCTGTTCTGTATGTTGTTGGGTGAGCTCAGGAGACGGCAGAAGGATGTGGTCATGTTTGTGTGACACATTCCTAATGACCGTTTCTTATCCAGTGCCAGCCATTTAAAGGCTGGAAGTCCAGCTCCAAGCGTGGGCCAAGTAGGGTAAACAAGTCGCTCAACTCCACTGTATCGGAGCCAAAATGTCACATGTTCATGATTTGCCAGAAGGAGTGAAAATCCAGTGGTATTCATGAACCACAAAAACCACCATAATATTTGGATAAAGTATTAAAGTGTTTGAAATGTTTTCAGTATTTCTAGTTATGTTGTGTCAAATTTATCCAACGACAAACAAGATTCCTTCTACCAGGAAATCATTTTTCAAGTAGAAAAGCACTCAGAGACCGCAGACTCCACCAAGGCAGATCACCCCCACCCACCCCTTTTACTTCTGCAAGCAGTGGTCTGCCTTGACCAACTGAAGGAAACAGACACCCTTCACCCCCCACCCCCCACCCCCCTCTGAGAACCACCAACATGTCATTTGTTCCTTGTGCCAGTATCAACATTTCTTGAAAATTTTCAGCCAAATCTGTCCATAACTTGCTACGAAACCATGGGCGTAAAATTGCATATGGCCTCTATGGACCAATATTTGGATGTTTCTAAAATGTCCATATTTTGGATGGGACATTACATGACAAACAAAAGAGTACTGTATTTTCCAGACTATAAGGCGACACTTAAAAGACTTTAATTTCCTCCAAAAACCACAGTGTAACTTATATATGGATCAATTCTGGTTGTGTTTAGTGACTGGGAATTTGGACTTTTTATCTTATCGTTTTGAGGGTTTTTTTTCTCATGATTTTCAATTTTTATCTAATAATTTTCACTTTTTCCACGTAATTTTCCCTTTTTTTCATTTTTTATTTCATAATTTTCACTTGGTTTAATTAATTTTCTCCTCTTAATCAGGATATAATACTTGCACAAAACCATTCTGCAAAACTGTAAACAAACAGAAACCTCTTCAGCTTACATCGTCAACATTTCAGCATTCAAATGTAATGGATTTTTTATTTATTTTTTTACTGTGTACAGGACATGGTAACTAATGATGTATCGATAAGAACATTTGGCTGATATATGTGGCCATTGCTGCATGTGTTTTATTAACTGCATTACTTCAATGTCAATAGGGGTGAGAGATAATAGTTTTTTTTTTTACCTTCCAAATATGTTACTTGCCTTCTTATTTTTATATTTATGCTATATTGTCTTTGTCTTGTTATTTTATCAATTATTGGCTTTTGAAAAGATAACAGGTTTTTGTGTTTGACATATTCGAAATAAAATGACTAAATTAAACTATTATCTTTTTTATTTCTTATATTCCATAGATCAGGGTTCCTGCTAAAATGTTATTTACTCAAGTCTTAATTTTTTTTTTTTTTTACATCCGCTCCGTCCATTCTGAGAGAAGTGTCTGTAGAAGAAAAAACAGAGTCTGTTGTGTTGGTGTTTCTACTGTCAGCTGCTGCTCAGTGTGTCCACTACCGTGTTCATATTTTCATATATATCCCATAAATATAAGAAACTTGCTTTTTTCATTTACAATACAAAGTGACATAGCTTTGAGAATCAAATGTTATCGTCTTTTTATTTGGGGGTGGGGGGGTCCCGGTGTTGGGCTAAATTTTTCCTCATAATGGTCTAAAAAAGTCTAAAACTTAACTTGGTGATTCTTGCAAGAACCCTGATAAATATAAGATGCAAAGAGATTATTGTAATCACTGTGTTTGTGTGTGTGTGTGTGTGTGTGTGTGTGTGTGTGTGTGTGTGTGTGTCCACAGAGATGCTATAACTCAATAAATACTTAACATATCTCCATAAAATTATATGGGCATATACATATAACTAGTGCGAATCAGAAGCAATGATCCATTTGCATAAAGGTCAAAAGTCAAGGTCACAATTCAACAAAAAGTTAAAATCACATTATCAGTTATAACTCAAGAACAGAGGGTCACAGAACTTTCAGATTGGTACCAAATGATGTGGAATGAAGATTTATACAATTATCATACTTGGTGTTATCACCTACAACCAATAGTTTTTGAGATCCCTGGAGGTCAAAGGTGACATGTTGCAAAATTAACTTGTGTAACACTGTGTGTGTTTGTGTCAAACATAGACATATCACGCTATAACTTAATCAATACTGGATATATTATTATAATATTACACACACTGATGCATATATACATATAATGAAATTATCAATATTGTAAAAGGTCAAAGGTCAAGGTTGTATTGAGCAGAAAGGTCAAAATCACATTATTGGCTCTAATTCAAGGACAGGTTGTCATAGAAACTTGAGATTGGCACAAAATAGGGACGAGATTAGACATTCTGTGAATATTAGTTTGAGGGGGTCTCGATGTTGGTCTACAGGTTTTTGTCATAATGGTCTGAAAAAGTCTAAAAAAGGTCTCAAATTTAACTTGGTGATTCTTGCAAGAAGCCTTAACTAGGATACACTTTATAGTAGGATGTGTTATAAAAATATAATATTATATCAGATTATTCCCTGTAAACACCAGATGTCCTGGATGGGACGTGGTGACATATTTTATCAGGATGTCTAGACATATTCATCCAGCATATGTCCAACCATTTCTTTCCCATCCAGTTTAGGACCAGTGTGGCCTGTTGCCCTTGGGGAAGATCAGACCATAAAGTGGTTTGGAGAAGAGTGTAAAGACGGTCAGTGAACCCATGCATCACCCACAGCCAATGGTCAACTTCATCAACATCAATATGTTTGGAAACTTGGTCCAATGATTGTATTATTTATGTTTCTGTTTTTTTTTATTTTTAATAAAAGCTGAGACCAGGGGTTTTCAAAATGTGGGACCGTAAGGCTCCCATAAGACAACTCAAATGCAGCTGTGCCCCCCCACCCCCCCGCACACAAACACACACACACACAAACACACACACACACACACACACACACACACACACACACACACACACACACACACACACACACACACACACACATTATCATTACAATATGTTATTGTTGCTTTGTGTGTTCCATGGAGACTTTCTGTAATACATTTTATGAACATCTTTTTTTAGACAGACAGACAGACAGACAGACAGACAGACAGACAGACAGACAGATAGATAGATAGATAGATAGATAGATAGATAGATAGATAGATAGATAGATAGATAGATAGATAGATAGATAGATAGATAGATAGATAGATAGATAGATAGATAGATAGATAGATAGATAGATAGATAGATAGATAGATAGATAGATCACGTAAAATAACGCTGACTCTTCCTCTAAGTAAATGTATTCATCAAATCACTGAGTGGATGTGCCAGAACGTTCTCCAGCTTAATGCGGACAAAACAGAAGTGATTGAACAGATACACGGCTAAAAAACAAACAAACAAACAAAAAAACATGGACACGTGTCCAGTAATGAGCGACTTGTATTAAAGTTCACAACAACGTAACAGTGTCCACTGACACAAACAGCATTTTAACCCAAACACAACAAAGGCTAAAGTTAGCAAAGAGTTTCCTGTGAAATGTAACTGGACATCAGTAGGTGAACATATGTCTGGACCCACGGCTCTAAAACTGGACTGTCCACACATTCTCACTTTTCATATTAACACGAACACCACTGTCCACATCATGTTTTTTGGGGGGGGGTGTTTTGGCAAAGGTCAAAGGTCAGTGCTCACCTTGAGTCCATGTTACTGAACCCCATAAACCATGTCCACTGAACTGAAGATGTTTATAGTGTGATACAGTATGACACCAGTTTTCTTCATGGTCATATCTTCAGGTGACCCTCTTAGTTTCCCGAAATAGGACATAGGTTACATCTTTGTCACTTCAGGTCAAAGGTCATTTCCATTTTACTCAACTTGCTTCAGGTCAAAATTGGATAAAATGGAAAATGGCCATTACCCTTTTTTCCATTATTCATTTAAACACAAAAAGGAAAACTGAAGTATATACAGTATATTTTGGTATTTGGATTTTCCGTTTATGAATGGTAATTAAAAAAATAAAAACGACTGGTTTATTTGACTTTCATTTTTAAGCACAAAACCAACAATTTAATTATTTCACATTTTACTTTCATTTTCATTATTTTATTTGACTTCACAAAAGAAATTCAAAGTCAACAGAAATGGAAAAAATGGACCAAAAACGAGCATTTTTCATATTCTCACACCAGAAGCTTCCATTCACACTGTAATAAAGTGAGAATAATGTGAGAATAACAACCAGCCATTGTTTTAAAATGGGCTTAGAGGATTCATTTGATTATTTTGTTGTTATTTTGGTTCCAAATGTAATTTTGTAATGATTGTGTATCGCTGTGTCGTGCTTGTTAACTGTAGCCGCATGTGTGTAAATACACACATTCATAGCCTCGGCTTCCGTGTGTAATCCGCACGAGTTACTTGCTGTTTTTCTCTACTTTAAATTAAATTGAACTAAAATACACGCTATTTTGCCCATTTAAATCCAAGAGTCATAAGAATTAAACTGAAAATAACAGAAAATTGGCAACGTTTCAGGTCTATAAACTCTTCGTCAGGCCAAAATAAAATAAAATAAACTGAAATAATTAATAAATCAAAGTGTCTGACTGTAAAACTGTTGGGAAATGACTGTTTTGGAGGATGTTTGTAAAAAAAAAAAAAAATCACTGTTTAAAGCCGCTGTGAAAAGGACTTGCTGTGCTCAGTTTGGATGTTAGAGGCAGAGAATATGAATAATGATTGTTTTGGGTCTGTTTTTTTTGTTTCTGTTGACTGTGAATTTCTTTTTGGAAAGTGAAATTTAAAAAAATTCAAATGAAAGTAAAATTCAGTTGTTGGTTTTGTGCTAAGGCAAATAAACCAGTGTTGTTGTTGTTTTTTTAAATTTCCATTCACAAATGGAAAATCCAAATACCATTTTCATTTCATTTTATTTTTTAAAATTTCACTTCACAAAAAGAAATTCAAAGGATAAAAAAAGGAAAAAAAAACCCACCAAAACACACATTATTCACCTGTCACACCACTGATGATGACAGGCCTTGTTTCATTCATCCTAAAACAATCTCTTAGTACGGCTCCAAAGACATACATGTGTTATTCTCACATTTTTCGTCCATTATTACATTCTGAATGACAGCTTACGGTGCGAGAACATGAATATTTCTGGTTTTTGAAGTTCATGGAGGAGTCTGGAGAAAGTTAGGAATGACAAAACAAAATGGTGGATTATGGAGCTGAACGACTGTTGTCGCTTCTGTAAAAGAATTTAAAGATTGTTGACGTTTTCTCACATTCTTCACTCATCTTTGATGAAAGGAAATCTACACCTGTTGTTCTTCTATGGTTGTTTCCAGTTTCTTAGGCCCGCCCTCTGACTCTATACTTCACCGTGATTGGTGGGCCAGTTTCAGGGAAATCTGGTTGGTCACACACGTGCACTAAATAGTCTAGTATATGTCTGCCAGAATGGAATATGCACTGATCTGGAGCACTGTTGACTCCCCCTCTGTGGGGTTAAAAGATATAAAAAAATAAAAAATTACATGAATAAAATAAGTGAATGAATAGAAAAATTAAATAAAATAATAAAATAAAAAAATAAGAACAAAATGCAGACAAATTAGAAAAAGGAAAAAAAGGAAGAAAAAAGAAAACAACAAAAAACTTCCTATCTGCTCATTTGTTTTTTGTTTTTTGTATATATGTATATGTTTAGTACTTCAGTTATCTATTATTCTTATTGTTATTATTTTATTTATCATCATTTTTGTACTATGCACTATATTGCTATAAGATGAATTTAGGTTATTGGGGAAGTGAAGAAGGGGTAGAATTAAATAAGCTTATGCTTCATCCTACTCCTTTTCGGACATGTCATTGTTATTATTATTATTGTTGTATTGATTATTGTTGCACTTTGCACATGTTCGAAATAAATCATTCAAATCTAATCAAATCAAATCTAGCCAAAAGTTACATTGAGCGAAACTAGACTACTACGATAGAACATTAGATTTGTGTAGTGCGGCTAGGCTGCGTTTTTAACATCATTTTAAAAACATTTTAACATCTTTGTGTTTTTATCTTTTCACATTAACACACAATTACTGGTTCTCAATGAGTCTGCAGTGACAAAAAGAGCACATAAAGGTATATATGTAAACAAATTAATCACATAATAAAACATTATAGGCCACATTTATGCAGTTTGTGGTTTATAGCTGTAAAAAAAAAAAAAAAAAAAAAAAGAAGAAAAAAGGAAAAAGAAAATGCCCAAAGCCTACGCAACAGAGAGGATCACAGCTGCTGACAGCATGGTGGGTTGTTTCAGACACAGAGTTGTGCATCTGTTTATAGTAGAATGGATGACTGCTGATGATGAAACAGGTCTGGAAGGGTTGTCTGACTTCATCTGGGAATGTTTCAACTGCTATCTCTTGCAACTCTCTTTCAAGGGTTAGTGACAAGTGTAAAAGGGCGAGTGCTAGAGGTAGGAGGTGAAAGAGTGTTGACTTTAGAGTCATGGTTTGGATTCAATTCACTGATTTAGGCAGCAGTTGACCTTTAACCCTCCTGTTCCGTCCATGTGTCAGGAACAGCAGTGGTGTTCCTCAGGCCAACACACCATGAAATACACACATACATATAATAAAAAAACAACAACAAAACAATGACATCTAGCATTAATTTGACCCAATGTTAGCTTAGCCGCGCTAGAATACAATAGAATAGACTTTTATTGCCATTTGCCATTGCACTACATTGGAATTCTTGTGCGCTTCTTCCAGTCAGGCAGGTAAACATAAGAAATAAAGGTGCATTCAGGTAAAAAAAAATTTTTAAAATTGAGTAAGAAGGGGTGCTTATATAAATATCACAAAAAAATAAAATCCTAAAAATGTACAATTCTATAAGAGTACTAATAAAGGAACAGTCCAGGTGTGCATATAATTAACATGACTTTCTGTGCATATTATATATGTGCATGTATCTTATAGCAGGACCCAATAAATGATAAACAGAGGAACAGATTTGCTCCCTAGCGTTAGCAAATCTAATGTGCTACTGTAGTAGTCTAGTTAACTTTCCCTGAAAATGGTTGACGAATCACAGTGAAGTATAGAGTCAGAGGGCGGGCCTAACAAAGTGACACTGCAACAATTCAGAGAGAAACAACCGGAATCAACCATAGAAGAAGAACAACAATAGGTAGCCATTTCCTTTTATCAAATATGAGTGACAAAATGTCAGTAATGTTTAAATTCTTTTTACAGAAGCGACAACAGTCGTTCAGCTCCATAATCCACCATTTTGTTTAGTCATTCCTAACTTTCTCTAGACTCCTACGTAAACTTTCAGGCACTCTAACTACGTCATCCCAAAGATTATGTTGATTGGTTGTAGTACCGTCCTATTACATACAGAGGATTTGAAAGACAACCTTTTAGCCCCGCCTCCCCTGACTATGAAGCACCACTAGACCCATACATGGAATGAATAAAGATAGTGCGGCTAGGCTAATCCAGTGCATGTTTAATTATCCAAAAGACGTCCCATATCAAAACAATCTGAACAATCACTGTTAATATTTCATTATTAATTACATTAATAACTATTATTCCACGTCCCTCTAGAATGTTCCAACAGCTCCCATTCACTTTGAATGGACGTTCCCAGCGTTTTGTGGGTGGATTTTTTTTTATAACTGCCCGCTGCGCCATTAACGCCCTTTTCCAATGGCGATGAGTTTTGTCACTTCAGATTCACGGTACTATATCACTCCGCAGGTAGTTCGGCCACTTTTAAAGTAAATATTCACTACGTTGTAACGACTATTTTATCCAGTTTGTTAGAGTAGCAGCAGTAATAAGCTTTAGAATAAGTGGGATAATGTATTACCCATGAGTTACTATCAGAAAAATATTCCCAGACAGCGCTGAACAGCACCCATCGCGAATGCGATGATTATAAAATTGGTCCTCATGAGACACGGAAACCAGTGTGTGTGTGTGTGTGTGTGTGTGTGTGTGTGTGTGTTCTTTTGTTTAGTTCTGAATCTGGATGTTTTGTTGCTTGATTTATATTGGATTTATTTTCTACATGTTCAAAAATAATGATTTCAGATCAAACCTATTTTTACACCTTTGCTTGAAGGCTTCGTTTTCATGAATCCACATCATTAGATTTTGTTGGAGGCAGTTTTTATTTAACTCATTCACTGCCATTGATGTGTTTTGGCAACAATTAAAATCTGAATGAACAGTCTACACTTTATTTTGATGGGTGCCATACTTATTTGGTCTTAGAGTCTTTCATTATAGTATAATAATAATAATAATAATAATAATAATAATAATAATAATAATAATAATAATAATAATAATAATAATAATAATAATAATAATACATGCGGCCCGGGGGCCAAATCTGGCCCTTTGGACACATTTATGAAATACAAAAATTACACTGAGATATAAATCATTTTAGCTCAAGGTCCACAGTCTCATAATATCCCATAAATATCCACAAGTTCATTTACATGTAGTGACACTAAAACAAAGTATAATTTCACAAAAAAAATCTCAATAATCCCCCAAAATTGGAAATATCTTAAGCGAAGTAAGTACAATTTTAAATATATTCTAAATATTTTGTATATCTGTAGTTCCAGTATGATCTGTAAGTTAGAATATATATATGTGTGAATGATAAACTAAAGTCTAATATTGTTTGTTTTCATAATGTAATTTGACTTTTTTCACTATAAAACAGAGACAAAAGTTTGGAGTTGACATTATTTATACATTATTATGTTATTTATTTATTACTGGTTCAGCCCACTTCCTATCAATGTGTCCCCTGAACTAGAGTGAGTTGGACACGTCTGCTTTACATGAAGTAAAAAATAGAACAATAAGAGGCTGACTACAATAAAAAAAAAAACAATAGAAAACAGACCAATCACACATTAAAACAGACAGAATAAAAGTAATAAAACATTAAAAACAATCTTGAATAAATGAGTTTTTAAAAGGGATTTAAAAGTGTTGAGGTCGGAAGAGGAGGGGCTACAGAGAAGGCTCTGTCCCCCCATTATATAATATAATATAACATAGTATGTAGTAGGGCATTAATCATTTTTTTCAGGTCGATTTATCTGTCAATAAAGTCGACAAACAAACAAAAAAAACATGGACATGGACACGTGTCCAGCAATGAGCGACTTGTATTAAAGTTCACTACAACGTAACAGTGTCCACTGACACAAACAGCATTTTAACCCAAACACAACAAAGGCTAACGTTAGCAAAGAGTTTCCTGTGAAATGTAACTGGACATCAGTAGGTGAACATATGTCTGGACCCACGGCTCTAAAACTGGACTGTCCACACGTCTGTCACACGTCCTCACTTTTCATATTAACACAAACACCACTGTCCACATCATGGTTTTTTTTTGGGGGGGGGGCATGTTGTCTTAATGCTGGTTGTCTGTGCTGCTTATCACACAGGTTAGCTAGCTAATGCTGCTCGTATCACTCATGTTAGCTGATACCTCTGCAGATGGACGTGCCGCTTTTTTTCCTCTAAAACAGAGGTGTCAAACATAAGGTCCGGGGGCCAAATGACTAGCATTTTACAAAAAAAATGTGAAGAACCTGAAATATTCAGCCTGTTACTAAACTATGTATAAATGACAAACTAAAGCATAATATCATCAATATTCCACTTATTTTTCTTACAAATTCACAGGTTGTTCATATTTGTCCATGTTATGTTCACGTACAGTTTGTAGATATGACCATTTTTATTGGAAATGTTTTTTTCACTCACAAACAAAGACATTTTTCACGTTAACAATATTTTATACATTTTTATCTTATTATTTATATAATTTTACTGGTCCGGCCCACGTTATACCATATTAGGATGAATGTGGCCCCGGAACTAAAATGAGTTTGACACCCCTGCTCTAAAATGAAGTATTTCCACACATGCATATGTGATACCTTAGCCCACCACAACTGTCTTACCTGCAGGTGTCTTGTTTAAGTTTGGTCTGTGTTTACGAGCGCACAAGAGAGAGAGAGAGAGAAAGAAAGAAAGAGAAAGCAAAAGAGAGAGAGAGAGAGACAGGGAGAGAAACAATAACATGCGCCTTGTCGACTCCTCCAAATTTAAGTCGACTTGTGTTATGGAAGTCGACGTGTCTACTTGTCAACATTTTAGTTAATGCCCTAGTATGTATTATAATATATATAATATTAAATAATATTGACTATATTCTGTTGTCATTCATCTGGCAGTGAATTAGTTAAATAAAAGACACCATATGAATAAAGGGAACCAAAGAAGACCCCCCCCCCCTCACACACACACACACACCTCCTTCAGCAGACACAAAAATACCCATAAAAAGGCCCTGGTTATTCACTCTGGACTCAAGTCAAGTTGATATTAACACTGGTCCACACTACAGTACATTAGGTGTCGGTAAAGCCCCTAAACGTTGGACCACCTGCTATAAGAAGGAAATGCAGCAGAATGGCCTCACCCATTCTGCTGCTGTGACTATTATTTTACCACATTTCTGTCATTAGATCCTCATAAATCTTTCACACTAGACCATGTGTGTCAAACATGCAGCCCGTGGGCCAAAACTAGTCTGCCAAAGATCTGATCTGACCCCTGGGATGAATTTATGAAATGCAAAAAATTACATTTAAGACATTTTATTTCAGGGGATGTATGTAGAACAATTCAATCTTAAATGGACCAGAGCAGTAAAATACTATAAGAACAACCTCCAGATATTATTTTTAAAGCAAAAAAAATAAATACAAAAAAATCTCAATAAAATCACATGAATTCAATGTAAATTAAACGATGTGTTGCTGCCATTCTTGGGAAGGACTCCCTTGAAAAATACAACAACTACTGTATATTAAACCTGCTGAATTAAAGGTTAAATAAAATTAAATAAAATGAAAATAATTACATTTGCTTTCTCAAGGACCAGTACAGGAAATCTTTCCTATCGCAAGCTATTAAACTGTTCAACTCATCACAGTTGTGTCAGCGATAATAATTAGTGCCTGTAGTAACTGGTACCTTTTTGCATTATTAAGTTCATCTGCACAGTTGAACTCTTTTATTGTCTCATTGATAACATTACTCAATTAGGGAACGGTTTAACTTGTACGTAACTGTTTAAGTTACACATATAATTTTTTCACAGGTTCATTTTGCACTGATTCACTATTAATTATTATTATTATTATTATTATTATTATTATTAATTCTTTATATTATATATTGTATATAGCCAAATTCCTCTGTATTTAGTTCTTATATAATATATTTAACATTTAATGTCCTTGTTGTGATACTACACAAGCACAACCACTAATGCCTGAACTGAACTGATGCAATGACTAAATGACACAATTTAGGATGAATAAAATACTTCTATCCATGGGATTAATCATGATGTTGACATTGGTGGGGACATAATTTGATGACTTCCTCGCGAGAGACAGCAACAATAAATAAAAAATAAGAATATGGCTAAAATAATTAAAATAATGAGAATAAAGACACATTTTAGGAATGATTTTCATTTCTTGAACCACATTTTGTCAGTTTTTTATTGGTCATCTATAACAGCATTATATATTTAATTATAGTAATCGTCACAAGACCCACATTTACGTCGAGTTTGGTCTCGTTTTTGTCACGTGATGAAGGTTCGTTGATGACAATATTTATTCACTATAAGGCGCACTGTCAATGAATGGTTTATTTTTTAGATTCTTCATATTGGATTAAGTGAAGTCAACATCATTACATACAAAGTTAAAATCATCAGATAAAAAGTTAAAATGATCAGATAAAAAGTTAAAGTTCCCAGTCATGAAGCACAACCAGAATTAATCCATATATAAGATGCACTGTGGTTTTAAGTACTTCCTCATACATGTCCATGACGCGGTGATGAGGCGTCTCTGATTGGCTCAGAATGTGTGAAGGAACACTCCCCCCTCCCCTCTCACTCTCTGTATGTGTTTACCTTTACCTGAGTATCATCCAGCTAGGTTTTGTGCCGTTGCTTGTTCTGAAAACATGCAGGAAAAAAACTGTTTTCATTTCCACACAGAGACACATGAACCAGTTTGATCCAAAAGTTTTTTCCAGTTTGTGCAGCAGCTACTGTGGCACCATCTTATCTTGTAGATGCTAATGCTAATGCTACTTCAGATTCACTGCAATGGGAGATGAGCCTAACCCCACGTAGGTGACGCTAAAGTCCATCTGATGTTTTTCCGGGTCCCTGGTTCCTGTTGTTGTTTAGTGTGAATGCAGTATGCAGCCAGTGGAGGTGATGAACCACTGTTAAAGAGCATGTGTTGGTAAGCCTGGGTGAGCCATCACCATGGTAACGCTGGGTGAGCCATCACCATGGTAACGCTGGGTGAGCCATCACCATGGTAACGCTGGGTCAGCCATCACAATGGTAACGCTGGGTGAGCCATCACCATGGTAACTTTGGGTGAGCCGTCACCATGGTAACGCTGGGTGAGCCATCACCATGGTAACGCTGGGTGAGCCATCACCATGGTAACGCGGGGTGAGCCATCACCATGGTAACGCTGGGTGAGCCATCACCATGGTAACGCTGGGTGAGCCATCACCATGGTAACGCTGGGTAAGCCATCACCATGGTAACGCTGGGTAAGCCATCACTATGGTAACACTGGGTGAGCCATCACCATGGTAACACTGGGTGAGCCATCACCATGGTAACGCTGGGTGAGCCATCAGATTCCAAAAGGAGAAAAGTGTTTTTCAGATTTTATTATTTATTTGTGTTCAAAATAAGGCCGCTCACCTACTGCTGAAGTATTCCTATTTTACAAGCATTAGATAAATGTATTATACCTGTTCTTGGCCTATGCTTTAATATAAACTACAGTTTAACTTATTAGTATTTGTAAAGAAAATAGTTGTAACTGGTAAGCCAACTTCAATGTTTGAAAGGATCAGATATGTAAAGCAGACACAGTCATATTCCACTGTGTGTTTGTAGCGCTGATCTGACCATTAATCAACAACTAATTCACTGCAAAAGTCTGTTTTATTCAAGTCCTTGAAACTCAGGGACAATTTACCAAAAGAGATGAGGGATTTACCAAATGTACATGCATTTAAAAGAGCAGTAAAATCTATGGTGTACCATATGTGAAAGATGTATTTTACATTTTTGGGGGATGTTTACTGTTATTTATCTTTATTGTATTGTCACTGTATTTGCTGTGATTAATGGATATATTTTATGTTATTAATCATGTATAAACACTACTGTTTTTAACCTGGAAGACTAGTAACCACTACAGTGAGAGCTAATGGGGATACCCAGTAAACAATAAACAACAAGAAAAGCACTCTGAGAGCACATACCCCCCCCACCCCCTCGAATGAAGAGAGGTCCGACATGGAGGTTATGTTTGTGCCAGAGTTTGTCTGTTAGCAAGTTAACTCAAAAAGTTATGGACGGGTTTTGATAAAATTTACAGGGTAGGTTGGTAATGGAGGAGATGTGGAAATGATTAGATTTTGGTGGTGATCCAGGGAAGGGGGGGGGGGCTGGGTTCACAGGACACTGTCGGGGGTAAGTCACTGTGGGTGCACCAGAGTAAAGACACTGATGACAAACAGATTCATGGGAAAAATAGTGAACTGTCCCTTTAAATCTTGATTTTTCAGGACTTTCCTACATATTGAATGGTATTGTGTTGCCCATAGCAACCATTAGCATCTTAGCCTTCCACATATGTCACGTACGTTTCCTCATTTTTCATTACATCGTAGCCTTTTTTTTTTTAGTTTTGACTTTTCATCTCATAATTTTGTCTTTTTAATCTCATAATTTTGAGTTTTTATCTCATAATTTTGAGCTTTTCTCTCATGATTTTGAGTTTTTATCTCATAATTTTTACTTTTTATCTCATAATTTTTTACTTTTTATCTCATAATTTAGTCTTTTTATCTCAATCTTTGCATGTTTTTTTTATCTTCATATGGTCTATATTTAGTTTTAAAATGATAAAGACTATGACACTGTTTAAGCTCCACCTCATACTGTTCCACTGTTTCACCCTCAAAACCAAAAGCAAAATGATTTCCTGTGTGTCCGTATTGTGTTTATCTTAAAATTCTGTTTCCCTCTCCATCGATACTCCCCATGTCCACCCGCTGAATAGTATTTGTATATTTTGCGGTAAATGATTGTTTCTAGCTTTGTACATGATCTGTGCTGTCTGGAATTTTACGATAGCTGTGAATTTGAGTAGTTTTGACTGTTTATGGTTTGTTACCATAAACATTTGACATCCACACAAAGGCCATTTATTCCTTCACAGCTTCACAGAACCCTCTAACACTGTTGACCCAGACTCCTCGGAGCCCATTAAAACATGTCTATCAAGGGTTTTTCCTTCAACCCTACATATCTAAGAGCCTTTTCTTCAAACATACATATATTCCAGACCTTCTTTTCAAACATACATATCAAACCACTTAAGACCTTTCAGACTAGGGCTGTACGGTATTAGAAAAAAAAACTGCCATTGCGAATTTTTTTGTATTTTTTAAAAGCTGCGATGCATAGTGGGGTATGAAAAAAAATGCTGAGGAGTAAATAACAGCTGTGTGGTCAAATGGTCAAATGGTGATTAGTGGTCGACATAATAATTGAATAATAAAATAAAGTTCATAATTAAAAATAAATAAATAAAATTAATTTTTGTTAATTAAATCAAACATTTTTAAAAAATTTATATATATATATATATATATATATATATATATATATATATATATATATATATATATATATATACATATACATATATATGTAGTAACTAGGACATACGACACTGTATTACTGTATCACCCCACGGAAAGCACGCAGTTGACAACTACCTTATTACCGTGTTAGCTTCAATGACACACGGGTGCTAAACAGCATTAGCTTATACAAAGATAAACATCACACCATGCTAATATCTATCTGAACTGTGCTATTCATGTCATCATGTGGCATTTACACACAGTAATGAACCTGGAATATATGAATAAGGAGAAAAAGAAGGAGAGATGGTGATTTGTCATGGTTACTTAGCAACAACACGGATGTACATTCTTAATGGTCATAACATCACTGGTGCGTTCAATAGTGTGGGATATTTGAAAACTTACAGAAAATGAATAAATATAATTAAACAATCAAAAAAACAATTAAACTCTTTAAAATAAAATAACATATAATATATATATATATATATATATATATATATATATATATATATATATATATATATATATATATATATATATATATATATATATATATATATATATATATATATATATATATATATATATATATATATATATATATATATATACCAAACATACACTAATCTGCACTAAAAAAACTATAAAATGTACTAAAACTAAACCAAAATACACACAAGATACAATTACATGCATTAAAAACAAAATACAAACACAGACACAATAAAATGCACAAACAATAAACCAACTTGCAAAAACCCCCACTAAAACTGCACTAAAAATAAAATGCAATATAAATACTACTATAAATACTACTATAAATACTACTACAAATACTACTATAAATACTACTATAAACACTACTATAAATACTACTACAAATAGTACTATAAATACTACTATAAACCTCACACTATTTCAGTCCATCTTATTTCCCTTCCTCCTTGTGGGGTCCTTATCTCTCTTCTGTCTTTAATTTCATGATTTTGTTTTTTTATGTCATAATTTTATCTCATAATTTGGACTCAAAATTTTTGCTTTTTACCTCATGATATTAACTTTTTATCTCATAATTTTTACTTTTTATGTCATAATTTTTACTTTACCTCAAAATTTGGGCTTTTTTACCTCATGATTTTGACATTTTATCTAATAATTGAGACTTTTCATCTCATGATTTTGACTTTTTATCTCTTGATTTTGACTTTATCTCAAAATTTGGGCTTTTTTACCTCATGATATTAAATTTTTATCTCATAATTTTGACTTTATCTCATAATTTTGTCTTTTTATGTCATGATTTTGACATTTCATCTCATACTTTTGACTTTTTATGGTCACACATAAAAAAAAAATAAATTAAAAAATCCACTTCAGTGAACCAAATTGAATTGCATAGGGTTCGGGTTATTTTATTTTAATTTCCCTTGTGGGGTCCTTCCCTCTCTTCTGTCCTGGACGTCCACCGCCCTTCCAGTCGTCCAGGTTCAGCTGGCTCTGGTCCACACTCACTCTTATCTCACAATGAAGACTGTGTGTGGAGAGTTTGTTAGAACGATGCTGTCTCCTTTTGTTTGGCTTTTGTCTGGTTTATTTCTCTGTCTTGGAAGTGCTCAATAAAGAGCTTGAACTGCATGTTATCAGTCTGCTTTTGGGTCCTTCACACAACTCTCCGCCTAACAAATGTGGTATTCTGTTGGAAGTGCTTTAGTGAGAATAAAAAAAAAAAAAACACTTTATGTTGGTCTGTTATGTCTCGGGTGGGTTTTTTTTTTTGTTCTCAATTTCCTACAAAATCCAAAACAAAATCAAAAACCCAAAAATGTGATGAAGTATCCAAAATGTATACAAAAATATGAAAATGCCATTAATATACAAAATCATTAGATAAAAAGCCAAAATTATGAGATAAAAAGTCAACATTATGAGATAAAAAGTCAAAATCATTAGATAGAAAGTCAAAAGTATGAGATAAAAAGTCAAAATCATTTAAAAAAAGTCAAAATCACCAGATAAAAAGTCAAATTTATAAGATAAAAAGTGAAAATCTTCAATCATATATTGGAAGTTGGAAGTTCTTAGGTAAGAAAACATGAACACTTTATATTGGTCTGCTATGTCTTGGGTGTTTTTTTCTACTCAATTTCCTACAAAATATATAAAAATGAAGAGAAACGTCCAAAACAAATTCAAAAACTCTTTTAAAATGCAGGAAAAAAAAGTGATGAAGTATCTAAAATGTGTGGAAAACTATAAATATGCCATTAATATATAATTTATATTTATTGAACATGAACCAGTAAAAACAAAACATAATAATATTTAAATAATATCAAATCCAAACTTTTGTCTCTGTTTTAAAGATAAAAACATAAAATGACATGATGAAAACTTTAGTTGAATATTTTTACATATGAATTCACAGTGGACCGACAGTACAGATGAACTAAATATTATAATAGTAAAATTGTACTTACTGATGCTCGTCTTACAGGAATATAATTGTGAATTTTCAGAGCATCTGACAGACGTCCTCCTCAGTCGTATGAATACAGAAGTTCATGTCTGTAGATCAGTAACTGTCTCAGAATTATTAGATAAAAAAAGTGTGAAAAAAAGGCAAATTTATGAAATAATATATAAAGCCACAGTTCGTCTCCACTAAGTTTCCTCTGAAGACACTTATTTAGTCTCTTCTGAGAATGTAAAGAGTATAAAGTACAAATATTTATATAAATATAAAGAGTATAAAGTACATATATTTATATAAATATAAAGAGTATAAAGTACATATATTTATATAAATATAAAGAGTATAAAGTACATATATTTATATAAATATAAAGAGTATAAAGTACATATATTTATATAAATATAAAGAGTATAAAGTACAAATATTTATATAAATATAAAGAATATAAAGTACATATATTTATATAAATATAAAGAGTATAAAGTACAAATATTTATATAAATATAAAGAGTATAAAGTACATATATTTATATAAATATAAAGAGTATAAAGTACATATATTTATATAAATATAAAGAGTATAAAGTACATATATTTATATAAATATAAAGAGTATAAAGTACATATATTTATATAAATATAAAGAGTATAAAGTACAAATATTTATATAAATATAAAGAATATAAAGTACATATATTTATATAAATATAAAGAGTATAAAGTACATATATTTATATAAATATAAAGAGTATAAAGTACATATATTTATATAAATATAAAGAGTATAAAGTACATATATTTATATAAATATAAAGAGTATAAAGTACATATATTTATATAAATATAAAGAGTATAAAGTACAAATATTTATATAAATATAAAGAATATAAAGTACATATATTTATATAAATATAAAGAGTATAAAGTACAAATATTTATATAAATATAAAGAATATAAAGTACATATATTTATATAAATATAAAGAGTATAAAGTACAAATATTTATATAAATATAAAGAATATAAAGTACATATATTTATATAAATATAAAGAGTATAAAGTACAAATATTTATATAAATATAAAGAATATAAAGTACATATATTTATATAAATATAAAGAGTATAAAGTACAAATATTTATATAAATATAAAGAGTATAAAGTACAGATATTTATATAAATATAAAGAGTATAAAGTACAGATATTTATATAAATATAAAGAGTATAAAGTACAGATATTTATATAAATATAAAGAGTATAAAGTACATATATTTATATAAAGATAAAGAGTATAAAGTACATATATTTATAAAAATATAAAGAGTGTAAAGTACATATATTTATATAAATATAAAGAGTGTAAAGTACATATATTTATATAAATATAAAGAGTATAAAGTACAAATATTTATAAAAATATAAAGAGTGTAAAGTACATATATTTATATAAATATAAAGAGTATAAAGTACATATATTTATAAAAATATAAAGAGTGTAAAGTACATATATTTATATAAATATAAAGAGTGTAAAGTACATATATTTATATAAATATAAAGAGTATAAAGTACATATATTTATAAAAATATAAAGAGTGTAAAGTACATATATTTATATAAATATAAAGAGTAAAAAGTACATATATTTATATAAATATAAAGAGTATAAAGTACAAATATTTATATAAATATAAAGAGTATAAAGTACATATATTTATATAAATATAAAGAGTATAAAGTACATATATTTATATAAATATAAAGAGTATAAAGTACAGATATTTATATAAATATAAAGAGTAAAAAGTACATATATTTATAGAAATATAAAGAGTATAAAATACATATATTTATATAAATATAAAGAGTATAAAGTACATATATTTATATAAATATAAAGAGTATAAAGTACAGATATTTATATAAATATAAAGAATATAAAGTACATATATTTATATAAATGTAAAGAGTATAAAGTACATATATTTATATAAATATAAAGAGTATAAAGTACATATATTTATGCATAAATATAGGGAGTAAAAGTAAAAAGTCCAGTAACAAAGTACTTTTACTTCGTTACCTTCCACCTGTGGTTAATACTGATGGTCTATTTTCATGTTTTTTTTATTCATCATTTCATCTTTAAATGTTAACTTCCATCTGTATGCAGTGATGTTTGGACCAAAAGGATAAAATGAGACTTTGTTGGTTTAGTTTATGAAACAAATGATGCGACGCTGTGGAATTTGTTTGTTTTTTTCCCAATTTCCGGGATCCTGAACTCAAAGCGTCTTATATTTGGAGGGTTGTGGGGACGACAAAGACAAGATAGTGTGATGAGGTCATGGTTTTGGACGGGTCTTTGAGGACGTTCTTACAGTAGAACCTGATCTCAGTGCTCTGCTCGTGTCTATTTCAGTATTCACACATGATTAGTCATACCCCATCACCTGATCCTCTGAACACTGAGGGTCAAAATAACTAGATGTTTTTAACTATTATGCTTCACCACATATATAATACAGTGTCTCTGTCCCATGTCCACAATCCTGGGGCCACATTCACTAAAATTTCTGAAGAAAAAAATAGTTTTTATCTGGTACTTTTCCACCTTCCCCAGTAAAAATCTAAAGTTATTTCTTATTACTTGTCGTTCTATGGTTATTTCATTAATATTACTGTGTTCTTCATTGTTATTGAATACATAGTGTGTTGGTTCTATTTTAAAAAAAAAAACGTCCAAAATTGTTTTGTTTCCAGCAATAAAGCTTTTAAATACAAATAAGGAAACTTAGGGAACTTTTACAAATTCTTACTTCTTATGCTTTTAAACCAGAGAAACCATATATATATATATATATATATATATATATATATATATATATATATGTGTGTGTGTGTGTATTTTAGGATATTTATTTTTACTGTTTTGAATGTTTTTATTGCTGCCATATTTTAAGTATTATTTATAACCTAACGTAATAGCATATTGTTGATGCTGGGGGGGGGGGGGGGGGGGGGTGTACAATTTTGTTGTAACATGAGTATAATGACAATAAAGGCTATTCTATTTTATTCTATTCTATACTATTTTTTTCACGATAGAAAAATAACTGGAGAGAATTTTATTCAGGGGCGACTGTTGTTCAGTTGGTCGAGCAGGTCGTCCAATGACTGAAGGGTCGGCAGTTCACGTCCTGGATCTGTCTGTCCACATGTCCAAGTGTCCTTGGACAAAGACACTGAACCCTGACTTAGTCTCCCAAAAGGACTGAGAGAACCTTAGAATACTACGTTAATAATAAATATTATTTCATTAATATTCCTGTGTTCTTCATTGTTATTGAATACATAGTGTGTTGGTTCTATTTTAAAAAAAAAACATCTAGATTGTTTTGTTTCCAGCTGTTTTTTCACTGTAGAAAAATGACTTTAGGTGGAAAACTTTAGTAGTTTTATAATGTATCGGTGGTGGAATGAAATATCTTTAATGCTCTTTTATATAATGATTCTATTTGTGTGAGTTTGGTGTGATTTGTAAAAACAGTACTCGATATGTGAGAACACCATAGCACGCAGTTGGTTGTTATTGATGAGTGAATATATTTAAAATTGTGTAAGCTGATAATAATTGTTTTTTTAAATTTAAAGTTGTCATTCCATGGTTATATAATTAATATTACTGTGTTTGACCATTGTTATTGAATACACTGTGTGTTAGTTCTATTTAAAAAAAAACATCCAGATTGTTTTGTTTCCAGCTGATTTTTTCACGGTAGAAAAAATGACTTCAAGTCGAACAACAGAGTTTACGGTACTTCCTTATACATGTCCATGACACGGTGACGAGGTGTCTCTGATTGGCTCAGAATG
This sequence comes from Siphamia tubifer, assembly GCA_020466265.1. Taxonomy (NCBI): domain Eukaryota; kingdom Metazoa; phylum Chordata; class Actinopteri; order Kurtiformes; family Apogonidae; genus Siphamia; species Siphamia tubifer. Next base: position 6,982,886 of record CM035805.1, read on the forward strand.
TGTGAAGGAACACTCCCCCCCTCCCCTCCTCGCTCTCTGTATGTGTTTACCTTTACCAGAGTATCATCCAGCTAGGTTTCGTGCCGTTGCTTGTTCTGAAAACATGCAGTAAAAAAAAAGTCTTTATTTCCACAGAGACACATGAACCAGTTTGATCAACATTTTTTCCAGTTTGTGCAGCAGCTACTTCTCTTGTAGATGCTAATGCTAATGCTATTTCAGATTTGCTGCAATGGAAGATGGGTTTAACCCCGCATGGGTGGGGCTAAAGTCCATCTGATGTCAGATGGACCGTCTTTTTCTGGGTCCCTGGTTCCTGTTGTTGTTTAGTGTGAATGCAGTATGCAGCCAGTGGAGGTGATGAACCACTGTCAAAGAGCATGTGTTGGTAAGTCTGGGTGAGCCATCACCATGGTAACGCTGGGTGAGCCATCACCATGGTAACGCTGGGTGAGCCATCACCATGGTAACGCTGGGTGAGCCATCACCATGGTAACACTGGGTGAGCCATCACCATGGTAACGCTGGGTGAGCCATCACCATGGTAACACTGGGTGAGCCATCACCATGGTAACACTGGGTGAGCCATCACCATGGTAACGCTGGGTGAGCCATCACCATGGTAACACTGGGTGAGCCATCACCATGGTAACACTGGGTGAGCCATCACCATGGTAACACTGGGTGAGCCATCAGATTCCAAAAGGACAAAAGTGGAAAAGTGGTTACTGTTGACTATTGAAACTACCCTGAAACACAGATAGTCTAACATTAAAAACACAGTATGATCATCTGCGTCTGTTTATTAACCTTCAGAATGAACGTGCACGCATGTGTGTGCGTGTGCGCTATCACCACAGTGACAGTTGTAGATGTAGCAGTGTTAGCTAAAAGCAACGTCCACAAACACGTCCTTGAACATTTGTACTAGAGCCTGGTTGCCACGGTAACAGAAAACAAATCAGCCTGAATGCTCTTACAGTCTTTAACTGTAAGAACAGGGGGTGCTGCCCCGCCCCCAGCACCCCCACTTCCCACAGTTATGCTTATAGTAAACTCCTGTGATTTGCCTTATTTTATTTTATCACCTTTGTTTTGTTTTGTTTTGTTTTGTTTTGTTTTGTTTTGTTTTGTTTTGTTTTGTTTTGTTTTGTTTTGTTTTGTTTTGTTTTGTTTTGTTTTGTTTTGTTTTGTTTTGTTTCTAAATAATCTCCATTTACGTATGAATTTAACTGGTTGTTTCTTTTGAAACTTAAAAAAAATCAATAAAGTGATAATTGAAAGAAAAATAATTTGTAAAAAAAAAAAAAAAAATTCCTTGTTTTTGTAAATATTTTTGAGGAATTTCACTTCAGATAAATCTTAAGAACATCTTTTTTTTTTTTTTCTCCCCTTAATAATCTTCATAAGAATTATCTTCAGAAAAGTTTTGTGAATCCGGCCCCTGTTCCTGAACCCACATCGCTTCGGTTAAAGCTGAGTTCTTCGGTTATATCATTCCCCCGGGGGAGCAATTGATACTAACAGTTTCTCGTCCACATCGCTGATATGGAATCTAAAAGCCTGAAAGTGTCAGAGGGAGAAAAAAAAAAGAGGAAAAAAAAATGAAATTGCAGCAGTGTTTGTAAATGTTTGAGAAAGAGAAGCTTTGTAAATGGAATTTTCTCTTGGGAGGAAAAAAAAATGCTATGGTTTTTGTATTGCATTACATATTATTATTATTTTTTTTTATGCTAAAGGGAAACAGAAGAACGCGTCAAATAAAACCAGAAATTCAAGGAATCCATTTATATTTAGCTTAGCAGTAAATCAGAAATAATTTGTAATTCCTAGAATGGTCTTGGTTGATAACAGAGTATTCAGAAGAAAAGAGCTGAGCATCAGTGTAGAAGAAGAAGCACTCAGAGTGAGATCAGTTACTGTAGCTGCAGCCATCCACGAAGGCTGTTACTTGGAAGAACTCTGCTTCTTATACCATTATCTGACCTCATGACTCACTACTTGCATTTAATTTGTACACAAAGGTTTTGATTATAAATTCAAAGTAACACAGCTCAGCTTTTTATTTTATTTTTTTATTTTTACTACAGTTAATGTGACCAGAGGTGAAGTAGAAGTACAACTACTTATGTGGAAAAACTAAAGTTACAATTGACATCATGAAACTTGAGACAAAATGTTAAAATACTGAAATTAAAAGTCAAAGTTGTGAAATAAAAACTCAAAATTATTAAAATAAATGTCAAAAGTGTGACATAAAAAGTCAGAATTATGAGATAAAATGTCTAAATTATTAGATAAAAAGTCAAAAGTGTGAAATAAAAAGTCAAAATTATGAGACTGCACTACTTGCATTTAATTTGTACACAAAGGTTTTTATTATGTCATCATGAGATTGTTAGAAAAATGTGATAAAAAAAAGGGATAATTCTAAAAGAAAAAGTTATATTTGTGAAACAAAATGTTAAAATTGTGAAGATAAAAGTCAAAATTATCTGACCTCATGACTCACTACTTGCATTTAATTTGTACACAAAGGTTTTGATTATAAATTCAAAGTAACACAGCTCAGCTTTTTATTTTATTTTTTATTTTTACTACAGTTAATGTGACCAGAGGTGAAGTAGAAGTACAACTACTTATGTGGAAAAAATGGAAAAACAAACAAAAGTTACAATTGACATAAAAAGTTATCATGAGATTTTAATAAATGTAAAGAGTATAAAGTACAAATATTTATATAAATATAAAGAGTATAAAGTACATATATTTATATAAATATAAAGAGTATAAAGTACATATATTTATATAAATATAAAGAGTATAAAGTACATATATTTATATAAATATAAAGAGTATAAAGTACATATATTTATATAAATATAAAGAGTATAAAGTACAAATATTTATATAAATATAAAGAGTATAAAGTACAAATATTTATATAAATATAAAGAGTATAAAGTACATATATTTATATAAATATAAAGAGTATAAAGTACATATATTTATATAAATATAAAGAGTATAAAGTACAAATATTTATATAAATGTAAAGAGTATAAAGTACATATATTTATATAAATATAAAGAGTATAAAGTACATATATTTATATAAATGTAAAGAGTATAAAGTACATATATTTATATAAATATAAAGAGTATAAAGTACAAATATTTATATAAATGTAAAGAGTATAAAGTACATATATTTATATAAATACAAAGAGTATAAAGTCCAAATATTTCTGAACAAATGTAAGGAGTAAAAGTAAAAAGTAAGTACAGATACCTTAAATAAATCTACTTAAGTACAGTAACTCAGTACTTTTACTTCGTTACTTCCACACTTCTGTCCAACTCTAGAAGAGTTAAATTAAATTCACTTTAGACATAATTGAACAGATCAGGCTGATATAATAATCTTGTGTCAGTCTATGAGCCGTCATGTGACCCTGACAGAGGATTATACCCTGTGAGTTATTCACGACCTACTTTCTGAAAGTCATGGAAACTTGCCAAACTCATAAAGTACATGTATTTGTTTAAGATTTGAGTTTGCAGTTACAGGTACGACGCTGGACGTTAGGTGTTTTATGTATGATGTTTGTAACATGACAGTAACATGGAACATAGATGCTTATTTATACTCAACAAATAAAACTAAATGAACAATAATAATGTCTGGTTTCTGTGCTGGAGATCACTGGTACTTAAATAGGGGTACGCATACCCCTGGGGGTACATGGAGGTACTGCAGGGGTACCTGAAACTTTTCAAAAGTGTTTTAATCAATAAGTACCGTATTTTCCTCATTAAGTGAGGTCAAAATCATGAGATAAAAAGTCAAAATTATTACATAAATAGTCAACATTAGAGATAAAAATTTACAATTATTACATAAAGTCAACATTATGAGACAAAAAGTCAAAATCATGAGATAAAAAGTCAAAATGATTACATAAAAAGTCAAAATGATGAGATAAAAAGTTACAATTATTACATAAAGTCAACATTATGAGATACAAAGTCAAAATTATTAGATAAAAAGTCAAAATTATTACATAAAAAGTCAAAATTATGAGACAAAAAGTCATAATTATGAGATAGAAAGTCAAAATTATTACATAAATAGTCAACATTATGACACAAAAAGTCATAATTTTGAAATAGGAAGTCAAAATTATTAGATTAAAAAGTCAAAATTGTGAGAAAAATAGTCCACAATTATTAAATTAAAAGTCAACATTATGAAACAAAAAGTGATAATTATCATATAAAAATTCTATATTGTGAGATAAAAAGTTACAATTATTACATAAAAAGGAAAAATTATTTCATAAAAAGTCATAATTATTAGATAAAAAGTCATAATTATTAGATAAAAAGTCATAATTATTAGATAAAAAGTCAAAATTGTGAGATAAAAAAATCTAAATTATTACATAAAAAGCCAAAATTATTACACAAAAAGTCATATGTATTATATAAAAACTCATAATTATGAAATAAAAAGTAAAAACTAATATAAAAATCAGACACTGTACCTTTTTATTTCGTACAGATGTTTTGCCCATGTCAGTTGGTACTGGACTAAACATAAGTTTACTAAACATAACATCACTGACAAAACTTAAAGAACCACTGCTGTAGAAGATGAAATATTTGTTGTGTTCATCTGTTATTGGTTGTTTTAACTAAACAAAGCACCATGTAAAGTATTAGATTACATGTTTGTCACATTAACTGTGTGCAAAACAGTTATTGACGAAACATGCAAATGATAAAATCTGCTTTAATATTATGTCTGTCCTTCTGCACATGCTCATGATGACGCACTTATTCTGCTGCTTCATAATTAGTATAAAAATAAAGAGAGAGAGACAGAATGTACACATTACTGTATTTTCTGGATTATAAGGTGCATTTAAAAGACTTGAATTTCCTCCAAAAATGACAGTGCACCTTATATATGGATGAATTCTGACTGTGCTTTTTATCTACTAATTTTGACTTTTTAGCTCAAAATTTAGACTTTTTATCTGGTAATTTTGACTTTTTATATTGTACTTTTGACTTAATCTCATAATTTTGACTTTTTACCTCATACATTTTTACATTTCATCTCATAATTTTGACTGTTTATCTCAGGATTTCAACTTCACTTAATGCGCCATATATATGAAAAACCATAAAAAATAACTTTTCTGTGACAGTGCGCCTTATAGTGTGGAAAATACGGTAATTTGATATTCTGATGCTACTTAGTGTTTGTTTTTTTTAATACAAAAATGTTTTATTACTTTACATCAGTAACAAATTGCGATTAGGTTTTTGGTGTGTTTACTGTGGCTGTGTTGGTCAGATGTGGGGGGCCTCTATGGAGGACAGGTTTTGATGGGGGTCCCAGTCAATGGCCGAGGTTTGCCTTAACTGAAAGTCCAACACTGATTGTATTTTGGGAAATTAAAGAAAAGTACTGTAACTTGTGTTGAAGAAAACTCTATTATATTTGGTAAAATATACCTGACAATGGTGATAGAAAAAAAAGTTATTTTTTATATTATTATATTATTTTTATAACCTATCATACATACCAAGTCCGTGGGGAGTGGTGTCTCTCTTGACAGTGTCTGTGTGGGAGCCATGGACAACAGGATCTGTGCTGACCTGTGACCCCTGACCTCCTCCCTCGCCTGTCCGGTGTCTGGTGGATGGACCTGCCCCCCCACCCCCCCCCCCCCCCCCCCCTCCTTCATTTATAAATGGACGTTCATCTACAGTCTGTCCGTCCATGGCAGTAGATCTGTCCTTCACTGTGGTTCTCATCAAGGTTTCTTCTTTTTCTCACTGGGTTTTGAAGTTTTTTTCTTGCACAATAGGACGGTCTAAGGACAGGACTGTTCATATACGTCTGTAGTCGATTGTGTTTTTGTAAAGCCCTGTGAGGAGACTTTGTTGTAATTTAGGCCTTTATAAATAAACTTAAATTTTATTGATAGTGTTACTAATGTTAGTGTTCTAGGGTTAAGCAGGAATTGAAATAGTCGTATAAATATGTTTTATTTTTGTTGGAATCAGTGGCGGACTGGCACCAAAAAGAGGCCCTGGCAATTTTGATAGAGAGGCCACATTTGTGGGCACATTGTCGGGCACAGGCTTTTTAGAGAATACCTCCACAATATTTGCGCTTTTCCCAAATTCAGCCAATAAATTCAGGCTATTTGTCCTTTATAGGAAAAAACTGTCATTATTATTATTTAGTTTAGTAGGCCTATTATTTGTCAGGGTTAACTGGCTGTTTTGTTTGTTTGCTTTTCCCCTTTTTTGTGGCCGCCTTCAGCTCCGCTTTATTAATTTTTTATTATTTTTATTTATTCATTTATTGATTTGCGGCCGCCTATCAACGCAGCCGGTCCGCTTTATTTATTTATTTATTTATTTATTTATTTATTTATTTATTTATTTATTCATTTATTTATTCATTCATTCATTCAGCCTAATCATTTGCGGCCGCCTATTGATGCGGCCGCTCCACTCCGCTTTATATTTTCATTTATTTATTTGTTTGTGATGCTGATGCGGCCACCAAACGGCCACAGTGGCATTTGCCCACATTGCCCAATGGCCAGTCCGTCCCTGGCTGGTATAAATATGAAGATGCATCAGCTGGAGGCTTCAAATTCAAAATGTTTTAACCATTAGGGTCTAAATATGCAAATATATGAAACTTTTTTTATTTGTATTTTTTTTACACAGTCTTATTTATATATATATTTTTAATTTCCACCTCCATTCATTTTTCTTTTTCCTTGTGAAGGATTTAATTTACTACTACACATGTGTGCAGTTTCTTTAACACAGTTCATTATGTTCATTTTAGTTGTTGGTTCAGAAGCAGCAAGGTCAGCACTTTGTTTCCACATTGATTTACTAAGATTATGTTCTCGCAGTAAATCTGCTTGGCACGACTCAGGGCAATAGTCCACTAAATGAAGGATTAGACAGGTTTTAGACAAAGCTAAACAGTCAGTTCAACCACTATGAACTGCACGATGGGGCGAGGAATGTCACTAAATGAACAATGCAAGACTGAGAATGCCTTTCATCATGACTACTGCCAGAGGTGGGAAGTATCTAAGTACTTTGTGTACTTAACCTTCCTGAGACCTTTTTCAGGGACAAGACTTTCACAGCTTTTTTTTGAAGGAAAAAAAAAAATGTTGTTCACTACAAAGGACAGGCCATAAAAAAAGTACTGTTGTATTGTACCATTTCCAAAAAAGGCGATTATTTCACACATAAAATAGTCAAAATATGTACTTTCCTGGGTCTCAAGAGGTTAAGTAGATTATTACCCCGCCCCTCGAAGGGGACAGGGCTGTTGTTTTTAGTTTGGCTTCTCTGTTTGTTTGTTTTTTTGTGTGTATTTGTTTGACTGTAAGCAGCTTTATGCAAAAACTACTGGACCAATTTCAATGAATTTTTCAGAAAAGGTGTGAAGGGGTCCAGATTAGATCCTATTAAATTTTGGTGAATGTAGGTCAAAGGTCACAATCATCAAACATGTGTTTTTGCAATGATAACAGATAGGACAAATTAGATAAAATATGTGCGGGGGGGGGGGTGTTGAGTCGGGTACCATTGTTTTTTTCTATCAGTACTTGTTTATCCAAACAAACAACATCTTTAGTTTAAATGAAATGAACAAGAAATTGGAAAAAAAAACAAACACCCAAGACGTATTGAGAGATTGGACTAAAAAAGCCAAGTTTTCTTCCATTTTCTCTGTTTCTATTATAATAATCCTGAGCTTTAATAATCGTCTACATCACGTCCATAGCCCCGCCCACAGCTTCAGTTTTATTATGTATTATTTATGTCCTGATCAGACTGTGGAACACAATAAACAAATCCTAAAAGTTTAAAAATGCAGTTCTTTCTTAGGCCTAATGGTGGCAGCACCACTCTAACTCTATCGGACTTTGCCGTGAACCCTTCGCACTAATGGCGCCTGTAAATAAAAAGAGGAAAACTGTTACTTTTTTAATTCCGAACTATTTATTCCAAATAAAGTAATTCGGAATTAAAGCTATTCGCTTCGTGTTGACATGGACATGTTATTTCCGAATAAGCGTTTACATGGAAAACAGGTTTATTCCGCTCTAGTTAATTGTGTTTTAACAGCTGGGGGTACAGAGGGTTCTGATTGGACAGAACGCCCACATGACGCCTTGTCGTCTACAGGAAGAAAACAATTGCATCCACTTCCTGTTTTGCTTTCATTGCGACTATCAACATGGAACACCGGATACTACTTGTTATATTTAATTCTTCCAATTCTCCAATCAAATATTTTACTTTGCCGTGACTCCAATGCTTGCTTCGTACAACCATCTCTGAAAATGACATTCATGTCGGCAGTGCAGAATATATGCGTGTCGGTGTAACCACTTACACAATGGTGCCCAGACCAGGAGCATGCGCATAATGACAGGAATACATTTTAAATAATTTAATTAACATTTCAACAGGAATTAGGTGTTTACATGGTTCATCTTAAAGTGGAATTAAGTGTTATTTGGAATTAAACAGGAATAAAAACTCTGATGTAAACACACCTACAGTATTATCAGATCTGACCTTCTCTAAAAAACACCCCTGATTTATATGAAATGTAGAAAAAGCATGATGATGATTGAACAAAAACACCCAAAATTAATCAATAATGATATTTTTGTGCCAGTTTTTCCTCTATATTTAACTTTTAAGTGAAGTAACACTGGACCGTTATGGGTTAAAGTTGGTTCAAGGATTTCAGATTTACACAGTAGTGACCAATTTCACTAAGAGGCTCTGGTATGTGATGGGGAAAGACGCAACAATTTCCCATCATCCTTGTTTTTTTTTTTTATATTTTCTTTTCCTCCACTGGTACTGTTCTGAGTTCCGGTTACATCTTGTGCTGATGACAGAGCAGGGTAACCTGACCTCACACATGAAAAAGGATGCGCTCTGTAGTGTGATACATGTACACAAGCACAACAACTTTACACTTACCAGTATTAGGCTGCATATATATATATATATATATATATATATATATATATATATATATATATATACACACATACATATGTCTTATCAAACTACTTTAATCAGTTGTTCTGTAGTGTTTGCAGCTGCTACGTGCAGGTATATTATCCAATATACTGCAGTAGATCATATATTGACAAATATAATATGTATATTGCACTGAAAACAAAAGCTGCCCTTTGTACAGATAGTTTTATTGAAACCAATTATTTTCCACATATATTGTGTATATATATATAAGTATATTATATATTACATTATATTATGAAGTATATTTTTACATATATAATTACATACATTAGTAATACATGACACAAAATATACACACATATATGTGTGCGTGTGTGTGTGTGTGTATATATATACATATATATATATATATATATATATGTATATATATATATATATATATATATATATATGTATATATATATATATATATATATATATATATATATATATATATATATATATATATATATATATATATATATATATATATATATACATGCATCAATGTATTATGAAGTGTATTACTAAATATTTATTAACATACATGAATACATATATTGTCATATATGGAAAATAGCAATTATGTATTTTTACCTATATTGTAATATATTGACACAATATATTTTCTGTATATTATATACATATTTATTTTATGTTCAGTTTCAGCCAGTAATATATTGATAATCATAGAGAAATATATTTTTGTTTCATAAGGGTTAGGCTGTACACATATATTTGTATTATTCTAAACTTTCTTCCTCTTTATTTTTAAACCTGTGTTCTGCATTAGGCAGCAATAAATTAATTTACTGCAACTTCCAGTCTAACAGATATTCCAAACAACAGTGTTATCTGGACAAAAGTCTGAAGTGAGACCATAAAACAACAAATGGGAAAAGGAAAATGGAATGTAGATACAGAGGGTGTGTTTTAATTGTGGTTAAAGTTGAAAACTGTGTCAATTTTGGCTGAAAAGACTTGAAGAAAAATATAAATGTTAACCAGATTTTTTTCCGCTCTCCTCAATATTTGTACCAAATAACTAAACATTAATTTACCTACAAGATTTTGAACTGTTCTCAACTTTAAGGATCAATAAGAATATTACATTTAAAAATGTATTATAAATGTATAAAAAAAATAAATAAATCAATAATACATCTATATAATTAAATATTGTATTTAAATTATTATTAAATTAATTTAATTTAAATTATATAATTTCTGTGCACTCAAAGCTTTTATAGTGGATTCATTAATTTTTGTTGAGTTAGGTCTGACAGATGTTTAACTCATTTTTGGGTCTGGAATCCAAAGCTGGCTTCTGCGACGTTATTTCTCCCGGTAATCTCATGTCATTTATTAGATCTGAACGTCAACAACTAACTGAAGACATATCATTTGGCTGATGTTCTTCAGTTGACACAGATCATGTAATGGAACATATACACGTCATTTGTTGACTATATGACAACTCGATGCCAAGTTGATCTGTGCGCAGATTGAAACTTCCCTGGGACAGTATCACACACACACACACACACACACACTCACACACACACACACACACACAGTCACACACACACACAAACACACACACACGCACACACACACAAACACACACACACAAACACACACACACACACACACACACACACACAAACACACACACACACACACACACACAGTCACACACACACACACAAACACACACACACACACACAAACACACACACACAAACACACACACAAACACACAGGCCAGTTTTAATGAAGATTCTCAGTCAAGTTAAATCCAACCATGGTATATATCTCTCAGCCTGTGTGTGTGTGTGTGTGTGTGTGTGTGTGTATGTGTGTATGTGTGTGTGATTAAAGTGAGAATGAATAAAGTTAATGTGAATTTAACAACTAAAGTTGATGCAGAATAATGTGCTCAGTTAAATCAAATACACACAAAAATATAAAATGTACTACAGTCACAAAACACCAGAATTCATGGATTTAGGATCTGTTCATCTATATTTAAAAACAATTTAACATGTGTATTTTATCTTAAATGTTAAAGAAGCACTTTAACAACTCTCTACCCTCAGATTTTATGTTTGTGATTAAAATAAGACAATATTCCTCAGTTCCTTCCTTACTTACTACTACCTGTCTACCTCTGGTACCTGTCTGCCTCTGGTACCTGTCTGCCTCTGGTACCTGTCTGCCTCTGGTACCTGTCTGCCTCTGGTACCTGTCTACCTATAGGCACTTGGCTGTGTACCTGTTTGCATTTCAATAAAAAAAATCTTGCTGAATTTGACGCATTTGAGTTTTTTTGTGTTTGTTTGTTTTTTTATTGCATAGGTATTGAGATATATATCGTATATCGAGATATAGCAAACTTTTTTCCCTCCATATCACCTAGCCCTACTTCTTAGTGTATCTTGGTATATTTTGGGGTAAATTTGAGTACCAAAATAAATCATGATTAATTTAAATTAATCCAAAGCAACACTGTGACTAAGCTAATTAAAAAATGTAATCATTTGACCACCATATACACACATATATATATATATATATATATATATTTCTTGAGTCCATGGACCACAGATGGAACTAGTACTAACTCTGGATTATTTACAATGTTTATTTGTTTGTTTTTGTGTTGATCCGTATTAATCCATATAGTGGAAAACCCCCAAACCTTCATTATAATAATTATTACTATAATTCTTGCAGATATGTATGATTTCTGCCTTCCCAGTTGTCAAGGCATAAGTCTCCTATTTTGAAGACACTTTTTGAACCTGTTAGTTATTTGGGGATTTCGATGAACTCTGAAGCAAGAGGAAAAGCCACTTATCAGTTTACATATTTTACATCTAATATTTAATGAAGGCTGGGAGGATAAAGTCGTAAAAAATGAAGCGTTAGCCAGAACATATGAATACCACCGTAGGTCAAACTATATTTCAAAGCACAAATCATCAGATCTGACAAAAGAAATGTTAAAAATCATAGCGATCACAAACAGATGCCAGTGGGGTTTATGCTGCCAACTTGTCTTTGAGTTCAGGATTTATAGTCACTATATTACTTTGTCTAATACAACTGTGGGCAGGAAGTTTAAACAAGATCACTTGTGTAATACATTAGATTTTTCTGGGTCTGCTCTTGACATTCACTGGTGTCCATAAATCTCATCTCATTTTCTGAACCCGCTTTATCCTCACTGGAGTCACAGGGAGGAGGGGGGGTCCACTGGGGGCCTAATCCAGTTTCAATGGGTGAAGGCGGGGTCAGAGGTCACCCTGTATGAGTCTCCAGTTCATCTCAGGGCTGAACATATATGTGACCCGCCACCACGAAACCAGGCATAAGTCGCACTGAGCCGTTCAGAGCTACAGCCAAATTTAGGCTGGAAGGCGATTTCTTATTTGTGTTTACATCTAATCAAAAAACGGTACCTTAACACCTCTATGTTCACTTCCTGTGGTCATTACATTGAAATCCAATCAATAAAGGTGTTTATTGGGTCAATTATTTAAGCGGCGACAAAAGTTCAGGTATTGCTGAGCAAAGACAAAGACGACTTCCACCTCTTTTCGCCGAACAAAACGATCTCCGTTCCGTGGGTAAACACCCAAGTGTTTGGTACGAGGTAAAAGCTTATATTGAATGTTCTGTCCAATGGTGTAAGCCAAATGATTATAATACGTCACACTTCTGTCCTATTATTATAATATATAAAACTTCTGTGACATGTCCATCAGAGTGTCCTTTAACATCTGTCAACAATTTGTGTCAATCGGATACAAATTATTATGCGTTGCTAAGGACTTCCTACCCCAAAACAGTCCAAAACTTTGACGGACAATATCTAAAAATATGCAAATTGCAAAATATGTCCAAATGTGGATATTAAAATGACCATAACTTTGGTTCTACTTGTGATAGAAACATAATTTTTTCACCATCTTAAACCTTAGTTTCCACTCTACCAAGATACACACATAACTCTGTTTGGATTTACACACACTTATGACTGGTTTCGTGGTAGTGGGTCACATATGGACAAACAATCACTGTCACATTCACACTTACAGACAATTTAAATTAACCAGTTAACCTATCAGTGGAGGAGCCAGAGAACCTGGAGAAAACCCACGCAGACACAGGGGTGAACATGTAAACTCCACACAGAAAGGTCCCACCCACTGGTGTTGGAATCGAACCCAGGATCTTCTTGGTGTCCATAAATGATGGGCTCCATTTTGAAGAAAACCTGAACCTCACAGTACTCAAATGCAAGGCTCCAGAGTGCGACCTAACTTATTACGGTGCGAGTTAAAATTTAATAAGGTCACCCCAGTGTTACTTGCAACTAGTGGGATTTTTTTTCCCCCTGTCACTCAGCTGTGTTAGTGCATTCATGGAGTGGTTGGTTATACAAACTTACTTTCCTTCTCATTCATGTAAGTTCTCTCGCTCCCTGTCTGTCTTTCTGCCTGTCTGTCTGCACCTGTAATGGTTTCCACATGTTACGTGCACAGCAATATATGCGCACGTACACGCAGCAGCGTCAAAAAAAATAAACAAAGCAGATTCAATATGAAGCCGATTATTGTAAGAAGAAAAATGTACCAGAGGAAACAAATGAGGCTGGTGGTGGTGAAGGAAATGGTAAATGTTCTGCACTTATATAGTTGTTTTCCATCTTCATGGTGCTCAAAGCTCTTTACATTAGCTTCACATTCACACACACTCATACACCAGTAGGTTTCTAAGGTCAAAGGTCAGTCCTACTGGGAGACTAAGTCAGTGTTCAGTGTCTTTGCCCAAGGACACTTCGACACGTGGACAGCCAGAGCCGGGACACGAACCTTCAACCTCTCGGTCATTGGGCGACCCACTCTACCAACTGAGTCACAGCCGCCCCAAAGAGGAGGAGAAGGGTTAGCAGAGGGAGCGACAATAATCACAGATTCTTTTTCTGATGATGAGAGTGAGAGGTTGGAGAAAGAGGTGGAGGAGAAAAAAAGGTGCATTTTCTAATAAACATCCAAAATTTAATAAGTTTTTCATTTTATTTTGTAATAAATGTTTTCTCATTATGTAAGAATTTATTCCATTTTGCAGCAGCAGGTGCTTTGGTGGTGTGGTGTTAAAACTGAAGGAGCTGTTTGGGAAACATTCTAAGTGGTTTATGGTTTGGCTGTAATTAAACATGTTAGACATAGACAATTTTAAATTACAGAGATATTTTAGAAATAGAAATGTTGTTGTTTGTTTGACCTTTTGAAGCAATTTCATATTTGTTTCAAATGAATGTTAGTGGATAAATGATGTGGTCACAGCAGCTCTGTAAACAAGCAGAAGACACTGATGGTGTTTAAGGTAATAACTTATTACTAGGGCTGTAGTACTGGAGTCTGGTCTTGGACTTGGAGTATGAAGTACATATATTTATATAAATGTAAAGAGTATAAAGTACATATATTTATATAAATGTAGAGTATGAAGTACAGATATTTATATAAATGTAAAGAGTATAAAGTAAGGATATTTATATAAATGTAGGGTATGAAGTACATATATTTATACACATGTAAGGAGTATAAAGTAAAGATATTTATATAAATGTAAAGAGTATAAAGTACAGATATTTATATAAATGTAAAGAGTATAAAGTACAGATATTTCTGAACAAATGTGGGAGTAAAAGTAAAAAGTTGTAAGAAAAATAAATACTCAAGTAAAGTACAGATACATGAAAATAATCTACTTAATTACAGTAACAATGTACTTGTACTTGGTAACTACCCACCTCTGTCTGCAGAGGTGGGTAGTTACCAAGTCACCCATAAGTCAGTGGAATAGGTTCCAGTGACTCTAAAGGGTGTGAAACATGCGGCCCGGGGGCCAATTCCAGTCCAGTCTGGACCCTGGGATAAATTTGTGAAATAAAAAATGATGGTGAATGTATTGATATTTTTATTTCAGGTTCCACATATAGATTAAAATGGGTCAGAACAGTAAAATACTATCATAATAAGTTATAAATACATTTTGATCTTTGTTAATTTAAACATTTTCATGTCAACATACATATTATTTATCAGTGGATCTACAAATACAAATACTAATAACACGCAGAACATTGTTAAACTTATACTTCAGTTATTTCAAAATGTTCATATTTGTTCAGGCTATTAGTGTTTTTGGAAAATGATTAGCATTTTTATGGAGTGACTTATTGTAAATACAGTAAAATGACATGAAAATGTTTAAATCAGAGGTGTCAAATCCAAATCCAGCCACGGTGCAAAAATGAAAGTGAATATATTAGTTTTATTTCAAAGTTCCACATACAGATTAGAATGGATCAGATCAGTAAAATATTATCATAATAACCTATAAATACTCACAGCTCTACATTTGGCCCTTTAATTTAAACATTTTCATATAATTTTACTGTATTTACAATGAAATAAACTATAATTTCACAAAAACACGAATAGCCTGAACAAATATGAACCTTTTGATCCACTAATAAATAATCTGTATGTTGTATTTGACATGTGTGAATGATAAACTGAGCCATAATCTTGTTAAAATTGCATTTAGTTTGCATTTAGTGTCAGTTTATTCATGTTATTCACATTGTTTTAAAGGATACTTGGTAGATGTGAACATTTTCATCACATAATTTGACATTTTTTTGCTCTAAAATGTTCTAAAAATTGGATTTGACATTATTTATATACAGTATCATGTTATTATTTTAGTGGTACGGTCCAGTTCAGATCATATTGGGCTGAACGTGGCTCCTGAACTAAAATGAGTTTGACACCCCTGTCCTAAAGTATCCTCAGAAAATTAACACTACAAAAGCAGTGTTAGAGCACAGACCTCCGCCAGTATTATATATTAAGTTACAACCATTTCTGTAAAAAAAAACAGCCCTATCTCCCAATAGTAAAGAATCCTTAAAAAAAAAACAAAAAAAACAAAAAACCTGGACCCAGACGGTGATCCGGATCAGCTCCAACATCTAATCGCTTGTTGCTTTTGTCATTCCAGACATTGTGTGAAAATTTTGTTGAAATCCATTGATAACTTTTTGAGTTATGTTGCTAACAGACAGACAGACAGAAGGACAAACAAACCCAGATGAAGTGTCTCCTGACCCAGTATGAACCCCCCCCAGACCCCTCAGGTTATCTGGATCTGGTCTTTTGTCAGTTCCCAGAGTCAGAACCAAACACAGAGAAGCTGCTTCTATGCTCCACATGTCTGGAACAAACTCCCAGAAAGTCTGAGACACTGGCTGTTAGGAATGGGTGCTATAGCCAAAAATGTGTATCCTGGCATTGTACTTTTGTAGGATACTATAAATAATAAATAATAATAAACTATAAATAACACCAAAACAGTTTGTTAGTGGTCATATAGCTCCAAGTGCAGTCTTTTATATTCTCCAGACTTTCTTCATATTCATAGCACAACACATCTCAATGGTAGCAATCACTGTAGCAACACGTAGCATGCTAACGTTAGCGAAATTGCTAATGAAATTGTTTGTAACTGAACAGTCATTTTAGTTTATAACACCAGCCAGATACCATGACTAATAGTTAGTTAGTTCATTTATTTTGTTAAATTTAACAAAATTACTTTGTTTTAGTTTTTTGTTAGTGTTTATTTAATTTATTTGTTACATTTAAGGCAGTGTTAACATTTAGCACAATTGTTTTGTTGTCACCGTAAACTATGAATGTCATGATTTTAGCTGTTAGCTTGTTAGTTCGCTTTTCAGACACCCTGTAAATTAAATTGTAGAGTCCTGAATCGAAATATGTTGGCATCACATACCATTATAACCCATAGTACACAAGATAAACTGTATATTTTATATTTATAGTTCATTTAAATGAAATGCTTTTGCTAAGACTGTGGTGCTAGCTGCTTTGGCAGCCAGGTGACGTTCAAAACTTTGCATTACTGCCATCTACAGGGTGGACGGTAAAATGGTATGGCAAAAACAGTACCTCATAAGGTATGGTACCTTGCATACCGCTCGTTCCTACTGGCTGTGTTGGAAACTTCATACTTATCTTCTACTAGTACTAACTGTTTGAGTATACAGTGTGGTTACACTGGCAGACATTTTGAGTACACTGTAAACCTGAATAAGTTAGCAGAACTCAAAAAATGTGAGGCAATCAATTGTCTCAATTATTTTAAGTTGATGAAACATTAAAAATATAAGCTTCCAGAACTTAAAATAGATGCTTATTCAAGTATACTTAAATTAAAACATTACTTATTAAGTTAGTATTCTAAGGTTCAGTCCTACTGGGAGACTAAGACAGGGTTCTGTGTCTTTGTCCAAGGACAGTTGGACATGTGGACAGACAGACCCTTCAGTCATTGGACGACCTGCTCTACCAACTGAACCACAGCCACTGTCTTCTGCGGAGATGACGATGATGAGCTGATTATTAACTCTAATACCTTCTGAATGGATGGTTC
Source organism: Siphamia tubifer (assembly GCA_020466265.1). NCBI lineage: Eukaryota > Metazoa > Chordata > Actinopteri > Kurtiformes > Apogonidae > Siphamia > Siphamia tubifer. Next base: position 7,000,523 of record CM035805.1, read on the forward strand.
AGTGAAAATATTCATAAAAATTCAACCTTTCTTTTTTTCTTTTTTTTTTTTTTTACAGTGTTTTTACTGAGTTTTGTTCTCGGAACAGGTGTCCAAAGGCAACTGAGTTAGAAAAAAGAAAAATTCAAACTACTGGGATCAAATTGAAATTCTTGTTCTCTTTTTTAGTAATTTTTTTGCTAATTTTCCCATGTTATTTATAATTTTGTAAACTTTTTTGTTTTTGTTCATTTTGTTTATTTTTCTACATTTTGCTTTTTATTTTAGAATTTTTTTCTTTAATTTTGCTCCACTTGTGTCTCACTTTCTTCATGTTACTAATTATTTTCTTAGTTTATTATTAATTATTGTTCATTTTGTTGATGACTTTGGCCATTTTTGTTCATTTTATTGCTTATTTTAATTATTTTTACCTAAAGTTTCATGAGTTAAAGGATTAACTGAATCATGTGTAAGAGGGAAATATCTAAAACATGTAGGACACCGGCCCTTGAGGACCAGAGTTTGACACCAATGATCTACACATTCTTATTTTTCATGGTTTAATATTGTCAGATCACACGCCCCTAGTGTCAAGTTAGTAGTTTGTGTGTCGATTCGCTTCTTGTTTACAAAGTAAAAGCCCAGATTTATCAGTGTGGCGGGTGCAGGCAGTGTAATAATACTTCACTACATACTCCCATGACACGCCTTTCTCCACAAACCACCAAACGCATCCTCCAATTTGGTGGTCGACTTGAACTGCAAGAATTTCTCAGCCACTGCCAGCTCTCTAAGCCCCGTCCACCGCCTCAACATCCACCTGTTGGGTATATATATATATATGACAGATTTATACCCCCCAGTATCGTTGCATATGTAAAGAGTATCTACAGGTGCGTGATAAGTGAGTTCAATGTAAATGAAAGCATTTCCTTGACTGACCTGAAGTTATTAAGAACAAACTCGTCATAAAGACGATGTGCAGAACACAAATCAGACTATTATATCAACCTAAAAGGACTTACATTTCTTTGGGGATTTATGACCTATACTACAGCAAGCCACTTGTGGGAGATTAAAGTGCTTCATTTTTGGTGCTTAAGCAGTCTATATGTTTATGTTCAGTCTGTGGTGGTAGTAGTAAGGAGGTATTCAGAATAAATGTAAGGATTTTCAGCAGGAAAAACCTTCTAGTGCAGTGGTTCTGCTCTTAAGAAATGGAAATATATGACATTATATTCAAAAATATATTCCCATATATGAAAAAGTAGTGCATATATAATCCAATATACTGTAATATATGATTAGATCATATATTGACAAGTATAAAAAACATATATTGCACTGAAGACAAAAGCTGATCTATATTTTTATAGTTTTATTGAAACTCAATTTCTCGTACTCGTCATCTGAACCTGCTTTACCCTCACTAGGGTCACTGGGGGTCACTGGGGGCCTAATCCAGCTCCAATGGGTGAAGGCGGGGTACACCCTGTATGAGTCTCCAGTTCATCTCAGGGCTGAACATATATAGACAAACAATCACTGTCACATTCACACCTATGGACAATTTACATTAACCAGTTAACCTATCAGTGCATGTGTTTGGATGGTGGGAGGAAACTGGAGTAACCCACACAGACACAAGGAGAACATGCAAACTGCACAGAAAGGTCTGGTGTGGGAATAGAACCACGGACCTTCTGTCTGTGAGACACGAGTGCTAACCACTGCACCACCGTACCGCCTGAAACTCAATTTCTTTCCACATATAATGTAAAATATATATATATATATATATATATATATATATATATATATATATATATATAAGTGTGTGTGTGTGTGTGTGTGTGTGTGTAGTTACAGAACCACACTTACCAAGTATATTTTTGGTATTTCTAGTCCAAATGTCTCATTACACTTTAAGACATAATCAGTAACTTTTCAGTGAGTTATAAGATCTGGAAAATCTTAGCTGAAAAAATCTTACTAAAATAAGTTTCAGTTGTTCCATTTGCAGATTTCTTTGTTTAATTCATGAATTAATTTCTTTGCTTTAACTCTAGATTTATTCATTTGTTTATTTTTTGCTTAATTCAAGTGATGTTTTGACTAGAAATGAGAAATTTCGATTTTTTTCTCCCCATTGATTTGATAGAAAAATTAACAAAACTGCTGCCTTTTTTTAAGAGCAAATGTCAGATATTTTACACCCTGAAGAGAACTAAAGGGGGAATTCATATGCGTGAGTGTCCTAATTCACTTGATTCAAAGGCTATAGAGCACACACTGGTCATAGATGTCTCACAAAGAGGTGTGTGAGGGGTCCACAGGATGGGAGGTTCCTTAACGTTCCTTCAAAAGGATTCATGTTGTACGAGTCATGTCATAAATTTGCACCGTCCCCGTCTCCTGCTGCGTATCAAAGGACACCACTGTGGAAAACGTGTTCCACTTTGCACTTGAAAGCTTGAATCAAGACACACTTAAGACAAAATAATTTGCAAGGGAGTCGCCCAAAGACGTGCAATGACATGTTGGAATGTGAGGGGAGTAACAGGGATCTTTGTCTTTATTTACTTAAGTTTTAGTGGAAGCCATGTGAAAATTTCTCTTGTCTTATTTACTCTTTATTCCCCTGAATTTGAACTGGCGTTTTCATTCCTTTATCCAAGATGCTGTGCTTTTAATATAATCTTAAAAAAGTTGGACTTGTTTACTGGTTCTGTTATGGGTGTCTCCTGTTCTCACTCACAATAAATCTTGGTCAAGCGTGTTTTTGCTTCTAACACTTCAGAAGATGGCAGATGTTTGTACTGTGTGTAAACTAGACCAGATTATACTTAACTCTGAGATGGCAACATTTACTATGGAACACCAAAATGTACAATGTGGGGAGGGGGGTCGGCCAATACCCCATGCCTTTGAAATATATTACTTTAGCCGGAGTAAAAATAAGTTTAGCTCATTTTTTAGATGACGGGTGTCAAACTCATGTTAGTTCAGGGACCACATTTAGGCCAATATGATCTGAAAAGAACCAGAACAGTAAAATAATAACAGTGAAAAGAGTAAAATAACATTTTAGCATTTTAATTAGTGTTACCCATCATTATCGGACGATATTACCTAAAAATAGCCTGATCGGTGATCGGTAAACTAGAAAAGCACTCTGACAGCGCAGAAACCCCACCCCACCCCACCCCAACCCCCCTCCTGGATCAGCACCAAAATGTAATCATTTCCAGATCTCCCTATTACCAACTTACCCTGAAAATGTCATCAAAATCTGTCCATACATTTTTTTGTTATATTGCTAACTAACAGACTAATGAAAGTTGAGTAAACCAGAAATGACCTTTGACCCTCAGTGACAGAGATAGAAACCTATGTCCTATTTTGGGAAACTAAGAGGGTCACCTTAAGACCTGAAGATATGACCATGGAGAAAATTAGTGTCATATTCCAGGTATGTTCTTTTTATAACAAACAAACAAATATTTATATGACAAGTGTATATGTATATCTTTCATATGTGTACAGCTTGTACTTACCTTATGTATTGGTGACAGGATAACACTGTCCGGTTCTGCATCTGGTAATATGGGAAATGTCCGTCATCTCTTTTTTCCATTATTCATTTAAACACAAAAATGAAAAATGAAAAAAACGGATCATTATCAATTTTTTCATTTTTGGTTTTGGAATCAAATAATGAAGAAACGAGTTGTTTTTCTTTGTCTTATTTTTGATACAGGGATTGAACAGAACCGACAATACGACAAAACAAAAAGTAAAGAAGAAAAACCTTTCAGACAACATGCAGCCTGCATCAGTAAACCTGTAGAACTCTACTGTGGACAATGGTAAGGCAAATGTATTTGTATAACACATTTCATGTACAGGACAATTCAAGAAAATTCAAATGATTAACATGCATTAAAAGTCCATTAAAATAAGAGACATAAAAAACATTTAAAAACAAATGAGAATCTCAGTCAAAGCTCCAGTGAACAGTAATGTTTTCAGTCTGGTTTAAATGAACTGACAATTTTTCTCAGACCTCAGGTATGCAGGTAGTTTGTTCCACAGGTGAGGAGCAGAACAACTGAATGACCTGATGACCTATGACCTCAGGGGTCTGGATGTTTCATAGGGAACCAGCTTGTCTAGGATGTATTTGGGTCCAAGGTCATTCAGTGCTTTAAAGACCAGGTGGAAGATTTAGAACTGTGACCTTTGACCCACAGGAAGACAATGTAAGGATTTGAGGACCGGTGTGATATGGTCCAGTTTCCTGGTACTGGTCAGGACTCTGGCAGCAGTGTTTTGGATCAGCTGTAGGTGCCTGATTGTTTTTTTTTTTTGTTTAGACCAGTGAAGACACCATTACAATAATATAACTGAAAATGAATGAATGAGTTTTTCTGTGTCTGGTTTGGACAGAAAACCTTTGATTCTATGGATGTTCTTCAGGTGGTCATAGACAGACTGGGTCAGAGCTTTTAAATGGTTGTTGAATTTCAGGTCTGAGTCAATAATTACACCCAGTTTTCTGGCTTGGTTTGTGGGGTTCAGTGAAATGGACTCAAGGTGAGCACTGACCTTTGACCTTTCTTTTTTGGGGCCAAAAACAATCGCTTCTGTTTTGTCCACATTAAGCTGGAGAAAGTTCTGGAACATGCACTCAGTGATTTGATGGATACATTTACTCATTTACACAGAAATATAAAGTTGTGTGTCATCTGCGTAGGCTGATGTGATTTCAGCCAGTTTCTTAGTTCAGTTATGTGGGGCATTCTCTCATGGAGAGTGGTATGTTGTTCCAGAAATGACCACCCTTAACTGACAGAAAAGATTGTCCAAAGGGTTACACACATCACAGTCTCCTCTGAACATAGAGGGTTTTCACGGCGCGTCATATCTCCGGAAGCCGTCATTTTGTAGGTACTCGGTATCATAACACAGCACAGGCACTACGTCTATCTCCAACATCGTCAAGAAGAATGGTTAATTATTACCGTGTTTCAGGTTGCACAAATCGGGCAGACCGAGAAAAGGCTTCCAAATGTTATTACAAATCAGGGAGAGGAATGCCGGAAGTTATCGGAGGAACGGAGGCGCTCGTGGTTAGCAAAGCTCAGCCAGGATCTACATGGGCCAAATCTGAACAACATCCGAATTTGCTCAGCACATTTTTTGTCAGGTAAATAAAATATTGATTGCAAGCAGCAAATAACAACGTTTCTGATGCATTGATGATGTTTTTTAATAGAAACTTGTTTTGTTGTTGTTGTTGTTTTACTGTTTGCTTATTTTAATGTCAAAGACTTTGGTCTGACACTGGCTAATTAAATGTGCTACATTAATAAAGCTAACATTAACATCACTATTAATATCAAGCTACCACATGTTGCATTAATGAGTTAGCTCTGCATTTGACTGGTTTTTGTACTTCACATATGCATGTGACAGATAAATTGCTTGAATCCTTGTTGTTCTTGTATTCCAGGTAAAAAGTCTGACCTTTACCAAAAAGATGACCCAGATTGGCTACCATCTGTTGGACTGACAGGTCAGCAAGGAGGTTCACTTCAGTCAACAGTAACAAGGAACTCCTGCTACCAGCGTCACATGAATCGTACCCAGCAGAAACTAAAGGCTGAGGAGGCTGCTGCTGCTGCTGCTGCTGATGATGATGACAATGATGATGATGATGATGATGATGATGAGACTGATAACCCCACCACAAGTGATGATGTCAGTGATAATTTTTGCTGCACAGGAACTGAAACTGTATTGATTGGTGATGTCATTGATGCTATGACTGCTGAACTACAAAATCTTAGAACTGAAAACATTCAGATGAGGTCAGATGTTGCACATTTGTCCACTTCCTATGACCAAAACACCTTTGTTGATAAGGATGAAAAGGTTTTTTATTTTTCACTGGCCTACCTACATACCAGATACTGTTAGTACTCTTCACATTCCTCAGGCTAGTTCAAGCAGTTGATGCTGACATTGATGCGTCTTAGGCTTAATGTTTCTACAACCTTCCTGTCATATGCATTCAATGTGTCAATAGCCACTGCTTCAAGGATTGTCACTGATGCCACTGATGTCATGTTTATTCGCATGAAGCCACTTATCATATGGCCAGAAAGAGAACAGTTGCAAAAAACTATGCCAATGCAATTCAGGAAACATTTCGGGAAAAAATTTGCTGTTATTATTGACTGTTTTGAGGTTTTTGTAGAATGTCCTTCTAACCTTATAGTCAAAGCAGAAACATGGTCTTCATACAAGCACCATAACACAGTTAAACCGTGGCTTTGACATTCAGGCCACTTTAGGTTGCAGAACGGCTCATGTACAAATTCCAGCCTTTACTCGTGGAAAGTCTCAGCTAGCTCCTGTTGACTTAGAAACCACAAGGAAAATTGCCCATGTCAGGATTCACGGTGAGAGTGTAATTGGCTGTGTGCGCCAGAAATATGCTGTTTTGGGTGGGAAATTGCCAATTGATTTTTTGATGAACAAAGACGGTGATTGTTATTGTCCCGTAGATAAGATTGGACTTGTCTGTTGTCTGGTAAACCTTTGTCCATCGGTGGTTGATTTTGCATATTTATATGCACTTTGAAAAATAAATGTCTGTATTGTGTTTATAGAACCTAAAGTTATATACAGTAAATAAGTCATTGTATTGTTTAAGAGAAGACACATATTACTACACTCAAACACAGATTTATTTAAAGAAAAAAAACATACTTATGACCCACTGTGCAGTAAGCAACAGCCAATATGCCTTTTCTTTTGTCACTGTCTTGGAGTCCCTCAGCTTCACTGTTTCTTCAATGAGAAACAATAATGCAGCAACATGTGTGCATGTCTTTCCAAGGCCTGGCATACATGTGGCGTGGGCTCCAAGTATACGACCAGACTTTTCTGCAATTATCCAGGGTTCAAGGAGCCTTTTTGTGATTGATTGAGAATAGAGTACCTGAATAAAAGACAAGAAAATCAGATATAAGACTCTAAGAAAAACTATAATATGTTGTATAAGCTTGATAGCTTCAGCCTAAACGTTTTAGATCCAATTGTGTGTGTGTGTGTGTGTGTGTGTGTGTTTGAGTGTCAGACTGCACATTTGCATGTATGATGGAATAAAATAGATCTAAATTTACAGCAACTCCCTCAGATAGTGCACACAGAGTAGATAGCAAAATAGGGGTCTTTGCAATGAAAACAATCATTGACAGTGCCTTGGCTACACCTTAAGTATCGCAATATCATCATACAGTTAAGGTTAAGTTGATTAAGTGTTACTTACTTTGGCCATCACAACGCAATAGTCGTTGATGATTTGGTATTGCGTCTCCCTCACCCATCCACACACCATCTGGTTGTATGCCTCCGAACCTTTTTCGGATTTGAGATTTTCGGCTGTGTATGGGCTCGGTGAAAAAAATCAAGTAGTTGACGATATCTGGATATGAAATTGTGGGAAGAAGATCCGGATCGTCAATTATCCAGGATGAGTCAGCCAACTCATATGGATCAGCATCGCCTATAAACTGTAATTTTTCGAGATACCGGGCCTTTTCTTGGGGTCTGAGTCCTTCCCTGTATGCCTTAGCATCTGCAACAGGCTTTGATGAGGGGTTTTGTTGTCTTGACATCTTTAATTGTATTTAATCTGTCCCAGGTGCGTAAGTTTCCATTGCTCTCTGTTGCTTTGTTTATCACCGAGTGCCACCGAGATGGCCGCGCATCCAGGTTACCGCCCACATCGTGACACCGAGGGGTTCTGCCACATTTTAGTGTCTTAAAGTCCATATAGTATTTTATACAGAACACAAGCAAATGGTAACACTTTATAATACCTACAAACAATTGACTATTTATTAACCATTTATAAATGGGTTGTTCATTACGTATTAACCATTTGTTACCTATTTGTTAATGTCTTGTAAAGCTTCATGCTAGTATCTTCCAAAGATAAATGTAAAATTAGATCATTTTTAACCAACAAGTGCAGTGTTTGTACATCTGCTTTACAGGTAAATAAAGAAACAGTTGTAAACACTGCACCTGTTGGTTAGGGTTAATTTTACATTTACACTTTACAAGACATTAACAAATAGGTAACAAATTGTGAATACATAATGAACAACCCATTTATATATGGGTAATAAATGGTTAATACATAGTGTGTAGGTATTATAAAGTGTTACCGTCTGTCTGTCTGTCAGCAGGATTACGCAAAAAGTTCTGAACGGATGTTGATGAAACTTTTAGAAATGATAGATAATGGGTCAAGGAAAAACCCATTAGATTTTGAGTAATGAAGGTCAAAGGTCAAGGTCACACTAAAGGTCAACAGCTAAAACACATCAGTGGTAATATCTGAGGATTCAGACAAGATAGAATCTGGTGTTTGTTTCATTCACATGGTCTGACCTTCAGACATCAGATGGGTCAACACCTATAACTCTAACCTTTGACCCCTAACCTTCAGACATCAGATGGGTCAACACCTATATCCCTAACCCTTGACCCCTAACCTTCAGACATCAGATGGGTCAACACCTATAACCCTAACCTTTGACCCCTAACCATCAGACATCAGATGGGTCAACACCTATATCCCTAACCTTTGACCCCTAACCTTCAGACATCAGATGGGTCAACACCTATAACCCTAACCTTTGACCCCTAACCTTCAGACATCAGATGGGTCAACACCTATAACTCTAACCTTTGACCCCTAACCTTCAGACATCAGATGGGTCAACACTTTTAACCCTAACCTTTGACCCCTAACCTTCAGACATCAGATGGGTCAACACCTATGGCTCCATCATGTCGTGTGTGAATGAAAAATCATGTCTTGTCGGGGGTCTGCTGTCTCTGACGGCCTTGTCACCTCTGCCAAGGAGGTCATGTTTTTGCTGGCGTTGGTTGTTTGGTTTGTTTGTTTGTTTGTCGACAAGATAACCCAAAAATGTATAGATGGGTTTTGATGAAATTTTCAGGGTAGTTTGGTAATGGGGAGATGGAAAGGACTAGATTCTGGTGGTGATCCTTAGGGGGGGCTTCTACCTTGGCGGAGGTCTGCACACTCAGAGTGCTTGTATAGTTTTAGAATGTATCAGTGGTGGTATGAAATATCTTTAATGCTCTTTTATATAATAATTCTATTTATGTGAGTTTGGTGTGAGAGACCAGTTTGTAAAACAGTACTTAATATGTGAGAACACCATCGCATATTTAAAACGGTTAAAGCTGATATGAATTGTTTTTGAAATGTTCTTAACATGACCAGTAAAGTTGTCATTCCATGGTTATTTCATTAATATTACTGTGTTCTCCATTTTTATTCAATATATTGTGTGTTGGTTCTATTTTAAAAAATGTCCCGAGTATTTTGTTTCCAGCTGTTTTTTCATGATAGAAAAATGACTTGAGGTCGAACAAAAGAGTTTACCGGTACTTCCTCTTACATGTCCATGATGCAGTGATGAGGCGTCTCTGATTGGCTCAGAATTTGTGAAGGCACACTCTCCCCTCCCCTTTGGCTCTCTGTATGTGTTTACCTTTACCAGAGTATCATCCAGCTAGATTTCGTGCCGTTGCTTGTTCTGAAATCGTTCAGTGAAAAAAACATGCTTGATTTCCGCCATTTTTTTCCAGTTTGTGCAGCAGCTACTGTGGCGCCGTCTTCTCTTGTAGATGCTAATGCTAATGCTACTTCAGATTCGCTGCAATGGGGGACGGGTTTAAACCCCACGTGGGTCTAAAGTCTAAAGTCCATCTGACGTCAGATGGACCGTCTTTTTCTGGCTCCCTGGTTCCTGTTGTTGTTTAGTGTGAATGCAGTATGCAGCCAGTGGAGGTGATGAACCACTGTCAAAGGAGCGTGTGTTGGTAAGTCTGGGTGAGCCATCACCATGGTAACGCTGGGTGAGCCATCAGATTCCAAAAGGACGAAAGTGGAAAAGTGGTTTTCAGAGGAATGACACGTTTCAGAATCCTTCAGTCATTGAACTCTACAGAGTATTGTTGCATTCTCCAAACCCATATGTTACTTTCTACATGTTAAAAACACACACAAAATGTAAAATCTGTTTGAAAAAAAAGACATTATATAACATACACTAATTTAAAAAAAAAAGAAAAGGTAAAAACACACAAATGCTAAAACATGTGGGAAAAATGTAAAAAAACCAAAAATGTACACAGATGTAAAAGTGCATTTAAAAAAGCTTGAGAAGAATTTACTCGTATGCACATGAAAAGAGGAAGGATTTTAGCTTCGATATAAAAATGTTGACATTTGGGGCTGATTACAGGTCAGATGGTAGCTTGTTCCACTTAAAAAGATTAAATACATATATAATAGTTTAGGTAATTGTCACAAAAGTATCACTGCGTCTTTATAGGTGAGTGTAAATCTTTCAAAGCTGTCAACACAATGGATAATATGACTCCAATTTACACCCATGTTCGCTGCTTGTGGCCCCTCAGCTGCTGAATCTCTTAAAGAACTCAGGCATTTATTCAGGAATGCCTTTAAAATGACCGCTCCCATCAATAACGCATTAGCATCTTGGCAACTGAGAAATCATGTGACAAAAAAATTCACCTTAAGGCCTTTATAGCTCAGAGTGATTCACTGAGTCACCAGTTCAGAATCCCTTTTAACATCCCTAAATTGGCATCTGGGGGTATTATGGTCTACGTGCGTGCAACACATTCATGCTTATCAAACCATTCAGTTCACCACCAAACCCCAACAGGATACGCATATTTCACACAGCCGGTGATATCTCAAACCATTAACCGCACTAACCTTATATATCAGTTTTTATGCTGCATTTTGCTGTAATAGTCATTGTTTTTGGCAAGAATGCATCTGCTCTGAGCCAGTAAGTTTACTCACTAAACTAAGAAGTTGGACCATTTCAGGCCATTGATAGTGAATGCATTATACTCTCATTTTTTTGCAATTGTCTGCTGAGAGTTAACAGATGTATGAACTTGTGGACGTATATGTACAGTTAAAGAAAAAATATTATGTCACCACCATGAATTTCTTCTTCATTTTATTCCCTGGTACGACTGACCATGTGTATATGTAGTGATATTGTGTGAAATGACAATAAATTATGTTTGTCTGTCTGTGGTAATGATAATAGTCATAATGATAATAATAATAATTTGATTTGAAGTGGTTATTTCAAGCAATTCATACAATATACAGATACATAAGAAAAGAAATAATAATATTTACACCCGAAAAGGAGTGTGAAGAAGAAACACTTATTTAATCCCACCAAAAAAAAAAGACTCAAGTTCTAAACATTCACTCCTGTCCCTTAACCATAAACCAAATAAATAAAATAAAACAGGCTCAAACTAATTCAGAATCAACTCACTCCATATGTGACCCACCACCACGAAACCAGGCATAAGTGTGTGTAAATCCAAACTGACTTATCTGTGTATCTTGGTAGAGTGGAAACTAAGGTTTAAGATGGTGAAAAAATGATGTTTCTATCACAAGTAGAACCAAAGTTCTGGTCATTTTAATATCCACATTTGGACATATTTTGCAATTTGCATATTTTTAGATATTGTCCGTTAAAGTTTTGGACTGTTTTGGGGTAGGAAGTCCTTAGCAACGCATAATAATTTGTATCCGATTGACACAAATTGTTGACAGATGTTAAAGGACACTCTGATGGACATGTCACAGAAGTTTTATATATTATAATAATAGGACAGAAGTGTGACGTATTATAATCATTTGGCTTACACCATTGGACAGAACATTCAATATAGGTTTTTACCTCGTACCAAACACTTGGGTGTTTACCCACGGAACGGAGATCGTTTTGTTCGGCGAAAAGAGGTGGAAGTCGTCTTTGTCTTTGCTCAGCAATACCTGAACTTTTGTCGCCGCTTAAATAATTGACTCAATAAACACCTTTATTGATTGGATTTAAATGTAATGACCACAGGAACTGAAAATAGAGGTGTTAAGGTACCGTTTTTTTGATAAAATGTAAACACAAATAAGAAATCGCCTTCCAGCCTAAATGTGGCTGTAGCTCTGAACGGCTCAGCGCGACTTATGCCTGGTTTCGTGGTGGCGGGTCACATATTGTCTAAACCACGGTGGCAAAATGTGAGTACAATACAGAAACAAAACAAAAAAAACACATTCACATCATAACCACAGACCAACAGTGATAACATCTAAACTAGCATAGCACCAATGC